>JANEYF010000415.1:437500-781858 GCA_029963845.1 Rhamnusium bicolor
ACACAGCGACCCCTGGACATTCCATTTCTTCACTGAGTTATCCTAGATCTTGTCATACCGTTGATAGAATAAAGTGGTGTTCTTACACTTTAAAACAGAAACTGGCGCTCGAAACCGTACCTAAATTAAAAGTTGAAAGTACCACTGTTGTACTGAAGGGTGCCAAAGTGACACGTCACAACAAAAAAATACCATTTTGTATAATACGTCACATGTTATAAAGAATGAATTTTTAAATTCAGTGATGGATCATCAGCAATTCATAAGGTTCTTTCGTAATTAGTCAAAATGTTCAATAATATCTATCAGATCCTCCTACAATCAGCAATCAAATTTGAGATGGTCGTTGTAGAGAGCGGTTTAAAAAGAAATTCATGAAAGTACTAATAGCTTAAAACAAAAGTAATGATTGTAATTTATGAAGAGTATGCTATGAAACAAAAAATATTAATTTAGAAATAAAAATATATTCCATTGAAAGCTCACAAACGGTTCAACAATAGTTCCAAGTTCTCTCAATTATTTTTTTTTACGTTTTCAAATTGTTGGTTTACTTTAAATTAAATATCAAGCACGGAGAAAATTAAATCAAGATTGAAGGAATGAATCAGTGATATCACGAAGAAATACATCAATTTGGCAGTTTATATTAAGTTTTCCTATATATACAGGGTGAAAAGTCAATGTATTCTTTTGAGGGTGTGTTAGTAGAGCTCATTTACAACTGATATAACTATAATATCTATGTAAAAGCCAACAGTTTTTGAGATATTTTAATTTGAAATTTTTTACAAGGGAAGGTTTCATCTTTTGTATTTTTATCTTATTTAACACAATTTTTGTTACATAACTTATGTATACTACTATGTAAACTAACGCGGGGAACTGAAATAAAAATGTATATATTATTATTTACTTTAAATTATTATTAATAGTAGATAGCGCATTTCTAATAAAAACAAATTAATAATATCTCAAAAAAATATAGATATTATGGCTAATTCAATTGCAAATGAGCTCTAATAACACGCCTGAAAGAAATACATCTACTACCAGTCACCCTGTATATTATACATTAATGCAAATAAAATATTCTTCAGGACCACTAGAACTAGTCGTCAAATATTTTCATATAATGATTAGGCATAAAAAAAATTGAATGTTGTTAGCTCACAGCATTATAAAGTAATAACAGATTTTTCAGCCAGATTAATAACTTCAAACTGTCTTAAACTAGTCAAACTGCACACATTGCAAACTGAACAACAAAACCAGTAAGAGATGTATGGGGAACGCATGGCGTATACGCGCGACGTTCTCAGAGGCAGGCGATGATGTAGGGCGTTTTTATTAATCGTGCTCGAGAATGTGCTGAATATTCTCGGATTATTCTCAATATTCTTTGAGAAAAACGTTCGCGGACGCATGTTCGTTCCTGCGCGAACGTTGTCGCGAGCATAATGAGAACATTCCCTTCTTCACATCACTAATCTCAGCATATTTGGATATGGGTGTGAGTCTGTTCCTTCCCGCACAAAGTTAATTTAGGGATACAGGGGGGTTGTATTACCTGCTGTGCTTAATATTTAATCAACGGGGCATGGTAAGGTATCTATTTTAAGTTCTAAACAATTTTGCTTGATAGTTCCTGCGAGTCATAATTAACAACGCAAGACTGTGTATTGAAATGAAATTCTTTACCAAGTGTAAGGTAAGCATCCCATACATTAAGAAAAATATGGAAATCCATAATAAAAACTAGTGCGAATACTGGTACTGACTGTTCGTATTTTAACAGTGGCAGATATTTTTTACGACCTATTCTTCCTGTCACGCACGACTAAGAATATATTTAGCTATATCTGAATTAATAATGTCAAATCGTATACTTCAAAATTGAGTATAGTATTCGTTGACAAAAATATAAATGTGGGTATATAAATGAATGATACTCCTAAAAATGCAGTAGAAGTGCCTACTACCGTAAGATAAGAAAGAATCGTTTTATTAATACTTTATTAGATTGATGCGGTGACAGGCAGAATCGGTGTCGTTCAAAAAAGACATGAATAATGCATCGGAGTTCAGCCCAAACTGGCACAAAGAAGTATGCGTGTTTCGAACAGATAATAACGTAAAATAAAATTTGTTATTGGTTGTTGCACGACAAAATAAATCGTTCACGTTACTTTTGAATCGAATTAAAAATTTATAGTAAGTTCTTCGAATACGTAGACTGTTCGGAACGGTATTATGTGCCATTAAATAATATATTAAAATTTAACAGTAATGATTGATAATGAACAGCAAGTTGATTACGTATAATTTTACAATTGTGGCGTATCTTGTAAAAGTTGTAAATATGGTAGACAATTTGTTAGGTAATTGGAAATTGTAAATATTTCATATTATTCTTAAGATATACCGTGTGTAAAACAGCTAATGTGGCCAATTCTTAACAAAGACTAATTGAACAAGAGAGATAGACGTAACAGTGTGTGTGTGTATTGTTGCTGGCTGGTGAGGCATAGACCAATCCTGTCCCTATGTTCATTGGGTGTGTCTTAATCTATCTCATTTCATCCTAGTTCGCAGCAATTATTCTTATTCTTTTTCTAACTGGCCACACTTGGCGCTAGATAGATGGTATAATGTTAGCTATAAACCAGAACTCAGATACTCTTATGCCGGAGGATTGGTAATTTTCAGAGCTCTAGTCAACATGTACATTTTGATCACAGTTTTGAAAGAGTGACAAATAATCATAGACAGAATGATTATTCTGAAGATGCTGATGCCATATCGTTAATGATATATATATTTGTAAAACATTTAAATTTATGATAGCTAACAGTTCTTTCTATACCATATATTTCGGAAAATCTATTTCTTTTTCTGAAAGCCGCTGAACAATTTTAGCTTTTCGCCAAGAACTTGTTGGTATTTATTTAATTTTTCTCGAGTGGCATTACTCACTCATTAGTATTAATGAGTTGCGCAGAATAAGTTACAGCATTTTTTCAAAATAAGCCTCACAAACATCTGCATTCATATAGTTGTAAGTCAGCAGTGCGATTTGATTGAAATGCTACTGAACCACCTCCTATGAAATTATCAGTACTATCAGCATGAGTCATAATTAATCGGCGACCTTTCCTCGATAGTGGTTTTATCCGGAGCAACCTACTTGATGAGCTTGACCAGTAATGTTTTCATTCTGCCACGTCTTTCCAACCGTATATCCATCATGTAGCTATGTTTCATATCATACATATTTACCTTCTCATCTATTTATACTGATAAAGTATTGGCCTCATA
The DNA here is from genome assembly GCA_029963845.1 of Rhamnusium bicolor. Classification (NCBI taxonomy): domain Eukaryota; kingdom Metazoa; phylum Arthropoda; class Insecta; order Coleoptera; family Cerambycidae; genus Rhamnusium; species Rhamnusium bicolor. Next base: position 440,819 of record JANEYF010000415.1, read on the forward strand.
AGAAAAATCAAATTTCAGATTGATAAAAATGGACGTTTTGAGACCCTGAAACAGAAAATTTATCCAATTCGGCATACCGTCTGTGTGTCTATGTGTCGCTAGTCATTCTTGTGATATAATTTCTCGAACACGTTTCAGCTTGGAAATCTGGAACTTTATATGTATTATCTGGAAGGCCAGTGAAATTGGTGCAACAGAAGGGCACGTCACAAGGAATAGTGTGAAATCAAAAAATGATTCAAATAAAAATTATTCAGAATAAGGAAATGTGCCGAAAGGAACTCTCGTCAGATTAACTGTTAATAAGATAAACTGTATAAAATTAATTCATTTTAATTGAAAAAAGTAAAGTCTGTCTTGACATTACTTTCTTGTCCATCATATCCGATTTGAAATGAGTGAAAAATAAATTATTTTCTTTATTTTATCTCATTTGCCTCGTTTGTCTTGTTTTTCTCATTTGTCGCATTTATATTTCATTTATGTCATTTACGTTATTTATTTTATTTTCCAATTTACCCCATTTATATCATTTATCCTATTTATCTCGTTTGCTCATGTATCTCGTTTGCTCATGTATCTCGTTCATCTTTTTATCTTGATTAACTTGTTCACTTCGAATTGTTTATCTTGTTTATCTTATTTGTCTTGTCGTATTTGCTTTATTTGTCTTGTTGGTTTCATTTGTCTCTTTTTGCCCTATTGGTCTCATTTGCTTCATTTTTCTACTTTCATTTATCTCATTTGTCCTATTTGTTTTGTTTTTCTGGTTTATCTTGTTTATTTTATGTATTTTATTTGTCATATTTATTTTGTCTGTCTTATTTATCTCGTGTATCTTATTTATTTTAGTTATGTTATTTATTTTATTTTATATAAACAAAATAAATGAAAATTACGTTTTTAATTAAAATAATTTATTTCAGTCATGTCATATTGAATATGAAGATGAGAAACTACTGTCACCTACAACTAGCCGCCAATTTTTTTCTTCTTTCAGAAAAAAAAACGATAAAACAAAATAAAAAATTCCCGAACAACGTTTGTGGTTAATATTAACAACTCCGGCACAGTAAAATTTCCACTGATGTAACATATTTGTTACAACAGTCCCTGGCGGCAATGAATTTTAAAATAGATGTGGGCCACTAAAATTCGTTATTGAGTTAAAATTAATATTATAATGATCGACTTATTTTTGATATTCTTGCATGAAGGATTAATATCGCGTTTATGGCATCATAAAATTGTACGTTATTTATAATAAGCATATGCTGCATTAAATATTTTTAGATTTCTTATACAATTAATATTTCAATTTACACGAAGAAAAAATGTGACAGTGGAAACCGCCATAAGTATCGTTAATTTAATTTCATCCATATCTCTCTCAAAATGTTTAGACAGCTTGAAAATTCCAGTCCTACGTACGAAATTTCACTATAAATCTTACAATTAGTGAAATAGAAACATGCGCCTGGTGATACAAATTTGAAATGAAATCTGAAGATAATGACATCAAGTACATTTTCTTCTTCCAACTTGTTAATAGTTCGAATAATATCTTACAGATTATATACCTCTGTTTCTAAATAGCCAATAGTTAGTTGTACATTTCGTTTTTAAATTTGACCAATAAAACACCTTATATCAGCGAATATTATAAGCGAATATTATATAACATATAAATATCCACAAATATTCTTCAAGTTGAAAAATATTTGATTTTTGACATCAGAGACATTAGGTTTTAATATAAAATTTAACTCGTAAAACTCGTAATAAATTAATCAAGTGTAATCCTAGAATATATTCCTGTGTTTTTACTTTCTTATACCAAATATAAAGAAGTATAGTAATCGTGATTTTTTTCGACCTCGAGATTGTGATTGATTTACATGTTTTGAACACTCCTGAATACATTCTGACTATTTTCCGAATGATTTTGTCTGTGCGTGCGTGCGTGCGTGCGTGTGTGTGTGTATGTGTGTATCCGCGATAACTCAAAAAATACTAATGGTGGACTTCCCAAATTTGGCAGTTAAGATTGTCAACAACATTTTAAGTGACACATGTAATTTGGTGAATGTGGTACCACCAGAACAGACACAATGAATGGAAGAAGAAAAAAGGTTCAGTTTCGGGAAAAATTTTTATTGCATTTCTGGACAAATCTCGACGAATTATAATGAGAAACATAACTTCATGGAAAAACAAATCTGTCTGCATGTCTGTAGTATCACGATAGCAGCCACAGTTTTTGAAACAAAGCTTTCAAATTTGATACACGTGTTCTAAAGATCAAAGACAATGTATGCGTTTAAAACATCGCAATCTAACATAATAATAAATGACAGCATAATGTTGGATGGGATAACGAGCCTGAGCTACTCAAACAGCTCAAAAATGTTAGGTTAAGGATAGATTGCCATCTTAAATGGTCTAGTCATATACAAGATGTCTGTGCTAAATTATCAAAAGCATGCTTTGCCTTAGCCATAACATCAAAACAGTGTAGTTCATCAATTATAAAACAATTATACTTTGCATCTATTCATTCTACTATTAAATATGCCATAGTACATTGGGGTCAATCACATGATGCACATAGCGTTTTTGTTTTACAAAAGCGAGCGTTACGAATCATGGCTAATTTAAAATATGATGAGTCGTGCCGGGATGCATTCAAAACACTAAATATACTCACTATGATTTCTGTGTATATTTATGAAGTAACTTGTTTTGTATATAAAAATAAAACAAAATTTTCAGAAAACAGAGCCCAGCATGATCATAATACCAGAAAAAAAAACAATTTTATACCACCAAAACATGATTCAGCTCTTTATCAAAAAAGTCTTTTTTTATAATGGGTGTAAGTTTTTCAATGTTTTACCTGAATCTGTTAAATGTTTACCATCAATTTATAAATTTAAAACTGCTGTAAAGTCACTATTAATAAATAAAAACTGCTATACCATAGGTGAATTTATGTCAACTTTTTAATTATTGTTTCGGGTTACTGTTAGCTGTACTATTGTATATTTATTAACATGTCCTTCGTGTATACGTGTCTTTTCTATGTATATTTTATTACATTTTTAGTAGTTAGTTTTCTATACTTTTGACTGTATATTTAATTTTATGCTAAAATTATTAAAAATGACAATTTTATAAGTTATAAATATGTTAATATTTCTTGTTATGTTACTACTACTAACTCTCTTGTACAACTATGACAAAATTTCTTAAACCTGTACTTGTACTGTAGTTTTCTGAAATTAATAAACATTATTATTATTATTATTATTATAATGAAAAATTCGGTGTTGAGCAAAATTGGCCAGCTAAAAAGGAGGTCCACGAGACCCAAACTTTTTTGTATTTGCCTTTACAAAAAAATATATTCTTGATGAAAGATTATAAATCATGTCTACTATATCAAGCCAATAAAATATATTTTCCAAGTACTTAAATACAACTGATGTAAACTGAAATATTTTACACATTTAGCCTCATAAAATGGGGTTAGGATAAATTTAATAATTTGACGTTTGAAAGGTCTAATTTAGTTACAAAAATGTCAATGTCAATAACAAAAAATTATTAAAATATATGACATGAATTATTTTTGACAGTATCGAATGACACTGATAATTAATTATTTAAAAATTTTAATGAAACATTTCAAGGTACGATATTAAAATTTAATTGAGGTAAGTGAAGAATTAAATAGAATGATTTTTTTACATCAGGATCATATATACTGGTATAAGAAAGTTATGAGCTGGCCACATCAGATATTTTAAAACTACATAAGGAGGAAGCAGAAATTGCATTTAAATCATTAATTTCCCAATAATTTAACGATGTCACCGCTGAACAGTCAGCCCAGATGGGAAAACTGGATCTGAAAGGTATAAAAACATACCTTTAGGAAAAAATTCGATCTCCAAATAGATTGGCTGATGCTGACAAACAAATTGGATTTGATACCAGTAAAGCTATAATAACAAATTTTTCCAATAGAGCAACCGTGGTAAGCACTTTGAGTAAGTCTGGCGTCGGGGAAAAAGTTTAATTAAATTGATTGAGCATTTTAGCGCTGCCTACATAAAGCCATACCTGCAGTTACATGAAAACAATCATTTAAACATAGTGAATCAACTAAGAGAAGACAACGCGACGGCGACGTGCAGGATCTATCAAATTCATCAAGCACTTCTACGACACTCCACAACCAAAAAGGCTCATATTGTAATGTTACAATGATTATAATAAAATTAAATAAGAATGTTTTATAATGTTATTTCGGTAGACAGGGTGGGGCAATGGTGCGTCCAACTTCGATATGTCGAGTTCTGTGATAGCTAGAAACTTGATTTAAAAACATATATAAACTAGACAAAAATGTCTAAAACCAGATATTATTTTCGAATATACAAAGTGAGCCAAGACGATTCTACAGGGTCAACTAACATATTTTTAAATGGAATGCCATGTAACGGGTGATTATAAAGGGATATATTTCAACATATTATATATTCTTAACAAATCAAATTAATAACAAAAAGTAAATTGAATCTAGTTGCTTACATAATGGGATTTCTGATGTCAAACACTAGTTACCGCAAATGCTCGATATGACCTCCATTTTGTTGTTGTGAAATTACCAACCGTTCCTCCAAATTGTATACAGCACTATTCAACATTTCTGGTTGAATTGCAAAAATTTTCTCTCTAATACTGTCCTTTAATTCCTCTAGCGTTGTTGGCCGTGTTCTAAACACCAAATTTTTTAAATAACCCCACAGTCAGTAATCCGCTGGGTTAATATCAGGCGATCTTGGTGGCCATGAATTTGCAAAATGTCTGCTTATAACACGATCTTGAAAAACCGCAGTTAACAATTCTTTAGCTGGTCGGTAAATGTGCGGAAGTGCTCCATCCTGCATAAAAATCATGTTTTCAATTCCTTCGTGCTCGTTTTGCAACTGTGGAATTGCATAATCCCTTAACATTTGCAGGTATCGTTCACCAGTAACAGTTACGGCCTCCCCATTCTGTATTTCCTCGAAAAAGTATGGACCAATGATGAAATTAGCTATGAAACCGCACCAAACGGTGACTTTTTTGTCATGAAGGCCTTGCTGAACGATTTCATGTGGATTTTCTATCTACCATATTCGACAGTTTTGAGTATTAATTCCACCATTAAGAGAGAAATGGGCCTCATCTGTCCATAAAATACGGGATAACCATTCGGGTTCAATTTCCATCTGAGCCAATACGTGTAATGAAAAATCGTACCTAAGGGCAAAATCTGCGTCCTTTAATTCAAACAGCAGTTGCAGTTTATAAGGATACATTTTTAGGATTTTCCGTAAAATTTTCCAAACCGTGGTGTATGGCATTTGTAATCGTTTTGATATCGCATTCACACTACTGATTACTAGCGGATTAGTATTGGCTACTTTTTGATTTTTCTGAAGAACTTCTGCAACTTGGACATCACTAAACCTAGGTCTTCCTAACCTCGGAAGATCTTTTGCAGACCCTGTTCTTTCAAATTTGCTAATCAAATTACGATACGCCTTCATTTTGCACGGCCCTGCTCTCAAACCCATTTTCGTACGAAATCTTCGTAATCCAATTTTTATCGCTTTCATAATAACATTGCACTAAACCAATTCTTGTTTGTAGATCCATATTGAAATTGTTACAATTTACGTTATACGAGTTTTATTTTGAGAACAATTCTCTAAATTACGATTATTTCGTTTGATACTTGTTACAATATTTGTCACGACAATTCTTTTGTTTTCCATAGATATACTAAAATCCAATTATTGAGGCAACTAGATTCTGTTTACTTTCTGCTACTAGCATAATTTCTTAAAATTATATAAGAATTTAAAATAGACCCCTTATTTTATGATAACCCCATATATCAGAACATTTTTTGAAACCTCTTTGTGGCCTCTTTCCACCTCTATATTATTATTGACTCCCCCAACCACTTGGAAATAATGATTTTTTTTTGTTAAAATTATACCATTTAATATTAAAAAAATCACCATAGTCACAATTATCGATTTTAAGAAAAAAATATGTTAAAATGAGTTATGAAACATTTGTCTGATGACACTCAGCCATTTTCACTTCCTAAAAGTATTTAGGGTGGTCAAAAATAAATTTTAAATTTACAACTATTTGAACTGAATTTTCTAAATTTTTTCAAATGAAACTCCCTATATATTTTTGGACGATGGGATGTAAAATTGAAAAACGAACATTTTTTTGTACGTAAATCTCTATGGCTATTTGTAACCATTTTCGATTTATTGAACAATAACTGCAAAATTCAGCAATAAAAATTAAAAAAATTTTTTTCGTAATTCAAGAGATTCAAGATATTATAAAAAGTGCTCCACATGTTGCCCATTTTGATTGACACACATTTATATGCGTCTTTGGAATGAGGTTTCTACTGTTCATAAAATTGCCGGAGTGATACTTCTAGATTTTGAATTGTTGTTGGTGTGATGTTTTTATGGGCATCATGTAACACGCTTATTATAACACCTTCTCTTGAATTATCTGAAAAAAAAATCTCATTTTTAATTTTTATTGCTGAATTTTGCAGTTATTGTCTAATAAATTGAAAATGATCACAAATAGCCATAGGATTGTACGTACAAATAATGTTCGTTTTTTCAATCCTACACCACATCGTCCACAGGGTATTTCATTTGAAAAAAATGAGGAAATTCAGTCAAAAAGGTGTAAATTTAAAAATCCTTTTTGCCCACCCTGTATAATTTTAGTAAGTGAAAATGGCTGAGTGGCATCATACAGATATCTCATAACTGGTACTAACATATTTTTTTTCTTAAAATCGATAGTTGTAAATGGTATAATTTCAACAAAAAAAAATCATTACATCCAAGTGGTTGGGAGAAAGTCAATAATAATACAGGAGTGAAAGGAGGCCACCAATAGGTTTCAAAAAATGTTCTGATATATATGGCATTTTATTTAAAAAAATGTTACTTGACCCTGTAGAATCAATTTTCGGTTGTAGACTTTTTTGTCTAGTTTATTTGTTTTTAAATCAAGTTTCAAACTATCATAGAACTCGAGATATCGAAGTCGGACCCACTATTGCCCCACCCTGTATAATCTTGACATATATGACTCGAGATTTTTGTTGTAGAATATAAGTATATTCACAAAAATAATCACCTCTTGTAATATATGTACCTACTGAATATTTCTAAAAACTACGTGTAAATTTCATTTAGAAATTTTAATGAGTATTCTGGAACTTCGTATGTATCTCAAATATTGTTCCTGAAGATGTCGACGTCATAAGTGTTCTCATCAACTGACATTTAGAAAACTGACTATCTGTGATTTCAAATTAAGTTAGTACGAATTTTATTAGAAAAATCATTCTGCTGTGAATTTTTATTGAGTTACAATTTCATCGGCTATAAACAACATGATAACGTGTATACGAAGTGTTCTAGAAGCGTTGATAACAATATATTTTTTATGACACTGTATCGTAGAAAGCTTATGTTACAGATTTTACCATGCTCTGAACTTGCTATGCAGGGTGACACAGAAAGGGCTTTTCTATTACCTTGTTGGGGTCTCTGTGATATTCCGGAACAATGCTGTGCACGAACAATTCACGAGGACAGGAGTTCAATATTGTGTTTGTCTGACAGGTAAGTATGTGTCTCATTCCTGATTCCATCACAACAGACTAAACAACAGATAATATCGGTAGTAAAGACAATTATTGTGTGTTTCTGGTATGAATTCATCAATCAATCAATCAGAAATAAAACTTGTCAGAAGGATGAAAATTAATTGTTGGAGCATAATAAACAAAATAATATTTGAAACTAATATGTGTAAGCATTTCGGATAAATTTGCTGTTTATATATTATTTTTGTGTAGATACTCGAAGAAGCCAGAGGTTTGATGACATGTGAAACATGTTAGGCTTAATTAGTGTTTTTCAGCAGATAGGTAAAAACCAAATTATATTAGCCTCAATTTTTTTCAAAATTCCTGTTAAATTTTGAAAAAACTGTTAATTCTTTATGTGATTTTCACGGTTTCAGTGGTTTTATCAATACAAATACTATAGGGTCATTCATGCTAAATCAATCAAGAAAATAAAATTTCACAAGTTGATATTTCAAATTTTTATCATTTTTGGCACGCAACTACAGCTTCAGTTAAGTTACTCTTGTGTTCCTTTAAAATTAATTTGAGTTTTGTTTTAGTTCATCTTCAAAGGACGATGCTGTTAAAGCGTAAAAATAATACAAAACGAATATTTTGAATATCTATATCCTCTTCTAAAAAAAAATTTGGCACATAGTTCCTATAAAGTACGCAGAAATTAAATCATGACTGTTTAAAAATGATAAAGATGCTTAAGATATTTATTGAATAATGGTCATTCGCAACAAATCAACCTGGCACTGTTATCAAATATTTCAACACTAGAAAAGTTGTACAAGTGTTTTCGAACTTCTTAGTTCTCATAGAGTTTGGAAACAAAAGTTTCTATATCCTGATTGATCTTAAACATCAATAGTCAAGATGCATGAATTTTATAAGAACGTAAATTTATTATATTTCCTTGATATTTATTATATTTTTTAAGAACATAATAAAATAAATTGATAAAAAAGTTATTTCGTACATAATTAATTTTAATAAAAATCCAAGCAAGCAAATCTCGGCTCTAAAGTAAACATTGTATTGGCACTACTGGCTCCTGTCAGTCCTGTCCTGTTTCACGTCAGTTGACCCGTATAGTTCCGATTTGCATTACATCATCTTGTGACATTGGCGAGCCAGGAGTATCTGAAAGTAAGCAATGTAAGCATATCTTAGTATGTTTAAGTTCTGGGTTGAAATAAATATATTTTTTTAAGAATAGTTCGGACTTCGGCAGATAATCTGTTATATTTATAAAATATTTATTGGTTGAAGAATATAGACAAAGAAACATTAGATAGTGCGCATTTAACATTTATTATTTTTATTTAATGCATTTTTTCTTAGTGTTAGTGATTTATAAATTTAATTTTTGATCATCGAGTTTCATATTTATACCTTGCATCTTGCGACAATTAATTTTTTCCGTCTTCTTAATTTGAGGTGAAAATGTCTGGGATAGGAAAAAACTTATCTTAGTGATGCCCAGAAAAGAAAACTTCAAAAGGATAAGAAAGAAATGATAAAAAATATACAGAAGTTACATCCATGTTTAGGCCAATACGTTATTTTCAAAAACCGGGAAGTTCTAAGGAAGAATGGGGCTTAAAGGAGGCAACTAGTTCTTTTGATTAAAATCTAAGTAAAACTACATGTTGATATTCTTACAATGAAAACGCTTAATGAAGATGACCAAAGTAGTGGTCATCATACTTTAATGGAAATCCCTTCTCAAATTAGAATGAATGAAATATCAAATCGATTATTGGAATTAAAGGATTCGTACTCATGAAACAGTGGCTATTATCATAGGGATATTTAGATCCTCAAGTGAAAATAACTATTCTCAGAATTAGTCCTTGTAAGCCTGGAGGTCCATTTCCAAAAGATGAAAAAACCAGTTATTATACAGAAAAAAACGGCAGATAGTCAAACATTTCCACGAATTTGGCTGTGCTATTCTAAAAACTTAATTGTGAATACTGTCATTCGTGCTGTCTATTTGCAGATAGAAGTGATAAAACAGATATGCAACATGCTTGGATTGACGGACTGGCAAGGACTTTCTATGAAAATAAAAAAACATCAGTTATCAGCTAGTCATTTGAAGATCTATATTGTGTACGATTCGTGGAAATATCAATCAACAGTTGATGTACTTTTAGACGATGAATGGAAACAAGAGGTTAATATCTGGAAAGAAATTCTGAGGAGAATTGTTGATGTGACCGTCCTGCAATTTATCTTTTCGTGGTCACCGTGACAATATAGGAGAGCCATCAAGTGGAAATTTTCTAGTTTATAGAGCTTTTAGCAAAATACGATAGTGCTTCATCAAAATTAATAGATAAAAATAACAAACTCAAAATCAATTACTTAAGTCCACAAATTCAAAATGAACTGATCTGTCATTTGTCATCAAGTGTATTAAAACAGATTATTAACAGTGTTAACAGTGTTTTTTCTCGATAATATTAGACACGACACAAGACATCGCTAAACATGATCAATTAAGTTTTATGTTGCGTTATGTACATGATTATATGACTCTGACAAGCAACCAGTAGAACTACAAATTCGCGAGAGCTTTATAGGTTTTATTCGATTATCAGATCAGACTGCTGGAGATTTGGAGCATGAAATAATAAAGACCATTGAAGAAAAGGGACTATTCCTTAAAAAGTGCAGAGGACAAGGTTACGACGGCGCTAGTGTGATGAGTGGCATTTATTCAGGAGTGCAAAAGCGGATTGGAGATATTCAAGTGAATGCGGTATACGTACATTGTGCAGTGCACAATTTAAACTTAGTGCTTAATGATGCAGTACAAAATGTGCTTTCTGTTCAAATATTTTACGACTATATCGAAAGACTATATGTATTCTTTAGCGCAGGTATAAAGCGATGGGGACTTCTGACAGAAATTATGAAAAAGGAACCAAAAGAGTCCCTTGAACTCCAACCCTTAAAAGATTATGCCCTGTAAGGTGATCTTCTAGACCCGATGCGCTTTTGATGCAAGATTCAATTTCCGTGCATTAATGAAAGCTTTAGTGAAGACAGCTTTGATTTCTTCAAAATCAGATGAACAAAATGAAGCTATTCATTAAGAAAATATATGGAGACTTATGAATTTACACTCTTGACGGTAATTCAGACAAAAATTTTAATTCCACAAATTTTATTTCTAAATTGCTCCAGTCTCAAAATGTCGATTTATTATATGCTATGCAGTTGTTGGAGAAGGCCACAGAAATATTTAAGAAATTGAGGAATAATTTTGTTAAAGTAGAGGTCTCGATTTTGTCAAATAAATGGGGTATAGAACCAGCATTTCAAGGCGTGTTAAAAGGTTATTTCATGAATGAGCAGAAGATGAACGACTTACAAATCCTGAAACATTTTTTCAAGTAGAGGTATTTTATGCCAACCTTGATAGTGTCATTCAACAGATTGTTGGCCGATTTTCTGGGATGAACGAGGTGGCAAAGAGATTTTCCTGTTTGAATCCCAAAACATTATCCGAGATGAATGACGATCAGCTTTATTTGGAAGCTAGTAGCCTTGCTGAAAATTATTCTGAAGATTTATCGGCAGATTTTCCCCGCGAACTTCTGTTACTAAGAAATGTTGTGAGGCCACAAATAATAGAAATTGCAGATTCTTCAGTCTTAGATTTTGCTACATTTCTCATACAAAATCACAAAACTTCACTGCCAAATGTTCCAAATGTTTTCATTGCCATAAAATTATTCTTAACTTTACCAGTTACTATTGCTACAGCTGAAAGATTATTTTTAAAATTAAAACTTATTAAGACATTTGTAAGAAATTCAGTGACACAAGAAAAACTGTCAGCATTAAGTGTATTAAGAATTGGAGGCGATTTTTTATTTTGTGGGGGCCCTCATTATATATTTTGAGCGGGGGGGGGACGAGATTTCCAGCTACGCCACTGATAGGGTATATTCAACCAGTAGTTATAATGCTGAAAGTACATATACATCTCCTTAGGTAAACAATAAACAATAATATTGACACTGTAAACAGAACGTGCTCCATGAATTCATGTTGTTTTGTCTCCAAACTATAAAGCCAGGAGCAGTTGGTTATCCAGCTGCAAACCAATAATCGATATTTTTAATAATTATTTAATTTGTTTACTAAATACAGAGCCAACTACGGACACTCCTAGAAGTCTAACAGTCACATAATTTCCTCCATATTTGTCATGCCAGGGCCGCAGTTATATTTCGGAATTGTCAACAATTTTATTGGAAATAATCACAATATTCAATTGATTTGTGGTAGTTGATTTTCTAGCTATGTCTGATTATATTAGAATGAACAAGATACCGGCTCGATTGCGGAGATGTAGTTGGCTACAGCGTGCGATAGCAATTGTGATTAGAAATCTGTCTACCGTAGATGCGGGTTTAAATTCCACCACCGAAACCGGCAATGTCGGTGGAATGTTTGCATGTCCATATTTTTCTAAGTGCAACTCCCTTCTAGATAGCTTCGCTTTGGGTTTCGGAGGTTTTATTTCTATGGTATTTATTTATTACTATATTTATATTTATTTATACAGCCTCTATGAAATATAAAATAGTTGAAATGTTTCTAATATTTAAAAAGTAATACGAGTGAAAAAGACCGAAGTGTATTGCCAATAAAATGGTTACAAAGATTCTTGAAATACAACGAAGCAGGGTGAAATTCTTGTGAAATTAGATAAAATATAAAGAAAGTATATTTCAACAACGGTAAACTCTTAATGTAATGTGTTTAAGAATTTTGTATCTACTAATATGTGTATAATCATAGGCAGTGGAGATGCCTGCCATTTTTCAGAGCCGGCAGTTATATGAAAAAAGTCTTATTACAGATTTATAAAAAGACACGCCATGCCACATGAAATTTATGTGGTGTGTTTACTTATGTACCTGCAATATATACAATTACTATAACCAGTATTGAAATTAGAACTTGCAGGGAGCCGGGATAATGTATATGTATAGCATTATATGCAGCTTGGCACTTATTCCTCAATATATATGCTCAGTTAGCTTATAGAGAAATTTTTTTATGATTTGTGTGTTCAAAATAATAATGTTCCAATAACGGCTAGTGAAATTTGGTTATGACATATCTTAATTATTGGACCTAACCGATACTTTATAGCATAACTTCAACAATAAATAAAGAAGTTTTGTAGAAAAGAAATTTCGCCTGAAATTTGCGAAAAAAGTGGAAAAAATTGTGTGCCTCCCCAGGTTATTTTTTAAACAATTTGTAAAATATTTGCAAAGCATTTTATTTTGAGAATCAGGTACAGAATATATACAGATTTTTAATTTCATATAAAACCATTGCTTTTTTATAAAGTTACACTATATTGAAATTTTATTTTAGATTCCTTTTTCACTGTGCAAATGTCAAAAGGGTGTAACTTTATAAAAGATCAATATTTTTTTATAGAGTTTGAAATCTCGTTATAATTTCCACCTGATTCTAAAAAAAAATGTTTTGCAAATATTGTACAAATTGTCTGTAAAAATAACCTGACAATTTTGGAAACTTTTTTGCAAATTTCAACAGGAACACAAGAACCTGGGATGCAAAACAATGTGTAAACTTCATGAAAAATATCTATACAGTTTGTCAGTGCTGGATGTGAACTTGTCAAAAATATGTACAGACCAAATCGCTCAAACTTAACAGCCACGAATGCAGAACGAATATTAGCTGTGACCATGTGTGCTAACGTGATAGCAAACTTCAGTCATTCTGAATAATACATCGTATCAAGCGGTATGTATTTCATTATTCATTTTATACTTTTGCTTTTATTTGTCTACATCTTTCTGTTAACCATAGTAGTTATCGGTCCTAGACTCTGGTCCAGTTTCCTCTCCCTGATAATCAGTATGTTTCTAGATTACAGACGTAGTTCTTTTTCCGATATTATATAACGACTAGAGCCCGTATCTTGGATGACATTGACGTAAAATCAGGAACAACATGGGAGGGTAGTACGAAATTATAAAAATTATTACATATTTTTGCTGATTCAAATGGAGGAGATTATACGTAGTGGAGGGTCGACCACTGTCGATATTGCTACGGCCTCTAAGGGGTGAAACGAAGTATAATGTGTTTTCACGGATTGCTCAAGAGATATTGAGCAATGAGATATCGACTTGGTTTTTGCTCACAAAGGTTATCCATACAAATGTCTGAAACAACAAGGCACCGCAAAAAAGTGGACGAAATCAGAAGATTGTTAAATCGAAGAGAGGCATTGAAAAAAATTAAGCGAAATCGGACGATTTTTAAATCATAAATGCTATACCAAATCATGTCAAAATGATAAAATATTAAATCTATGTTGATTTTCCTTCTAGAAACACACTACTCCGCAGAATTTTTCCCGGCGAATCGAATAAAACAAGTTCAAACTTCTTATATGCAACAGGGGATGATATATTAAATATTTTACTTCTCTCAACGCTAACTTTCAACATAGGATACTAAATATCTCAGTTCATATGGGAGATAGAGGGTTGATTTTTTTTCCTAGAGCCCTAACGTCCTGTAATATTTTCCTGGCAAATCGAATAAAAGAAATTCGATCCCCTATCTGCAATAGGGACTGAAATATTGAATTTTTTGTACTTTCATTGCTCTTTTTCAATACAAAATGCTAAATATCTCAGATTCTATGGAAAATGGGGAAAATGGGGCGTTGCTGACAAAACTATTAATATATTGTCTCGAATTGGTTAGGATTTGCAATATTTGCGCATAAATGGGTACATACTTTAAATTGCACTTCGTTAAATTTTGCTATAAACATTAAGCCAGCGCATAATAGCTATTTGTGTATTAAGAGCGCAAAGTGATATATTGTCGCTCTGAGCGAGAAGTTTGACGCGCGACGCGTAGCGGAATGCGGCTATCTCGCGAGAGCGGCAATGTCACTTTGCGCTCGAATTACACACAGGATTTTTTCTACAACCGGTGTTTTTATAAAAATGTTTGGTAAAAATTAATAATTATTGATAACCTCAAATTTGACAGTTCAGATTTCAAAACGTGAGCATCAATTTGCACTACACATATTTTTGTAGAAATGTTTGTTAAAATGGTATTTACTGCAAAATAATATAAAAAATTGCTGTAGTACCTACCTATTAACTATTTATTTAAATACTGTCATCTTATGATTTATATCTATGTATAACAGAATCTAAATGTTTTTGGAATTTTTCTAACACTTCCTCCTTCTTTAGTGGTGAAAAGCAAGGCGAAGAATTAAAGGGTATTAAATGTCTGTTTGATGACATATATGTAATACTTTATGCTTACTTTTGTGTCAAAAGTCGCAGATACACTAGACGTTTCTTTATTATGGTTTCCATGGTAACTAAACGTTTACTTTTTCGCTCGGCGAGCGACAAAGTAACAAAAACGCTCACTCCTCGGAAAAGTGCAACTTTGCGCTTTCTTTTGGAATCGCAAAGTTGCACTTTTCGCTTAGTTGTAGAAAAATAATATTACATAATATGACTAATTATCTTTCAACTGTCTCGAGGATCAGGGACCCTTTTTTATCTGTTGAGAAACGTAAACACCTCAATAAACGTTCGCATGGATTTACGTTATGGTTTACTTTCTAAAATAAAACCTTTCGTATTTAACGATGTTTGATGTTGTGTGGCAATAATAGTTAGTGGCCAATATTTTTAGCAACTGTAAATTTACAAAAGTATTGGAGAACTATTTTTTTATGATTTAAAACTGATAATAAAATAGTTTACTAATAATGACAATGACGAGGAAAAATCATTGTATATCGCATTATTAGTATCGTGTAATTCAGAATCCCTCTCTGGAAATGTTATCCGAGATACAGGTTCTAGTACCGACTATACATTTAACATGTTGGAACTAATAATGAGTTTTAAACTATTTACATTCGCATCCTCAAAGTAAATTAAATTCCAGCATAAACAGTATCACCTAAAGATTGTATTACAATTTACTATCGAGTAACCAACATCGACCTCTGTAAGTGACACTGGAACTTAAGACGAGTGAGCCGACCTTTGATCCGTTATATTATACAGGCTGATTCATAAGGAATGGATAATATTTTACCTGCCGATTCTATAGCGGAAAATATAAGTTTTTTGCTTAGTAAGTGGTGGTTAAATATTAATACTTACTGAGATACAAGGTGTTAAAGTTATAAAAACAATTCAGTAATGTTGCTATATTTCACACATAAACATAAAAGTCGGTACAATTAGGTTTTTTGACGTGAGAAAATCGAATAAGCTATCATTTTTGGTGTATTGCATCGAGGGCGCTACGTAAGTTATCTTAGTTTAACAGAATCCGTCATAACTTTTTTGTACTTCATTTATAATCTCATTGCAAATTTTTTATTTAACCATTATTTTTAAACAAAAAAAAAATATTTGTTTTATATTCATAAAATGCACCCTTATCGAAATATTTACCTTTTAGAAAATCCTGCGCACCAATATTTTTTTTAACTTTTTTGTAGTGATCCCCTCTTTCCTTCTCCAAATGCACAATTTGTTTTTAGTTAAAGTAAAAGTGTTGCTTTTAGTTTCTTAGTTATAAATTGTGTTAGTTAAAGTAAAGGTGTGAATATGCTACCACAAAACGATTTTACTAATAAAGAGATGAGAGATATGATCTACATTTACGAGACGTGTTTGTAACTCGCGAAATAGTCATTCTTGGCAATTAGAAAATTAGCATTTAATCAGGTTAAGGCATTTTCAATATGAATTTAAGATTAATGTATGGTGTGGCATATTTGGAGACAAACTTTTAGGTCCAATTGAGCTGCCTCCCAATTTAAACGGAAAAACTTATACCTAAATTTTTTAAGAAACCAGTTACCAGAACTTTTTGATGATATACCACCAATCGTAAGAATAAACATGTGTTACATGCAGGATGGAGCACCACCACATTTTCCCCTACAAGTAAGAAATTACTTAAATGAAGTGTTTCTAAACCGCAAGATAGGTCGCGGGAGTCACTTTCCTTGGCCACCTCGTAGCCCCGATCTTAACCCAATGTATTTTTATGTTTGGGATTACATGAAATCCCTTGTATACTCCAAAACAATAGATACTCGCGAAGAGTTGTGGAGAAGAATTCAGGAAGCTGCTGATACTATCAGAACTAAGCTAGCCACATGTTCTCTGAGAGATGTAACACTTTTAATTATAGTTTCAAAATATTTTGTTTTACTTCGTTCTTTCTATTCAAGTTGATAAATAAATTAGTTTTGTCTTTTAAATTGAATGGTCAGCCGTAACAACGTTGTTAGTGGAATTAGAGCAGTTGAAATAAGATATTCATGAAAAAACTCTATATAAACGTATTTCCTTAATTCCAGAGATTATAAATTTTCTTACTTACAACGTTGTTACGACCGACCATTCAATTGTTTAATTTATTTCCGCCATTTTTAAAATAAAAAAATACTTCTTCTCTTCTTCAGATATTTGGTATTAAAAATTATTTTTGTTAAAAATGACGAATGGAATATTACAAATTATGCATTTTGATGAGAGAGAGGATCATTGCAAAAAAAGTAAAAAAAAAATTATGGGTGCGCAGGATTTTCCAAAATGAAAATATCTCGATAAGGGTGCATTTTATGAAGATAAAACAAGTATCCCTTTTTTGTTTAAAAATAATGGTTAAGTAAAAAATTTGCAATGAGATTATAAATGAACGGAGTACAAAAAAGTTATGACGGATTCTGTTAAACCAAGATAGCTTACGTAGCGCCCTCTATGCCATACACCAAAAATGAGAGCTTATTCGATTTTTTCACGTGAAGAAACCTAATTATACCAACTTTTATGTTTATTTGTGAAAAAAATAACTGAAATATAACAACATTACTGAATTATTTTCATAATTTTAACACCCTGTATCTCAGTAGGTATTAATATTTGACCACCAGTTATTAAGCAAGAAATTAATATTACCCACTCCTTATGAATCACCCTGTATAAGTATATCGGCAGCCACGCAGGGTTCTACTTTAATTTATACAGTGTGTCCGTAAATTATGGAGTAAATTCATTATTTCTTAATCCAAAAATAACTCGAAAAAAATCCTCGGATATGTCGATTTTTAATTCCAATTGCGCAACTTATCTTTTTTTTTGTTATGACGTTATGACCGTTTCCGTTATGACGTCATCGATATATTTTTTTAAATAAAACACCTTGTATATTTCTCCTTTTTTGGATTCTGCTTCAACAGCTGATTCCAAATATGCACACTTAGGGACTAAAATTGATAAGTTGGAAGATAAGGTCATTTAAAAGAAAAACCAATTAAAAAAAGTAAAATAAACACGTTTTTTATTAATTTTTGATGTAGGCTAGTTTTTATTAGTATTATCATTATCGCCTTTGACAGTGAATCACTTAATAACACCTTACCCCAGTAGTGGTTTCTCAATAGTTGTCGATTTATTTTAATTTATAACATGAGTGTATCTATCCGTAAAGCAGAGAATTGAAATTCTTACGATGATTGGGTATGGTGATAGGATGCGAACTCAACAAGAAGTATGTAATTTATTTAATACTAAATATCCAGAATGATCCATAACTCAATCGACAGTGAGTAAAATTGAAAAAATTTAGAGAGACTGGTACAGTGGAAGATTTACCCAAAACAGGTCGCCCAGGTAATGACGAGGATACAAAATTAAATATTTTAGTGGCTATTGAAGAAAATTCACATTTCAGATTAGTAGCGATTATGATGTTACTAAAACGTCAGTACAGATAGTATTAAAATTAGAAGGATGGCATCCCTTTAACATTCAGCTTATGCAAGAACAAAGTGATGATAATCTGGATGGAAGGATACAATTTTATGAAGCAATGATGAATATGTCCAATGCTGATTCTCTTCTGTTAAAAAATATTGTTTTCTTCGATAAATGCAAATTAAATAGTGAAGTTAATCGTCAGAATTGTAAATACTGGGCAAGAGAAAACCCTCGATGGATGCGGGAGCAGCACACACAGTATTCACAAAAGGTAAATGTGTGGGCGAATATTTTAATGAATAAAATCATTAGACCCTATTTTTTCGATAGAACTGTAAACGGACCGGCATATCTCCAACTTCTAATGGGCTATCTCATCTCAACGTTATTAGATTTATTCCCCAATAGAATTATTCCTGGAAATGTTAACGAAAGCTTGTGGCATCAACAGGATGGTACGCCTCCCCATTATGCAGCAGACATTCGAAGGTATCTACACCAAATATTTCTGAACAGGTGGATTGGTAGACGTGGACCCATCGAATGGCCACCAAGGTCACTCGACTTCAATCCATTAGATTATTTTCTGTGGAGCCATCTAAAAAACTTAGTTTATAAAACCAAACCGGAAGATATTGTTGAATTAAAAAAAGAGAATTAGAACAGAAATAAACATTTCTCAGGAAACTATAAACAAGGTTCAGCAAAACTTTAATCATCATTTAGGGTACTGTCAGCTACAACAAGGAGTATAGGTCGAACATTTATTATAAATTATTTTTATTATTAACTAACCGTTAGTTCCAGTTATGCTCGAAATGACCGTATCTTTCAACATATCAATTTTAGACCTTAAGTGTGATACATTTTTGGAATCAGCAGTTGAATCAGAATCCAAAAATTGAGAAATAAATAGGGTGGTCCATTTAAAGAAATATCGATGACGTCATAACGGAAACATTGATGACGTCATAACTAAAAAAATAAAGGATAAGATGCGAAATTGAAATTAAAAATTGACCTGTCCGAGGATTTTTTCTAAATAATTTTGGTTTAAAAAATAATGAATTTATTCCATACTTTACGGATATACTATATATCGTGTTAAGGTATACCTTAGATAATTAAATGAGCCCGATTTAATTAAAAATAATAGAGTTATGGACTAACAAATAAAGTAATCGACAACTGGACCAGAGTCCAGGACCAGTCATGAAAAACACATAAGACAATAGCATTTGTTTTTGTAGTGGACGACAACGATTTTTTCAAATAGTAGTGTTTTATTAAATTAATTGTTGACAAGGAAAATAGCGTTTGTATTTTTCATGGACGACTACGATTTATTTCTGATATCAGCTTAAAAAACCGGTAAACTAAATACATGCATATTACATATTTTTTTAACCAGATAAAGAAATTCTAACCAAGGTAGCTCTACTTTGTATCTTTTTGACACGATTTTCAATTGTTTTTTTAAACATATTCTTATGGATCATAAAATATCCTACAACTTTGTTTTTAATATTTTTTTTCGTATCTTCAAAAATAAAGTCTAAATCCATAGCTCAAAATATGTGGAAACACCTGTACATAATTATTTTTATCACTTAGACTCGATAATGCACGTGTCACTATTACTTCTGTATGCTGTGGTTTGATGTACTCATTTACCGGCTACTACTATCGGAGACAAAGTTTTTTTGAACACTCAAAATTCTTAGCACAACATTAAAAAACCCTTTTTACACCGAAAGCTAATTGTTTCATCCACTGTCACCCACAAAAATTTATTTCGTACTTCCTCTATAATATTGCCCAAAACATTTTTATACACACTGGTAGATGTGTTTTACGTAATGTATGTATGGCTGTCATCGTAGTTTTATTTATTTGTAGTTTATGCACAAACAGTTGTGACTGTACCATTAGTAACAGCGCTTTATGCGAGAATGTTAGCGGACCATATGCCAAACACCACTCCGTGAAAGTTACTATACGCGGTCGTGTCGCTCATTGAGGAACATGAGCTTAGTTACGTATAATATTATACAGGTTGGGTACTGAATCATTAGACATGGGTCTCTTAAATGGCAACATTACAATGTAAACCAGAGGCAGGCAAGCCATCGCTTTTCAGTTTGGATAATGGAGAATTCATTTTTCAGGTAGCTGTCGTGTAGTCAACAGTGTACACTGGCCGCGATACATTTTCAGTACTAGCGAAATGTTGTTTCGACGCCAATGCCATTTCAGAAAGTGGCAATTCTACGCCAAATGAAAGTTCTTATCTAGTGACAATTTTGAGTTTCAAAAATAAGCCTCGATCTTTAGGAGATATCACGAAAAAAACGAAATTTTCAAAATGTTTAACACCCTGTATTGTAGAAACAACGTCATTGAGGAATCATCAGAAATCGTCGGCATAAATTAGGAAACATGTTAAATGATAATTCATGCTACACTTCACGCCTGCATCTGTAGTTTCAGAGATATTGTAATAAATGTGTTTTCGGCACACCTTGTATAGAATGTAATTTATTCCATTCCTACTTTTTTAATAACTAAGGAAATGTAACAGAAAATAACTAATTTCCTGAGCACAACAGACCTTATTACATACATTTACCTCATCTTCCATTTAATAACTAACACGTTATTAAATTAAAGCGAACGATATTTGGTGTGAAATGGATTTTATTATGAAAATTTTAAAAATTTGTCTACTTTACGTCTCGCCTGCGGCTCTCATAGTCTTTGTTATTATTAAATATTGTTGCCAGATAACAGGATAAAAGGGAACATAATAATTTGAACGCAGTAGGTCGCTACAGAAATGCTGAAATTGTGAAAACCATTTTATGGAAATACAAGGAAAAACCTCAGACGCTTCACCAACATCAAAATTGAAAGGCTGTCTTAATATAACTTATATACCGAAGTTTAGAGATTTGTTTTCTGTATTAGTATTATACGCTTTAAAATGGAAAATTCAACTTCAGATATTTAGGATGAGCGAAGTTGGAAGAGGAACAATTTCCTTTGCCAAAATAAATATATAAAATAAAATATCAGATGGCTTAACAGATTGAAGAAATAGTTTCGATCCATTTTAAATATATTATTATTATTAAGGTTGTGGATATACAGGGTGATTCAGCTAAAACTCCCCAGGCCGATTACTCGGAAACTAAGAAAGATATTGAATTTCTGTAAACGCCAATAAATATATACTCCTAATGACTATATATTGAAGTTCAAACGACGTGCTTGCCCATTACGGTATGAGCGTCGCGACGCCGAGAAAAAATTTTTTAGGTGACAGGAAGTTTGAAAATGTATGATTTTAGTAGTACATTAAATTCTAAGGCTTTTTTGTCTTACGCACATTTTCATTTAAATAAGTAGTTTTTAAATTATAACAAATTTTAATGTCAAACGCTTATAATTTTTATAATCGCATTGAAACATATTAACATAAGTTGACTTTTCTTACAATTTGACAAGTGTCAACAATCTGTCACTGCAATACAAATAACGAAAAATTTTTAAAAGGCAATATTATGGTTCAACACAATAATTCCGAAAAAGTGGATATGATTATTATTTAAGGTGAATGTGGCAGAAACTCAAGAGAGGCTGCAAGGCTTTACAGGCGACGTTACCCAGATCGAAGACAACCAGATCATAAAACGTTTTTAAATTTAAAGAAAAATTTGCTACAATATGGAAGCTTCGATAAAGGCAAGCGTGAACGTGTACGAAGAATTAGAAATAATCGTAATACGGCGGAAGTTCTACAGTGTGTTGAAAATAATCCTCATATTTCAATAAGAAGTGTTGAAGAGGCCACTGACATTTCATTTTCGTCTTGTCAAAGAATTCTTTCTGATAACAAATTTCATCCCTATAAAATGCATCTTGTTCATCATTTGCGTGCTGAAGATTCACAAAGAAGATTAGATATTATCTCCCGCTTATCAATACTGTATGCGCAAGATAATACATTACTACGAAATATTTTATGGAGCGATGAAAGTCGTTTTTACAATAATGGTATGGTAAATAGACATAATTGCCATTATTGGTCAGCTGATAATCCAAAATGGACCAGAATAACCCATAACCAAAATGTTTTTGGTATCAATGTGTAGTGTGGTATTTTAAATGGGCATTTAATAGGACCGTATTTATATGATGGTAGATTAAATAGCCAGCGATACCTAAATTTCCTGCGTAACGAGCTTTCAGCATTATCAGAGGATGTTCCCATCAATGTGCGGCTTAATATGTGGTTTCAACAGGACGATGCACCGCCGCACACTGCAAGAATTGTTCCGAACTATTTAAACACTGTTTTTACACAGAAATGGATAGGAGCAAATGGACTACTTCGTTGGCCCCCTCGGTCACCTGATTTAACCCCACCTGATTCTTTCTTGTGGGGTTACTTAAAAAATACGGTTTATGAGGAACCAATACAAGACATGGCTGATTTGCAAAATAAAATTTATGCCAGTTGTGCAGCAATTAGCCAAAACACTTTATTAGCTGCCTATGATTCGGCATTTAGACGTCGTTATGACATGTGCATTTATCAAAACAGGGGAACGGTCGAAAATTTGCTTTAGTTTTATTTCTTTTAAAATCACAAAATTAGGCCTTGTGTTTATGTTCTCAGGAATAAATGTTAAAAAAACGTAGTTATTTTATCATTTTAGTGTTATATTAGTGTTATTAATGGTAACAATAACAATATTATAAGAAATTCTATTCAATGCGATTATAAAAATTATGGGCGTTCGACATTAAAATTTGTTATAATTTAAAAACTAGTAGGTACTTATTTAAATGAAAATGTGCGTAAGACAAAAATGCCTTAGAATTGAATGTACTACTAGAATCATACATTTTCAAACTTCATGTCACCTAAAAATTTTTTCACGGCGTCGCGACGCTCATACCGTAACCGGCAAGCACGTCGTTTGAACTTCAATATATAGTCATTAGGAGTATCTATTTATTGGCATTTACGGAAATTCAATATCTTTCTTAGTTTCCGAGTAATCAGCCTAGGGAGTTTAGCTGAATCACCCTGTAGGTAGCCATGTGATAAATATCTCACCAAATTTGACCTCAAATAAATTTGTTCATCTTTATTATCAAAATGCACGTGGCCTAAGACTTAAAACCGATGAATTATATAATAAATCTGTAGCTTCTCAATATGATTTAACTGCCTTCACTGAAACATGGCTGGATTCTTCAGTATGTGACAGTGAATTGTTTAGTAATGATTATGTCACTTTTAGATCAGGCCGTAATTTTAACCAGAATGGCACAAGCAGAAGTGGTGGTGTTTTAATATCACCTAAAAAATCATATAATGTTAATCTGCTGGATTTAAGTTTCATTTTCATTTTAGTCACCAATATTAATATAGTGGGAGTTGAATAAATTTGTCTTGTTTATGTTTACGTATTAGTCTTATATATTCTCCCTAATCTTAATATTGAGACATAAGATACATTCTTTGACTCATTAATTAACTGTGAATATTTAATTAAAGAAGATGAATTAATAAATTTTAGGTGACCTTAATATTGCGGGTTATATTAAATATCAATACAATCAGCATATCCGTAATAACATCACTGATTAATTGCTGTGAGTACCTTGATTTTAAAAAAACAGGTTTAAACACTAATGGTCGTATACCACCCCTAACTTAAACAGGTCTGAAATACATGTATATAAATCTATTAATTCACTTCTTCCGGAAGATCAGCATCATCCTTTATTAGATATAACCACTACAGTTAAACATGCAAGTTGCCAATTTACTGCACTTTCAATTTTAAGGAAGAAAACTTTAACAAACTATATGAAGATTTATGTAATGTCGATTTGTCTTGTGTTTCTTGTCACGACGATGTCAACAATGTGTGCGAGCATTTGTATATTAAATCCTACATTTTTAGAGTCTGTCCCTAAGTTTACTCCTAGAAAAAATAATTATCCGCGGTGATTTAATAAGGGCATTATAAAGGACATTAAACAAAAATCTGGATTTTGGCGCTTGTATGAAAAAACTAATGATAATAATATACTTGGTCAATTTAAAGTCTTGCGTACTAAGATTAAAAGTAAAATCCAACCCAAATCAGTTTTGGTCTTACATTAATAATGAGAAAAATGTATCTAATATTTCCAATTTAATGAATTTTAGTAATGCTGTACTAAATGATTCCCAGGAAATACTGGATGCATTTGCACAATTTTTCCAATTAACTTTTATTTCGTCAAGTAAATTTAATGCTGCAAACGTAGAATTAAAATCAATTTCACAATTTCAAGTATTACTGAAGATGATGTATTTATTGAAAGCATTAAGAAAATTTAAATCAAAACTAACAACAGGGCCAAATGGTATTCCAGCATTCCTACTAAAGAATTGTGCCATTTTATTGGCTAAACCTATTTCTAAATTTAATAATACACGTAACTTGCCTTTTCTTACGTTTCATTTGGTAGCCGAAGAGATTCGACGAAATTATCACGAAGTTTCATTAATTGCAAATACCGAACAAATATTCGTGAAAGTCTCTAAATTGGTTACAAGTTTTACGTTAACTTGTCCTGACATGCAGTTTCCACCGCAAACTATTTTAACATCTTAAGGGGCATGGCTCCTAGCAGCAGTTGGATACTATCATGGGTATTTTCAACGAGTAAAGAATTTCATTCTACGGTTAAATCCTAGAGCATCAAAGGCCATCTTTCAGGCCCAAAACTATTTAAAAAATCCTGAAGTAGAACCAGCAGTACTTGTGATTCACAACAGTTATACAATTATTATTGTATTGGACAGTATTCAACTATTAGAAAATTCTTCATTGTCACTAGATGAGTCCTTACATAAAGTTTATAAGTTACAAAATAATTTACAAACTAGAGTTTGTAATTTATTCTCGCATACCAGGGTCATCTTTTAGAAAAGATAACCCTGGTATGCAAATGAGTAAGCGGTAATGACATTTTAGATAAAAATATATGATATGAAACGGTATGTAACATTAATCGGTATCTTACTAAGGAACATTCTATAAGTGATGTAGGAAGTTTTAAGTTTGCAAATATTACGTCGGTAAATGTCGAAACATCTTTGTCGCTTTACTTTTCCGTTTTCTCGATATAATTTTATTCATTTTTCACTTTTCTCTCACTTCACTGTAAGTCTGAATCACACAACACAAAAAAAACTTTGTTCGACTTCCTTAGAAAACTGTCCTAGAAATATCAGAAACATGCACAGTGTATACTTACGTATTCGAGTTTTACAAAACAGTCTGGGGACGCTTAAATCCGGTGTTCAGGTATTTTCTTTGACAAATTCAGACCGATCCTAGAACTATCAGAATTGATCCTTGCTTCCATGGAGAAACCATTTGAAGATTTTTTTAACGATGCATGCGCAAATGACCAAATTTTGCATTTGATTTGTTTTTGACTAGACACCTAACCTAGCAGTCTTTATCTGTTCTGTGCCTAACAGACAATTATTTTGTTTTCTGAGTCTAAGGGTTTTTTTGGTTAAAAGTAAATATTTTTTGGATATTACACTGTGACTAGTACAAAAATAATTGAATATGGATGCAGAACTTTTTTTTGATTCAATTACATCATCTACAACATTATCATATGGCGAAGAACATTTATTATTGAATATTGTTTTGCCAAAGATAGTGCACAATAAATCTAAAAACGAAAATTATGCGGGAGATACGGTTGCCAAATATACTGAGGAAGAATTTGTAGAACAGTTCAGGTAAGTAAGTACTTTATAGAAATGGAGACACAATTCAGATTAAATTTTAAAATAAAATGTCTAATTCTTTGTTTTTGTTCATAATAATTATATCTGTAAAGTTCTAGGGTGTTAAATTACATTAAAATGAGAAATATCGAGGAAATTTGCCAGTTATTCGGGCATGTTGTGTTCTTCACAATCTCTGTATAAAAAGGAAAATTAGTGATATCGAAAAATCAGAGGGAGTGGAAGAAGACAATCCTCAAGAATTCAATGATATTATAGAAGACGAGAAATGTGAAGGAAATGAAGCTGGTCAAGGGTATAGGTATTACATTGCAAGCATGTTGACAGTTTAGCATTTTAAATATTAATTTTTGAAGGCTCTGTTACATTTTAAGTTAGTTTCTTCATAATCATTACATATTTTTTTGTAGGTATTTAAATTTGTGTAGTTGTTACATACTTATAAACTGTATTTTTTATGAATAAACATTTTTATTATTTTATGTAGTTATTATCTAATACTCGTCATATACCTATTCATCATGAATACATAACGATGTAAATATGTTCATACAATCTATAACAAAAACTATTCGACTTAGATCATACATTTATTTAATAAAAAAAATAATATCAAATAAATAATGGCAACAAATAGGAACATGTAGATTAATAATAAACACTTATATAACTGACACAACAATAAAAAAATATATATACTTAACATATTAACAAACAGGAGCCTAGTTTCTATATTTAACAGTGAATAAAATTTTGGAAATCTACTCATTCATATTTTTCTGACAGATTTCTACATACTGTTGTAAAAGCTCTGTTCTTCTCTTTCTATCTACTTGCCTCCTTCTTTTTAATTCTAGCCATTGGTCATCTCTTCTGTGTTTTCCTTCATAATAGGTTTTTAAGTCATTCATTTCGGTTAAAACATCATTCTTTTGTAGGCTGAATTTTCAGGTTTCTTTTTTTAATAAGGGAGTAGATAGTAAATCCCTATTTTGCTTGGTGTTTTGTGTCGGCTTTGCAACATTTTCCAAAGAAGGTTCTTGGATTAAAACTTCTATTGCAAGTTCTGGCTTCCACAGTTTTTCAATCTCTTTTTGTTATGCAGGCGAAATGTATGATTTTAGTGCTACTTAGTAATACAGTTGGATGAAGACTTCTTTTTAACAATATCATCATTTCCTCTTCAAATTCAAATATTTTCAGGGATCTACCATTTATTTTGTTATTATCTATACTTTTTTAAAATTCTTTCCAGGGCTTTAAATTTGTTTTTTACTTTGCTTGGCAATATTGTAATTATCTATTTATTTGATATGTTCCTCGCTATTAGTTCCCAGACTTTTCTTAACGATTTTACTTCATCCGTACCAACTTTTCTCTTATATTGCTTATAAAGCGAGAGTAATAGTAAAGTTTTTTCACGATTAAAAAAACAGTTGTCAGATTGAGATTCAGTTCCAAAAAGGCGTGTATCTTGTGTTCCAGAATAACATGGAATAGCACTATTTGGAACCTCATTTTCATTGTTTTTAATTAACTAGTCATTACTATCTACCACCATATCCGAAAATATGAATAAAGACGTAAATATATTATAAAGGAAATTAGCAATGAATAACTTACATTCATCGTTATTATTCAACGTGCCTTTTCAGTTTCTTTATTTTTCTTTCCGTTAGTTTCATATAATTTTTGGCTATGTTCGTAAACCGATTTGTGGTTATGTTATTTTTTTAGCACAGAAATACTTCTGTGGTCCGAAGTCAGCTGTTCTGGTTACCAACAAAGAATCCTAGAACGGTAACAGAACTGTCCGAGTTAAGTTTCTGAACCGTTTCTGATGCGCAAGAAGTTCTGCGCAATCCGAGAATCGTCCTCGGATGGTCCAAAAAGATAGAAGTCGAACAAAGCTAACGGTATACCAGTGTTTTATTTGGAAAAAACTAAAGTGAAATATAATATCCACATGGGATGCCACTAAGAGCTGCCTGATTTGCCACGCTCTATTAATCGCTCGGATAATTAATTTTACGTAGTTAATTTCATAGAATTACTTAATTATCAATTATCGCAAACCATAATTTCAAAAACTTGACAAATTAATACTTAAAAAACAACCTATTTATTTTTATCCGTATGTTGAGTGTACAGTAATTCAATTTGTAATGGATGTCGTATTTAATGCTAGTATTTTACGTGGGTAGATAGCGCCAACTGCAAAAAAACAAATATATAAATAATGCAAACATACGCTAGCCTTGACAATAAGTCAAAAAACTAAGTGACAAAACATAATGTATGCTATATTTCTAAATGTTATTCAAAGGAAATACACTCATTTATCACAATCACATTTTATGAATAAACCGGCAAACCTGAGGCATGTCATGTTTGGCTCTTATCGATAGAGAATCAAGTAAAAAAGTGATTTAAGTAATATTATACGATGGAATGAAACAATAAATAAATAAATATTTATAGTTATTAAGGATGCTATATTTTGCAATTAACAAACCATTTTAACTTCAAAAATGCAATTTTTAATATATTCATATTAACTTATTTTTCACAATACAATAACAAATATTTTTTATACATATCCTAAGGAACATTCACCAGCAATTAACCACTTGGGGCAATGCGTTTCTCAGCTTTAATCTAAAGTTATTAGAGACTCGGTAATTTATAATGAAACAGAAATAGAAACAAATTACACATTAAAATTTTCTCAGGAATGAAATAACTATTTTATTAATCTAATAGTTGCAGTTTACTTGTGTATCCCTCAATTTAAACAAAGTATAATTCAGCATAAAGATGGATTAGCTGATAATAGAAAACTATTACTCTCGATTTTAACAATAGTGTGCACAATACTAAATAATAATAAGTGCCCCGTGTTACTCCATTACCATTAAAAAAAACTAGGTCAACACTTAACTACTACAATTAGACCTAAGCACTTAAATCTATTATTCATAGCTACTTACAGTACGCCATTGTTTCTGCCGTCCCACTGTAGTCCCGTGACAGTGGGCGGGGACAGAGCTGTATTATTATCTTTTTGTCAACCTACCTGCAATAAGTAAAAGGGTAATTAGTTACGTAAAAATAACATTACTTATAAATTAATGTATTTACTTGTTAATGACTTTTATCAAAACGTATCGTTATGCGGTCGATAAATAATTACGAAGTTTGCAGTCGACTTATATATTTAAAAGAAATTTAATTCGAAGACAAAATAAAAGAAAGCAGTGACGGAAAATAATACAAAAATTAAAGTATTTTATCAGAATAAATTCATAGATCAACAGAAAGAAAATGGTACAGAATCGCCAATACATTTAATTTGAGAGAAATATTAAACAATAGTTATTTATGACAAAAGGACGTAGAATTGGAGTTTTTCACACGATTGCGGAAAAATAAGCATAATTTTCAATAAAATAAAATAAATTCAATCAATAATCACACTGTGTTGTATTCTGTATCACTAATTGTTAAATTTTAGCCTAAATATAATTACTAAGTCAATATTTGTTCATAAATATATTAAGGCTGCCTATTTTGTCAATCATATCAAAACATGTAATTGAAATTTGCTTAGCAACGCTTGTTTGACATTGTTTTTGACGTTTATTTGCAATTTTTTATTCTAAATGTATTCTCCAAAATATACTTCTATTTATTTTTATGTGCTGTTGTTTTCAGAGGTGTATAATAAAAAATATAGTTCATTACAAGTCCATGAATGGTTTTTCTTCTGCTTGCATGACTAACGTATTCGGCTTCGCCTTACACTTGTTATGCGCGCACGGGAAAAGCCTAATTTCTGAACTCGTAATGAAATAGACCATTTTGTCTTAGGACGAAAAGAATTTTTTCTTCAAACGCATAACAATACTTACATTATATATTGCAACACGTCCTGGAGAAAGAGCCTATTTTTGTACTAACAAATATTTTTCTAGGACAAAAATGAAACAATGTATACTGCTGTGCAAAAGTAAGTAGGACAGTGACAGTAGTGGTGTAATATATATGTAATATAAATGTATCTGCTTTTCCACGCAGATAATTTACTAATTGCTGATCGTATTCAACATCATTTATCCTCCGTCTCCCAGTTAAAGGCCTTCTTTTAATACTTATTTCTTCTTATCTCGCTTTTTAACTCTTATAGGTACAGTAATAAGTGCTTCCCTACTTAGTTTTGCACAACAGTGTACCTATCATACAACGAATTAAAAATCCAAGTAGCTATGACTTGTCATTACTGTCAGTTTTAAATTTCACGTCGGGTCGGTTTCAAATTTAAAAGCAAAAATGTCTGAAGAAATGCAGTGCACACGACCTGAATTACTTGAAATTGCAAATTCATCAGTGGCAACATTAATTATCGCGAAATCCAAAAATGTTTACGATAATGCGTACGATAAATTTATAAAATGGGCCAAGGACAACAAAGTACATATATATTCGGAAAATGTGATGATAGCATATTTATCACATTTATCCAAAAAACTGAAAAGTTCAACTCTATGGGCGCAATATTCAATGATAAAATCTAAATTAAACATCGAACACAATGTAAAAATTGACAACTATTTTAAATTAATTGCCTTTTTAAAGCAACAAGGCGAAAATTATAAACCTAAAAAGTCAAAAGTTTTGTCTAAAGAAGAGTTTGATAAATTCCTTAATAAAGCACCTAATGATAAATATTTAGCAACAAAGGTATGTACGCATTTTAAAATTATATTTTTAACCTTTTCATATCTGTAATATAAAATTTTGTTATAATTTGTGAAATTCCAGTTATTTTATATCTATCCGCAATGAAAATAATAGATAAAAATAATTGAATGCTTTGACTAAGTCTGGATATAGCTCAGTGGTCAGAGTATTGGACTCGTAATTTAAAGGCTTGGGTTCAAATTCTGTACTTTTAACTTTTTTTTGCTCTTTCTAACTTTACTTTTATAAAATTAATATACTATATTTTTTAGGTTGTACTAATATTTGAAGTCACAGGGGCTTGTAGATGCGATGAACTTGTTCATATAAAAGTTGATGATATAAAAGATTTGGGAGATTTAATCTTAGTAAATATTCCCAACAAAAAAATTAAAAAATATCACTCATTTACTATAATTGGAGATTTTTATTTAAATTTATACAGAAAATATGCTACTCTTCGGACAAAAGACATAACTTTTGGTAGATTTTTTATTAAATATCAAGATGATCATTGTCATCGTGTTGTGATGGGCATACATAAAATTTCAAACGTTGCAAAACATGTTGCGTCGTTTTCAAAATTGCCAAATTCACGTGAATATATGGACCATAGCCTTAGAAGAACCTCGGCAACTATCTTAATTGATAATGGTGGAGATATCACAACCCTAAAGTGACATGGTGGATGGAAGTCCACCAGCGTTGTTGAAGGATACATTGAAGAATATGTAAACAACAAAAGCAGATAGCGATGAAAATACTACACCCATTAGAGTATATTGAGCCCAGTACTTCAAGTCAAACTGAAAACATTTTTACTAAAGAATTTTCTGCCAACAATGAAAGAATTTTGAACAATCAAATTGACAATCTTATTACAATTAATGTATTCGACAGATTTATGAAACTAGAAACAAACACAGCCAGCAGTGCTTTAAACGTAAGCAACTGTACTATACAGAATTGCACATTTAATATTCATGTTAATAAATAATGGTTTTTGGAAATACCTATAAGTAATATAGATTATGATGTTTAAGAACTAAAAATGTTATACTTAATTTTAATTCCAATTAAAAAAAAATGTTACCTATGTTTAATTTATAAATAAAGTGGTTAGTACTATGTTATGCTTAATTAATAAATAAAATGGTTTGTGTTGCCAATATTTTATTTTTTTTGAAAAAAATTGAACATATTTGATGTCATTTTTCGAAATTAAAGTCGCAATTTTTTATTATATATATATATATATATATATATATATATATATATATATATATATATATATATATATATATATATATATATATATATATATATATATATATATATATATATATATATATATATATATATATATATATATATATATATATATATACATATATATATATATATATATATATATATATATATATATATATATATATATATATATATATATATACATATATATATATATATATATATATATACATATATATATATATATATATATACATATATATATATATATATATATATATATATATATATATATATATATATATATATATATATATATATATATATATATATATATATATATATGTTAAATTCGTTTTCCGGGTATACTCCCGCGTAGGTGATAGGCCCCGAGAGGGACCGTGGTTGTCTGAACGACGTTTCGGCAGAATCTCATCTGCCATCTTCAGGTTCTAACAGATAACTGCTTACTGCGGCTTCTGGTTACTCGAACTGAAAAAAAACAAACATATATATATATATATATATATATATATATATATATATATATATATATATATATATATATATATATATGTATATATATTTTAAATAATAAAATACTTGCAAAGTAGGTATTTAACGTTACGTGGACAGCGTTTTGATTGATTATTGTAACTACCTATTCTGCTAAATCAAATAAAAATATTGTAATATAGAGCAGCAACGTGTGTTTTCAGCCAGTTCAACTATTGTGTAACTGTTAAGTGGCATTTGCCTCTTATTGATTACATTCAAATCGAAAACAAATCAAGTTTTGCACTACCTCGAATCGACTGAATTCATCCAATTACAGAAAAAGACTGTAAACATCAAAGGAGAGAGATAATTTGGTAGCCTTGTTTAATAAAATAAAAACGATTGACGCGCTACAGCCTTAGATCATCATTAAAAATAATAATTCATTATTTATTATTAAAAAAATACTTAGTCAATCAAGAAAAGATTAAATTAATTTTGAGCGGCATGAGCATAAAGCTGATTTGTAAAGGGATAGTTTTAATGTGAAATGTTCAAACAGTTTTCGTGAGTTTGCTTAGTTAAACAGCAATAGCTTTTGCCCCTCGGTTATAGCTCTAGATTTAATAGGAATTCTGGAACTCAGTTTTAATCGAAAAAAAATTGACCCAAGTTTAATTGTATATTTAATAAGTGTTTGATGTCTTTGTAGTTGTCTGGGTCTTCTCGTGTAAGAGTATATTTGGGGGGTTGTGATGTTTTATAAAATGATACTATACAGAGTGATCTACAACTAGTGTGCGAACTTCAGAGACGGTTAGTTTCGAAAAATCGAGAAATAAGTGATTTTTTTTTACTAAATACATATAAGGGAGTACAACCCCTTAAGATAGGATCGTGTGTTAGAACTAATCGCAAAAAATACATAGGCAGATAATTTAATTTTCAAATAATAACTTCGCTTTATTCTTCTAATATAAAAAGCGCGTTTACAGATCAATCATCTCGTTCTAACTAACTAATATTCATAGTCAATTTAAATATCCCAAAATTATATTTCGAACATTCTACATGAATTATAAACATAGATCTATAAATAGAACTATTATATGAATCAATATATAGTTTATATTGCACTGTTTAAACTTTTTGTAATATTTTATAATAAAGCTATACCATGTGATAACTGTATAATCATACACGTAAATATAAATTTTTCAGTTACATGTAGGATGATATTGAATAAAAAAACAAAAATTCATACAGCACTTGATGTAGGCGCCATAATAAGTGTCTTAGTTAGAATGTTTTTTTAAATAAATAATTTTGACTATATTCCTTATAAATTATATGGATGTCATTTGAACTATAAGTTAAATTCCAAATTCGAATAAAATAGTTCTACTAAACCTTATTGTACTAGCTATTTAGTGTGCCGCTACTGCGCGGGAGAAAAAATTGTTTACGAAGAGGTTCTGTCGCGCATGCTCAGAGACTAATTCGGGGTGTGCTTAGCGGCAGACAGGCTAGAGCGAGGCGGGCAACCACCGCAGCCAGATTAAAATTGCTGGCATGTAGAATTTCGATGACCAGCGACGGTGGTTTGAATTGTTAACTTTGTGAATGGAAAGTGTTGGCAAGGCGATGCCGACTTGTGGAAGGAGCTGAGCTGTTGTGAGTGTTATTAGGTGCAGGCCGTACACTTGACGAAAGGAGAAAGTAGTAGGAATGTTTACTTTTATTGATGTCTCTACGAACAGAAAGATACGTATCTTAGGAAAATTTTAACTTTGAATTCCTAGGTACCTAGGCATTACCCATCAACTTGTGTCTGGTTAAAGTGCCTCTCGAGTGAATAGTAAATGGTTGACATACATTTCTATAAGATTCGCAAATCCGCCTCGTGCCTTTCAGCTAAATTCGTGTAAGGATTTTACCTTTATTTGTGTTTGATTATTATTGTCTCTTTAAGTAGCTACACATTTTTTCTATCTTTCAATGGTAGCCTGTTGTTTCTAAGTTAAGGAAAAACATTGTATATTTTAAACATAAATAGATGGTGGCGCCCAATAACAACTAACTGAGTTGATTTGATATTTTGTACTATTTGAACTGGCGATTGCCATGTATGATTTTGTTTTTGCTTTAGTTAGTGGTAAGTTTGATTTGATTTATCTCGCTTTGTTTCTCCGGCCCGAGATAAGAGTCGTAAATATTGATTTTTATGAATAAATGTATTTTGTGCAAAGATTTGTTTTATTCAATTAACTTAAACTATTTTTAATGATATGGTGACCCATGTTATATGAATAACCTATGTAACATAAAAGCCGATCGATTTAATTTTATTGTATCCTTGAAGATAAGAACATGGCAAATTTTACTGAATATAACGCAGTGCGAGAGCTAGATAGCAATATGTAGTCAACTGGATGAGAGTAAAGCCTTTGAGTCACATGATTGAAGATACAATAAATAAAACCCAGTGTCTTATTCTTTAAGATGAAGATACAAACGAGATGAGAGTTTTTCTGTGAAAAGTTCAGAAGTAAAAAATGACCTTGAGACAATTTGACGTTATTCAGTTTCCACCAGCATAGTCAGAAGAAAATCAAGCAAGATCGAATAGTAGAAAGTCAGTAATTGCAACGCTGCTCATCACAGGAAACAGTGTTTCCACATTGTCTATTGCCAGGAAGACCGTGCAAATTGGTCAGTTGATAGTTGCAAATGAGTCTTGGTTATAAACGAAAATCGCATGATGAACGTGAACAAGTCTGACGAAGACCATGAAAGATTTAGTAGATGCAGTATTACTAAAAGGATACGATTTGGCACAGGCTGATTCAGTTCTGCTTTGACGCTAACACAGAGTTGATCCCTATCCGCAGGAGATTGTAAATTTTTTATGAGATAATGTAGAACATGTTACATTATTGGTTCCTTTTGTGGATGACAAAATTTTTTTAATATTTCGTAATTTTTAACATTAACTCAAACATTTGCTCTAGAACTTTTATATTTCGGCGACATAGTTACTAATTTAAGCATAATTATTTAATGCAAAATTTCAAATAGGACATTTGTCATTTACTATCACAATAAATTAATTTTGTTCAGGAATATAAATTGTCAGAACATGATTTTTTAATATTTATAGAAAAATTTAAATATTGAAATGTGAGAAAAAGAATGATAGATGAGATCCTCAAAAAGAAGGTAAAAAATTTAACACATAGAATGAAATGTATGCTATCACTGGATAAACCCTAACCTCAGCATAATTTGGAAAGATAATGGATTTTCCTTTTTATTTGATCCATTGAATGAAAAACAAGTACAACAAAAAAAAAGAGATTTTACAAATTAGTGTAGTACAACATAAGCTTTGGGACATGCTTAACGTACTACAGAAGTAATCCACAGCAAGCCGTAATTCATTAGCACATACTTAGCCTGTCAGTGATCATTAAAGTCTCAACTATCTCTTGTTACTGGTCACACACACACACTTAACGTTACAAATTAGAAGAAGTACTGGATGTATCATCAACGGAAAGTTATTAAAGTGTTTACGAGTTTCGCTGATGGTAATAGCTTAAGCATATCGGTTAATTAAAATTTCATGTAAATGTTAGAATTTGTAGACAGATATACACAACACACACTTTGAAATTATATCGTAATTATATATCAAATATGCGCATTGCCAAGAGGGACAGGGGGTCGGTTTTTTAAAGTTTTTAAAGTTTTTCAAAAATGCTATGGTTTATTAAATCTGGGCAATAAAACCAAGTTAAAGACTTAAGAGCTTCATTTAAAACATATATTCGTGATGCATATAAAAGATACATTGAAGAGGCTGAGAACTCTATAAAAGCTAATCCAAATAAATTTTGGGGATTCATTAATTAAAATAAAAAAACTGTACAAGTATTCCCAGTAGTATGAATTATAAAAATATTAGCCTTGAAAATCAAAAAAGACATTGTCAATTCTTTTGCTATTTTTTTTCCAATGCCTTTATCAATTGTAGTGAATATATACCCGGCAACACTTACGTGATAATAACGTTCTTCGCATTAGGAAGTTTAGTGAGAATAAGGTATTTAGGTCAATTAAAAAGTTGAAAGCAAATATGACCACTGAACCTGATCAAGTTTCTGCATTTATTATTAAAGATTTTGCTAGTGTCTTTTATAAACCGCTTTGCATTATTTTTAATTTGATATTAGAAACTGAGACATTTCAGGATATGTGGAAACAATCCAGAATTTGTCCAGTATTTAAAAAGGGTAATAAGCACGAAATTGAAAATCATCGTTCCATTACTATCTTATGCAACTTCTCTAAAGTTTTTGAATTTTTGATATATGATTATATTTCATTTCATACTAAAACTGTAGTTGTTGAAGACCAGCACGGATTTATCCAAGGACGGTCCACGTTATCGAACCTTGTGTGCAAGACTCAATTTATCTCCGAAGCAATAGATCGTAAAAGTTAGGTGGACGTTATTTACACTGACTATTCCAAGGCGTTTGACAAATTGGACCACGGTATATTATTAACAAAATTGGAAAACGTTGGCCCTAGCATTTCTTTGATCAATTTATTCTAGTCATACCTATCTTGCCGATCTCAATTTGTATAATATCGTGGTTACCAATCTGCTGAAATTACTCAAACATGGAGTGCTGCAGGGTTCTATACTCGGTCCATTGGTTTTTATATTATTCATTAATAATATTTAATAGAAAAGTTTTTAGACCGACTTATTAATTGTTGGAAGGACCCTTACCCAAAAAAAATTTTCCAACAATTAATAATATTGTTGACAACCTAGATGTACATTATTTACTATATGCTGATGATCTAAAATTATATTTCTGCATAAACTCTAAACTTGATTGCCTGAGACTCCAGCACAATTTTGAAATTCTTAATAACTGGTGCGTTAACAATTGTCTCCCTTTAAATGCTACTAAATATAAAGTCATGTCATTTTCACGGAAAACAAATCCATTTACGTTTGACTACAGTTTGGACAACACCACCCTAGAGAGACTCGAGTTTACGAAAGATGTTGGCATTACAATTGATTCCAAACTAACTTTTTCTAAACATATTGAAGAATGTATATCTGAAGCATTCAAAAGTTTAGGTTTTGTTTTGCGCAACAGGAAAGATTTTAACAAATTGTTACTCTACGCATGTTGTTTGTTAGCTTTGTTAGGTCCAAACTAGAATATGCTTCTATTGTTTGGGATCTTAGTTACAATATTACATAACAGCACTAGAAAAAGTCCAACGAATATTTTTCAAATCTGCAATTTTCATTTTGGAGGAACACCACAAGAATTATTTTTAAATAAATTTAAAATGAGCAGTCTAATTAGGAGACGAGTGATTACCTCAGTATTTTTTTTTGTACAAAATAATTAATAATGAGATTGGCTGTCCCCCTATCACCTCACTTATTAAATATAGAACTCCCAGATTAAGTTCAAGGACAAATAGTATGGTTATGTTTCCTACCTCTCGTATAAAGATTTTAATTGCATCTCTTATGTATCAAGTGTGCGTAAATTATAGTAATATAGAGAACACTCTGGATATATTTAACTGTAAAATTGCCGATATAAAAAATATTTATTAAATGCATATTTAATTAATGTCTTTATATTATATTTGGGTGATATTTTATTTTAATTTATATTATTCTGTTTGTATACTTTATATTGTTGTTATATTTTATGCTACTGTATTTTTATATATTTTTGTACGATATTGTTCACTATTTTGGATTTTTGTGTATATCTGTTGTTTTATTTATCCTATAACTGGGTTTTATCACTCGTTGGATAAATGATTGTGAAAAAAATAAACAAATAAATAAATAAATAAAACAATTTAATCAGATGTTAATGCCTATACACTACGACAATGCTAACAGAACAAAATATTAACAGCAGCTCAATAAACGTTAATGTCAACGATATCTTAATCTTTTTTTATTGTTTTTTTTATTCTACAAAAAAAAGATATTTCTAGAACTCAATGAGAAGAAACGTTCAGACGCCTTTATAAAAAAATCAGGTAGAATAAACTTTCCTACAAAACAAATATTCCTACATATAAAACATAATTCATGTTTTGTCGTTGAAATGACAAAACAAACAATAGCTCTTGTTCTTATGTCTTTAATGAATAATACTGCCTTTGGTAAAACAGTAAGACTATTGAAAAAATTTTTATTAATATTTTCCTGGCAAAGAATATATAGCAAATCAAAACATAAACCCATGTAAAAGCAAATAAATACATACAATACTAATTGCATTAAAAACCAAATCATTCTAAATAGACTTTACATTTTATTAGTTTTTAGCCATTTTTTAATTAAAAATTGCACTCAAAATAATTAATTGCATAAATTTATAATTACAGACAATAAAAAAAGTAGTCTATATCAGTCTGGTTTTATTTAAAATCGAGTCGAGATAATATCTACAGGTAATATTTGTCAGTAAACAATATTAACACTCCAATAG
The DNA here is from genome assembly GCA_029963845.1 of Rhamnusium bicolor. Lineage (NCBI taxonomy): Eukaryota > Metazoa > Arthropoda > Insecta > Coleoptera > Cerambycidae > Rhamnusium > Rhamnusium bicolor. The sequence continues at coordinate 480,293 of JANEYF010000415.1, forward strand.
TTCTGAGCCGATTCCAAACAGAATTTTTATTGTAATAGGGTCTGTATAATTTAGTATATCTCTAACAATGACAAAAATAGGGAGAAAAATTAACTCGAAGAGCACTTGCTCATCAAACGAATTCGAATAAGAAAATTGACGAAGGTTAGGTTCATTTTGAAACCTAAATAAAAACAATATAGATTTATTGGGGTCAAAATAAAATAAAGAATGTTTAGTGTCCGTAGCTGCATAGTTGTTTTTTTTTTTGGGGATATGGCACTAAACATTCTTTACTAAATAAAAACATTTCTGTACAGCGGATCACATCTGCGTATCAAAAGTATGTAATAATAAAGTTCTTTCACGCGTTGATGATGAGGAAATGTCCATAGAAATTAAATTGTGGCTTATTTTTGTATTACACTTACGTAGGTAATAAATTTTATTAATTTTAAAAATACCTGGTTTTCTTGTATTTTGATTAAATCACTCTAGTACCTTATATAAAAACATGTATATATGGTTATTTGATTAGGCAAACAGCAAAATGATTTTTAAAATGAATACGATTTTGCTACTAAAAAGTGAAAAAATAAATATAGTTTAAAAAAACTAAAAAACACGCTATTAAAGCACATCAAACTAAAAAAGTGAAAAATAATTATTAATATAAACTGAAAACAATAATGAACGAAAAATACTAGTATTATTGTGAAAAAAGCGCGGGGCGCTTTGAGCCATATTTTTCGTATATCGAGCAACCCACGCTTTTTTCACAATAATACTAGTATTTTTCGTTCATTATTGTTTTCAGTTTATATTAATAATTATTTTTCACTTTTTAGTTTGATGTGCTTTAAAAGCGTGTTTTTTAGTTTTTTTAAACTATATTTATTTTTAAAACAAATGCATCTTTTTTATTACCGCACATTTCAACTTCAATATAATTTTTGTCGCGCCCCTTATTTCCACCATATTTACTCAACATTTCTTATTTTCATGGTATACTTTTTCATGTTGTTTTTCTCGTCCTGATCTTATGGTCTTATTACATCGTCCCGTCGTAGTGATTACTATCCCAAGGACTCATACATTTTAATAGTATACAACTGATGTGTTCTTCCTTAAATTTATCGCCACAAACCACAACGTTATTTTGATTTTGGCAAAATTAAGTTTCACTGTCACTTGTTTATAAATGAAGAAACACTCGAAACTCGGCATTTGCGAAATGACCAACTTACAATTGGGCGCCATGTCAAATGCCCAGACAAATAGCAAAATCATATTCGTTTTAAAATCACGTTGCTATTTGACTAGTTACACAACCATTTGCCTAAATTTATTCTCGACACCAACGCAGATATCGACAATGGTTAAATGCCCAAGCAAATAGCAAAATCGTGTTCATTTTGAGTTATTTTGTTATTTGCAATGGCACTTAGATCATTTATCTAAATTTGCTTTATGCCTACAACATACATGTATACAAAACCGGTAGCAAAGCATTAGCACCCACTGTCAACTCCTCATTAAGTACTGCAGAGCTGCACTTAGTTGCAGTGCTCCCAGGCAGGTAAAAGGTAACAGAAATTTAATCAGGAAAATGTTTTTTAACCACCCACAATGCATTACTGGGTGATTTTTAGGCCGGAAATTACTTCTTTACAGAAGTAGTAGTACTTTAGAGGAGTACAGAAGTACTTTTCGGCCTAAAAATTGTTCAGTAATGCCTGATTGTTATAGTGTTGTAATAACTATATAAAATTAAGCAAACATATGCTGAAGAAATACTGGAGCCTAAAAAAACTCACCCGAAAACACCTTTTACAGGAATTTAGGCTTTCAGGCCTCGCCTTGGGCGATGGCCTAAAATTATTCTAAGCGTCCTGTAAAGATCCTCTTTCCATACTTGTGTAAATTACTATTGTTTCTATAAATGATGAAAAAAATTTATATTGCATGTGTATTTATAAAAACAAATTATTATCATAATTTTATGTTTTTTCCAACTGCTCTTTAGTGGAGCACCTACGAGGCGTTTCTTTGGGGGACACATTGACACCTCGAGAGCTATCGCTATCAGCAACTGATGTAAAATAGGTACAGAATATACATGTTTTGTTTTCCTTTTATCATTTTTGTCTTTAATTATTCTATTTTCATAAAAGTGAATAAATACGTTAAGCCACATAATAATATTTTATATTAAATTCTCATCAGAAATAATCTTAGAACTTTCAACATATCTCTATGATAAGGCAATGTAACCGAAGGAGAATTAATAAACTGTAATTGTTAATAAAGGAGAAGAAATAATAGATTATATTTAGTGTATAATCTGACAAATTTTCTTTTTAAATAGTTTAGAGGCACAGCACTGTAATGACAGTATAAATCAAATTAATAGGTTGAATTGATTAAACAACTTGTCAAGGCATTCTCCAAATTACAGAAACTAAAATTTAATATTTCCACAACTGCTGCTAAGTCTTTATCTGGTTCCAAACTTTAATCCCATAATACGTAAATTAAATGGTATATCTAAAACTTCAGCTAAGCTCGTAGAAAAGTTTTCTTTTGCATTATGTGGAGTTGCTTAAATTAATTAATGAAAATATATTTCCTGGTGAGATAATATGTCCCTTATTATCTCACTAGGAAATATATTTATCATCCGACAAGCAAATATTTTCTAAATATACATGTAATTTATTTCAATCCACACATGAACTTGTGTTAATGACAACAACTACATGAATGCTTAATGAATTATTATCTACTAACCCTTGTGTATTAATAATTCGAGTTATTTATATAATGGACAGATTACATAAATTTATATAAATCATATTCACAAGTTTGGTTCTGAAGCTAAACACCGATAAACAAAATGTTGATACCGTCAATATTCAAAGGAATTCCTAGAATCGAGCAGTCGTTTAGTGTTTTGATAAATACAATTTTATACCGATTTAAGTAATTAGGGTTTGTTTTCTTAGTAATATAATAATGCCAATGTTTTGATTCACTATTTCTAAACTTTTATTGGGTCTTAAAACATAGATTTAAATGCTTATATAAATATAACCCATCAGAAATTTATATATTAAAGTGGAAGTGGTAATGCTGAAAAACAAAATGGAGGAAGATACTTTTCTTTAACTTTCAACCATACTATAGGTATAACAGTTCTTCTACAACCACTTATGGGTACAGAATTTTGGTAATTTTCTAGAACACGCACTTTTTGGAATTTTTTCGAAATTTTTTGCATAAATTTACTCACAAACGATGTAGTAACAATTTGTGACATAAGAAATATTGTGCAAATAATAAATAAGCCAAGAAACTTACGGGATCGTGGAGCGAATAGGGGTGCTGGGTGGGTAATAGCGAGCCGAAAAGGACTGATATTTCACTAAATGTCAATTATTTTTGTGGGGCAAGGGAAATTTTTTTGTTTTATTTGAAATTGAAACATACTTAAATCATCCTTAGACGTTGACACTAACCTTATTGAACACTTAGGACAACTGTAATGACACGGTACGATGCCGTGTCGATGAAAAAAGTACCCGACACTTATCACAACGAGGCACAGGTATTAACGAAACTCGACGCGCCCGCTGTTTCCGACATTTTTTGAACAATTATATTGCAAATTATATTGAAATATATTGATCGCCAAGTTCAATCGTCACGCAGTAACAAAGAACTGAAATGGCGTCTTCATGAAAAATGCCTTCTAAGCATTTAGTAAGCGTCCCTATACGCCTTCAACCAATCAGCTCTCAGCTTTTTGTTTATACTAACCCGAAAACCTTTTCCGCGAAGACTTTATTAAAAAGAAAATTGTCAACATGAAGTTAAAATTATCTGAAACGTACTCGCGGAGCCTCACGTGAATCCCCGCGATACCTAGATGTACTTTATTTCAACAGGTGAAATTAACAAAATGCGCGGCCAACAGCGTTGCCAGATTGTAACAATCTAAACATAAACTGCCATTATTAGAAAAATAAACGTCAGGGATTTGTCCCTAATTTGGTTGAATTATCTCAATCTAGGAAAATCGGAGAACGTCGTGCGACACCTGACAGCGTTTTTATACAACACACACAGACAGCCATATAAATGAATACCGGGTAGATAATGTCGTGTTGCAATCTTATTGATTTATTTAAGGGTAGTTAGGGATGTTTGCACAAGATATGACACTGTGCAATGAACATCTGATGATGTGTAGAGTGTGTCAGTATAATTAATTTTGTGGTATCTCAGAAGTGCGTGTTCTAGAAAATGACCACAATTTTTCTTAAAAGAAGTTTCAATTTAAAATGTATAAAGTATCTTTATAATTTATAAGAATAGTATAGAACGATACAAAAATAAGCAGAGGAGTTGAGGACAAGAAAATTTTGGTTTCTCCTGCACTAACAACTCCCTACCATAAATAATTATTGTTTTAACGTATGAGGTTATTGAAATATAAACTAAAATTATTTTCAATTAAAAATTTATTTCCGTTTAATTATTAAAATTGCTAGTTAATAAATGAACTGTCAATAATAATTATTTTTAAAACTTCGGTCGCAAACTAGATTAAAATGTTAATCTCTCATCATTAATTCAATATAAATTACTCACTAAAACTATTTAAACGTTAATTTGCTTAATAAATTGCAATGAATAGAAACTTTGAAGGATAAATAATTAAACAGAATTATTAAGTTAAATATACTTTTTTCACCCGTTAATTTATTAAAACTAAATCAAATAAATGTAAAATGCCTTGAAATAATCAACAAAATAAATGAACATAATTAATTATTATTTATTATGAACTATTAGTTTAATTTTTTATGCAATACATAGCAAATGCAAAATTAACGGAATAATTCATTTTTTGTTCTCGTTTCTTAGTTATTGTTCATTTTATTAACCAAAGAAGGAAATTAGCATACAATACAAAAATGCATAGCGAATTAAGAGCGCCTAAATAATTAAGTAAGTAAAGAAAAAATACCTGTTTTCTCTTGCCTTTGTTACGGATATTATTAACTTTTCTGGAAAAATTTAATAAAATAATTATGGGGCATTACATAAACATCCTTTCAAACCTAATACGGTAACAATTACAAATACGTATAGTTTCTTACATTTTATACAATCATTCTTATATAAATGCGCTAGTTTAAAAGTTTTAGGTGGCTAATCAAACACGACACTTCAAATACATATTATCGCAGAAACTATTAAAACGACAGCTCAATCTAGAAGCATTTAAGAAAAATATTGACTCGCCAAACAGAAAAATGTTTACATTTAAGAAATGATTCCCTTCAGTTACAAAAAAAAAAAGGAAAACCTCTAGGCCGATATATTTCGTCTTTCATTCTTCCAGAACTCCTCAGGGGGCTGATAAACACAAACATATTATTTACAATAGCTGTCATACAAAGGGAGAAAAGTGCATAATTTCCTCCCGCGGATAGTTTGAAATGATATGATTTTTTCTACGACCATTTACAGTGTTTTACATTGGTTTTACATATATTTTATTATATTTTCTTATGCAGGACAATCAAGAAACCAAATATGTCAAAATGTCATAATAGGTATTTAGATAAGTAAATATTGTTAAAAATCAAAGTACATGGAACGTTGCTAAGGTTGCTTCTTGTTTTCAAAATAAACAATCTTCCAAAAAGTTTATAATACTGTATTCCGAATGTGAAGATGAAGTTCCTCAAGATATTCTGGAAGAAGCAAACGTGGTTTCGTTAAATCTATTACCGTTAAAGTCTCGTGAAAAATATGAAAAAGAGTACCAGCTATTTAATTGTTGGTTGGAGACTAGGCAAATAAGAAAAATATGTGAAGAAGTGGTCCTATTTTACTTTTCCAAAAAAATGCGCCGATTTGAAGCCTTCAACATTATGGAGCAAATACAGCACATTGCGATCTACAATCCAAATTAAAGACAATATCGACATTAAGTTTCCTAAATTAGTAGCTTTTTTTAAAAAGGAAATCTGCTGGATATAAAGCCAAGAAAGCCAATACTTTTTCAAGAAAGGATATCAACAAGTTTATTGCAGAAGCTCCAGATGAAACTTACTTACATATGAAGGTAAGATTGATCGTTATTGTTGAATAATAAATAAAAACGTAACGCAGCATTTTTTATTAGAAAGTATATGACAATTAAGTAACATTTTAGGCAGTTATCATAAGTGCATTTTCCTTTTTCAGGTTGTGCTTATATTTGGAATTGCTGGGGCATGCCGTAGCGATGAATTAGTTAAAATGGTACTTGAAGATATCAGTGATAAAGGCGATATTTTGGTGGTGCAAATACCTGACTCAAAAACTAATATCAAAAGGACATTTACAATAACAAATAAGATTTTAAACGGAGTATCTGTCTTGGATATGTATAGAAAATATCTGGACTGTAGGTCCCCTAAAACACGTCATTCTAGATTTTTTGTAACTTATGCTAAAGGGAAATGTACAAACCAGGTAATTGGCAAAAACACAATTGCCAAAATTCCATACAGAATAGCAATATTTTTAAATTTGGATGATTCGAAAGGCTATACTGGACACAGTTTCCGCCGTACTTCAGCTTCGTTATTAGTCAATGCTGGAAGTGACATTCTCACTCTAAAAAGACATGGGGGATGTCGAACAAACGCAGTAGCAGAAGGGTACTTAGATGATTGTATTTCTAAAAAATGTGAGGTAGCCAGCCAAATAAATACGGGAGAAAGTACTACTTCAAGTACCAAAAAACGTTGTCTTGTTTTTGAAAATTTTGTTTCTACAAGTACTTCATCAACGATCAAGACTGAAAAACAACAAACAGGAACTGATCTCCACCAGCAGAGCCAATATTTCTTCAGGGGCAATCTCTATTAGTAATTTAACTAATTGTACCATAAATTTTAACAATATTTAGTTACTGATGTTAATTTAAACCTCGATTTAAACTGTTTTCAATTTTTATAAATAAAAATAAGTAATAAAAAAATCTGTTTAAAAAAAAAGCATTCATTTTCAGGAAGTTTGTGTATCAATAAAAGAAGTCTATACACTACTATTACAGCTATTTGAAGTTTTTACTTGTTTGCTTCCAGAGGGAGCCAAAGTATTTTCTCCCTACGGAAGCAAAGTATTTTCCTCCCGAGAGAGGAAAAGTACTACTTTGCTCCCTGAAATGAGGGAGCAAAATAGTATTTTCTATGTAGGGAGTAGAAAAAAATATTTTAATTAAATAATTGAAAATATGAACATTTGTCATATTTATTTTGACATTTTAAATTGACGGATTAACTGTAACTTTGGTAATCATACTGGCATTCATGCCATCTAACTTAACCTAAATAAACCTATACTTTTTATACATTTAAAAAAAACTGATATTTTATTTACTTCATATTTATGTATTTCAAGAAAAAAATAATAAAATAATTATTGGGTATTAAAATGTAAGAAACTATATGTATTTGTTATTATCATATTAGGCTTAAAAGGATGCTTATATAATACCAAATAATTATTTTATTATTTTTTCTTAGAAATATATATACACAAAGTATATGAAATGTCAGATTTTTAAAACTATTACCTTTCTTTTAGTATTTTCAATTTTTTTTTCAACTTTCCTTAACTCTGATATCTTTTTTTTGAAAATTTCTGATATTGTGTCTGTAAATTTGGCAATACAAAATGCATCTCGATATATCGACAGGTAAGGTAATACGAATCACGTACAAAAATACATACCGACATATGGGACATTCCATGTCAACAGGGCCACCTAAATGGCCAAAAACTGACGTAGCGTAGGCTTAAATTTTTCATATAAGTATATGCTTTCGAAATTCAAGTGACATTTTGAAAAATCCCAAATGGTGGATTCAAAATGGCGCCCATGATGACCAAAAAATCCCAAAAAATCGGAAAGTATCGTCTGGAAATCGTCCTAAACTTCCTCTAAGGGTTGAAAAATATAGATTCTGCGTCTTATTACTTGTTTAACTTACAGCATCATCACGTAGCCTTAAAAAACCTCATAACCCCCGTTATTAGAGATTTTAGAAAACAAAACCCTAATTGAACTGAACTTTTGAAATAAAATCCCTTCGACATAAGCTTTTTAATCTTATAGCTCTTCAATTGGAGTTTTTATAACTTTGAACCTTTTCACATAACCTCAAATTACTTTATAACCCCGTAACCTGAGCTTTTGACAACAAGAACCCTCCTGACTTAAGCTTCTATAACTCGTAGCCTTGTAATCAAAGCTATCATATCACATGAATCAGTTACTTAGATTTTTGAATGAAGTTATATACAATAACCTTCAAAAAATCGCAAAACTCCTCTAGTAGAAGATATCGAACTGAGAAAGCCTATCTATAGGAGACAATGAATGTAGTATGAAACAATAACGGTTCAAAAGCTTATGGTATAAATGTTCTGTATTTCCTGATCTCCTTTTATTAATGCTTTAGTATTTAAGTTTTTAAATATAATTTTTATTTCATTATTAACTTAGTATCATGAAATAGGTTTAAATTATTTTTTGTTTTTTTGTATTCATGTCGCGCCAATACTCGGTTTCACAAATCCCTACCTTTCAGCACTTTTTACGTGAATGCCGAGGTGACACGAAGAAACACTTCGAATATTGAATTCACTCTCTCAACACGTGTTCGTGTTTTTTCTCATAAATATTACTTATCTCGCTCATCATCTTTCACAGGAATTTTGTGAAAAGTGATTCAATATCTCAAGCTTGCAAGTGTTCGACTTACATCACACAGAACCCCCTAAAGTCCGCTGCCACCTACCAGAATTCAGGAGCAGGCCCACAACATCAAGCTAACAAAGGTAGGAAAAGTGTTAACCGAGTTCGAATATGTTGTTTAATAGCTTTTACTTATTTTTATCTCATATTTTCGCTCAAAGACCCACAATAAGGCTGTTAGAGGGTTTCAAAGCTTATGATATGCGGCTATGTGTGTAATAATAGTTTCAGTCGGAAGTTTACGGGTTTCAAAATTATAATTCTAGAGGAGTGTTTTTGTTAAATGCTTAGGTTGGGGGGGGATATTCAAAGACAACGTGGTTACAAAGTTGATGTTAGTATGATTTTTATTTTAAAAGCTTAATAGGCTTTTTTAATTCGATATCTTCTACTAGAGGAGTTTTACGATTTTTCAAGGTTATGTGAAGGTTATATGCAATTCAAAAATCTAAGTAACTGGTTCATGTGATATGATAGCTTTAATTACAAGGCTACGAGTTATAAAAGCTTAAGTCAGGAGGGCTATTGTTGGCAAAAGTCAGGTTACGGGGTTATAAAGTAATTTGAGGTTATGCTAAAAGATTCCAGGTTATAAAAATTCAAATTAAAGGACTATAAGATTAAAAAGCTTATGTCGAATTGGTTTTTATTTCAAAAGTTCAGTCCAATTAGGGCTTTGTTGTTTAAAATCTCTAATAACGGGGGTTATGAGGTTCCTTAAGGTTACGTGATGATGATGTGAGTTAAACAAGTAATTTGACTCAGAATCTATATTTTTCAACCCTTAAAGCAAGTTTACGATGATTTCCAGACGATCCTTTTTTGGGATTTTTGGTCATTATGGGTGCCATTTTCAATCCGCCATCTTGAATTTCCAAAATGCCACTTGAATTTCGAAAGCTTATACTTATACGAAAAATTTAAACCCAGAACGAATTTTCTACGCTACGTCAAATTTTGGCCATTCAGGTAGCCCAGTTGACATGGAACGTCCCACATGTATATGAGGAAAGGAAAAAAAATTACAATGCATCAGAAAGTTTAAGCTTATTGAGAAAAACAATTTTTTTATTTCAGTCGATCTGATTAGAATAAATCGACTAATTTGATTAATTTTACTGAAACGATGAAATCAACTAATTCGAATATTGCGGTTAAAAAAATCGGTCTTACTAAGAAAACTCCTGTTAACTAGCTAATAATAAAAATAGTGGTTATCTATCACGATTATTATGTATTATTCCATCTTCTTTTAAATTATTTTATTCTATATTATGTATGAGATCTTGCGGAGAATTTCTTCCTCAGGTGAGACCTATCAATCTAGGCCAAGAAATAATCAGCTACTACTACCATAAATTTCTAGAATAAGGCAGGAATCCTAAAAACCACGACAAGATTTAGTGAAATGTTAAAAACAATTTGAGCACTTCATAAACACACGTTCGCTAGGCTTCATAGATACCAAACTAGAGATATAAAATTCGAATATAAATAAATATAGGTAATCAATTGGAAAATTCACTGGTCACACTCAAATTAAAAAAACGTATTACGATAATTTTTAAATTATAATTAACCGTAATGATGATATTTTTATAATCTAACTTTTCGTTATCATAATATATTGTTATAAATTACTATTATAAAAGTTATAAAAGTTTTTTCCTGTAAATACTTCAGCTGTGTTATTTCTCCTGACTGAAAATATAAATTTATATATGTATTTGTGCCTCCTGGCAGTGATCTAATAATCCGTTACACACCGCATTACCTCAATGTAACTTCCCGCACAAAGAACGAATATTGATTCGTTTATTTTCCACGTCGTTTGGAAGACAAATCACTCTTCAGATACTTTCCTTGTTGGAAATCTTTTAAAAGCTTAAGTAACACCGCAAAATGTGTTTCTGGAACTGAAAGTTTAACTTATGATTTTTCCTCCAGTCGGGAATTTCTTTCACAAAGAAAATATCAATCTCCACGTCACCTCTGATGTTTTTCAGCAAAACTTCTCAAAGGAATTGACAAGATAGCAAATAATTTTTATATCAAATACGTTTATAAACATTCGCTTAATGTTGGTTCAACTTAAAGAAATTCTGGAAATTTCACCAGCACGTCTTAGAGAGGTCGAATTACATATTGTGGTTTAAAAGCTATGTCGCAATTTTTTTGTAGTAATAAATATGGATCAACTGAAAGTATAAAAGAATGACCTTTGAATTACTTGATAATTTTTACAATAAACATATTTTATTAAAAGAAAAACGTAGTTTTATTGCTAATATACACATTGCTTTCATTAATTTCTCTTTACACTAAATTACATGCATTTATTGAATTAGCACATTTTAATAAAAAGTTTTATGTGGATAAAACATGGATAAAGACATTCTATCTGTGTAACATGAAGTAAAAGAAAACTTTTGTTTTAATGTATCTATCCCTCATCATCTCCCCAATTATTTATTATACATTCTGACTGGGATAAATGAATGCTTCAAACACAGGGTGAACTGTTATACTTACGTCTGGTGGGTTTGAAATCGACTCCTGTGTAAAAATATCGTAACGACGCCTATTAAGTTGATGTAATTTCGAGTTAATGGCACAAAAGTCGAGGTACCTAAGCTCGGCGATTCGATACTCCTGCAAAGCCTTTAATTGAACCAAGTTCTTCAAACTACCCCAAAGGAAGAAATCCAGTGGTGCTAAATAAGATCAAGAAGCTGGTTATTCAAATGATTCCTGTCGTTCAATTAATCACTTTTTTAGTCTAAGTGTTGGCCTTAATGCAGAGTAGTAATGAGGGGAAATATCTTGCTGAAAAAATTATTCCTTCTCAGACTCACCCTAATGAAACCTCAAAGATGGTATAATATTTATACTGAGCGATGCAGAATTGACGCAGAATCATTCCTTAGGAGATATCATGTTACTCGCAGAACACCCTGTATATGAATTGTTAGTCAAACAAGTGCAATATACATTTTTATTAGTGATTTCTTTTAACTCTTGCACATTTCAGATGATAAATTGTGACATCGCATCGGTTAGTTCAATTCCACTCTGCATATACAAGTATTTTTATCATGGTTTAATAATTATTCACAAACGATGATAACATACACTTTCACTCCTCATGGCCTAATCAGAATTAATGTTTTTTAACCCCACGTTTTAACCTGTTTGACGTCAAATGTATACATGACCATAACGGCGTGAACCCCTATATGAGGCCTGTTTGAAATTGAGCTTAATTGGAACCGTAAAATGTGGCTTATTGAAGCGTTAAAAATTCATACAGTGGAGGAAATCATCTGTAATTGTCTTTAATTAAGACCAGAAGTTGCAATTTTAAATTAATGATAATGATATTATCCACAATTATTTATATGTGGTATCATAATGTTTCTTTGCACTTTCTTTGGGTATTAAGCTACTGTCCTAAAAATTATTCAAAAAATTTGTTAAGTAAACTTCTGCGCCAAAGGGATTATTCAGAGATTGTTTTCTTTTTTTGAAAAAATGTTTCTGCCTGTCCACAAAATGTGTCATGCCTAAAAAATATATTAAGCTAAAAATGAAATTATTAAATGTAAAATATTCTAACATATGATATATTATTTTATTATTATTATTTATTTATTTTATTTTATTTATTTTATCACAATATCCAAGAGACCGAGGTCCATTTACAGTATAGGCATAGATATAACAAAGAGCGTAGATACGATATAAATAGAGATAAATAAAAAAACGAAAAACTAAAACAGAATATAAATTATGTAACATGACATGAGTATAAAAACAAAGAGATATTTGACAGTAAGTATATACACAAATACATAATATATGAATATTACATTATATTCATACAGGTATATAGGATATTTAATGATATTTATAATTTGTTTTAATACAGTGATTATTTGTATTGAAAATATCTACAAGAGTATTAACATTATCATAGTTTTAAAACATTTGGAAGGGAGAGTATGGCACATGGAGTATGAATTGAAAATATTTCACTGTGCTTCTTGAAGTAATTCGAGGTACAACATAAAATACGCTGTTGTGGAGATCTTCACACTTAGGGCCGATCTTTCCATATCCCATTAAATGTATTTGATAAACAAGTTCCAATTGTATCCAAGGAAACTATCTACCGAATAAGTTTAATAGGAGATGAAAAGATCGGCCCTGAATGTAATTGTGGATAATTTTAAAAGTATTGTTGATTGAGGAGCTTTTCTCTTTAAGAGGCTTACAATTTTGAAAGTAAACAGAAGAATGTCATGTGGATATCCGCGCCGTTGAATATTTTCAATTGTTGTAATGTGACAATTCTAAATTGGACTCCAAATAATTAAGACATAATCTAATTTAGATCTTAATAAACAATTGAACAATATTTTATATAAATCAATATTGTTAAAATATTTACTCCTTCTTAAAACAAATCCTAATGTCTTAAAAGATGACGTAATGGTTCGCTAATGTGGTCAATAAATGTTAATTTTGGATCAAAAAGGGCACCAAAATCTTTTATATTATTAGGTCTAACTGAAGGTGTATTGGATATTTTATAACCAAATATAAGGCACAATATTGCACTTATTGACATTCAAAAATAGGTTGTTTTCGATACACAAGTTATTTATATGGTTTAAGTTATTTTGTAAATGTTGGCAATCTGCCGTACAAAAAGTATTTTCTATCGGTCTTAGCGGCAGTATCGTTTATAAATATGATAAATACAGGGCCAAGCATGGAACCCTGAGGTATCTGCACAGGTTGTTTATAAAATTTTGTTCTGATTTATGACCTCCAACTTGAACATTTGCCAGCGATCAGTTGAATAGGGTGCTACTAGGTTTAAAAAATTTTTAAATACACTAAAATGTTGAGGTTTATGCAATAAAATTTTGTTATCCAATTTATCAAAAGCCTTTGAGAAGGCACTGTAGATGGCATCTACCTGACCTCTCCAATCTAAGATTTCAATAATAAATTGTGTTTTAATAACAACATTAGACTGTTGATCTTCCAGAGAGAAAACCATGTTGTTCAGGTAATAAACAGTTGCTAAAATGAGCATAGAAGTGATCATGTAAAATAATTTGTAGTAATTTACCAAAATTGCAGATTACAGACAATAGAAAGCCAGGATTCTTAAAAATCATGTCATACATAATACAAATGATTTGCAAAAATTAAGGCCATAACCAGGTATGTGATCCGGCTACATGGTCATCATTGTATTTCATATTTAGTGGAATAGACGGAAGAGATTTTTTTGAATTTAAAAAGGTCCAGAAATTTTTTTGATTAACTTCTATACCTACCAATTTTCACTTTTATGAATATATTGTTTGTAGACCAATTTATTTCGAATTTTAAACTCGGTTGATAATTTTTTAAATGCATTATAATTTTCATCACTTTTACATTTTTTGTAAGCACTCCTCATATGCTTTACATATATTTATTTTTTAACAACTATTAAATGATTATTAAAACAAACTGGATATTTATGTGAACACGGATTGTCTTTTAGCACATATTTTCAATAAAATCTTATAATCAGGAGTAGAGTTCTTTGACTATGATGTTTACATCCGTTACGTTCCTTACAAAGCTCCAGTTAGTTAACATTAAATCATTACAAAAGCCGGGAAAATTTACTTTTCTAAAATTATGGTCGGTATTATTCATTACAGGAAACTTATTAACTTCATTATTACAGTACAGGTGGATCGTTATTGTAGGATGATAAGCGTCCTCTGATATAAAAACGTCTGAAGCTTTAGATACGCCACATTTCTGATCGGTGAGTATCTAAAATTTTATTGTTGTAATTTATTGTTATATTGGAGTATTTATACTTACCTTGTACCTAAGGATTATTAACCAGTTACTACAGCAATCTACAGAATGTTGATACACATATACAGGGGTATATAACCGTTTATATGAAATAATTTGAATTTTTTAAGTTTCCTTCTTCTGTTATTAGTTTCGTTTCCAAAATTGTTGCAAAATATTATTCAATGTTGTTTTTGTTATTTCACATATATTTACAAATTTTTGACTTTTCAAACTCTAGCGTAACTCCTGTGTTCGCCGATATAATATTTACCACATTCCCGTATGAATGTGGTAAACATTATATCGATGAATAATCTGGACCTTATCTTCTGCCACTTTAAATTACTGTTTAATATTAAAAGACTGTCAGTAACAAAAACCAGTTTTTCTTAATCATCTCTAAAAAGTGATTTATACATTATAAACATACTCGTCCAATGGAGAATTTTTTCGCTTATATCCACCTTGATGTGGACATTTCTTGGATACTCAAGGTGTGCTCAAATGATCTATAATTTAAATGTTCAGCAAGATCGGCTACAAAATATTGCTGATACTGAACTGAGTCCAATGTTATAAATTTGCAGATATATTCATCTTTATCTCTGCCTCAATTGTTTATTCTTTCTTGAATTAGCTTATTTAAATCATAGGCAATTTTAACAGTCACTGATCATTGGTAGATCCGTGTACATTTTTATTGCAGTATAACATCAGATATATCTCAAACGAATGTTGACAGAATAACCACACTTGAGAAAGACAAATTTGAAATTTTAATACACAATAAAGTAAAGTACATAACTCCAAAATGCGTCTCAAATAGAGAACCTGTACACTCAGTTTTGTTATGTAATTACACATTATTTCTTGCATTGTATTGGTAAGATTTTTAAAGATGTAGGTATGACAGTGGTTCATTCATCGGGAAACAAATTACAACAACTTTTAGGCAATCCAAAAGACAAAATTGAAACAAACGAAAAGTCTGGGATTTACGAAATTAGCTGTAATGACTGTAACAAAAATATGTTGGACAGACTAGACGATCAACTCCAACTAGACTCAAAGAGCATATCGCGCATCTCAAATATGGTAGAACAGATAAGTCTAGTGCGTTTGAGAACAACCATAAAATAGATATATAGGCGTTTCGTGGAAAACTACGTCAGTGTTATCTTCACATCAAAGCTTCCAACCCGCTCCAGGACATTATTTCTAACAGTTAATTGCATAAAAATGTAGTGAATTTCTTTATGACAATATATGAAGACAATTTTTGTAATAATTCTAGCATAGCGCATCTGCGATTACAAAATTAACATTATCAAACACAAATAAAAATGCTATTAATGATATTCTACCATAATTTATTTGATAGCACACTAGTTGCAACTAATTTCCAAAGCGAATTATGAAAGACTCCACGGTTTTAATGATCGGAGTGTAATCCAGTTCTATCAACTTTAAGGGTAGGACAATAATAACTCTCCATACAAATAAGCGAGCATCGAATCTGATTAATTACGTTTAACTCGTTACTCAGAGGATTAGATAGGTCGATGGGTTGTCAAGGTAACGGCGCAGGAATGAACACCGAATGATATTAACGGAAGTTGATCTCCACCGAATTGAGCGCTTGGGTGCCCATGTGTGCTGCCATTGTTTGAACACGCAGGATGGAATTTTTTATTGTTGTTCCTGTCCACTGAAGGGCTTACACAGAAATGACGTATACCACATATTAATTTAGTTTTTACGTATGCGAGGTAAATTGCATTTTGCAACAACTGCGCTACATATCAGTAGCGAGGTATTCAAACAGTTTACACAAATTGGGCAGATGGAAAATTGCTTGCGTGAAATATGGAAATAATTTTGCTAAAGTGCCCAACTGAAATAACTTACTTGATTATAAAACTCGAATAAAAATTAGCCTGGCTGGTCAGTATGAATGCATATCAAAATTATGACACTGTGTGTATATGAGTGACTTTTACATATACATTCGAACTAATGCAGTGGTAGAACAATTAAAAAATATGTAATTTAATGAATTAATAAAATAAAATAAGCAAAAAGATTCCAGAACCCTGTAACAAAACAAAGGCTATGTGTAATATATCTAATCCACACGAGAATTATAAATTGTTGATAAGCACTGAACTGAAATAAACATTCAACAGAACGGTATCATAGTGTTGGATCAGGTTGTAGCTGCATACAGACTGAGCAAAATTCAGTTTTGGTATTTTACACTTTAACAATGAGCGCGAGGAAGACGATACAATGCTAGTAATTGTTAAGGTTTGCCGGAAGGCCTTATATGACTAAGATATATGTCTAAGATAATAAAGTCTCAATTTGGACTTATATTTAGTCCAACCAATACTCTTGGTACCTATTCCAGACACATACACGTTCCGACTTGTATACGAGAAGGTGAGCTACCAGGCAAAATTACTAGCGCTGACAGATTTTTAGAAGGCCGAGAGTTCAGGTCTCACCTTCCGGCCAATCTAACCACTAAAGATGCGGCTTGTCTTCCGGCTTGATGGCCGGAATGCTGGCCGTTCGGTAAACCGCATCATGTACAGTTTTTCCAGCGAAAGAAGGCCGGCAGAAAGAATGTGCTTTCTGCATTCCATCCTCCATAAAGCGTAAATGAATTAATTGAATTAGTGCATGATAAATTTTTGTGATCATTTGTATTCACACCTTCTCATCGGGAGATATACCATACTTCTAGTATATGGTTTCGTAGAAAGCTGGCCACTTCTCGGTAATGCTCTTCCTTGCCGCATTAGCCTTCTTTCCCCGGTCAAACATTATGTTCACCGTAAATATAAAATAAGTCATTGAAACGACTATGCCCTCCGCTAATTGAGATTTCCCACGCATGTAATTGATTTCTATCGTTACTTCATACTTGTAATTGTCGACACTGTGGTATCTTCATCGCGCTCATTGTTAAAGGTAAGATACCAAAATGAAAATATGCTCAATCTGTAAATTAGAAAATATTTTACTTCTTTTTAAGACACAACGCGACTATTGATAGATATAATAATTTTGTTAATGCCACTAGTAGTAAATCAGTTTTTGCCTCAACTTTAATAGAAGTAGCTACTATGACTGAAATTCTAGCAGTTACAATGAAGTCAAGTCAAGTCATACAATCTAGTAAAAGAATATATCAAGGACCAACTAACAATTTTTATGTTAAAAAAAGTTGTCAGTTGGTTATAATTCTGCTTACTTTGACCAGCACAGTATGAGTTGACTAAAAATAAAAGCATAGAATCCATTGTTCCTCATATTTAGAGTTGGCAGAAATGTACGGCGAGGCATCATTATAAGCGTAATAAAAGAAAATAACTGGTAACAAAAGCAATAAACTGTTACAATTTATAACAAGTTATGCACAACTACCCTCTTAATTAGCTTAATGAACTAGCTTAGTTATCACAAACTGGAGAAGATCTGTAAAAACTTTGCAGCATCAAGTATGTTTCTATGATTGTCTCCGTGAATGATGTTCACTGTGGTGAAAAAATATGCTTATATTTTGAGAACGACCGTTCGACATCTATTGATGTAATACAGGCATACTTCAAATAGTCTTTGAACGCACTTAACGGATCTGGGGTTGCACCATCAGTACCACCACAAATTTGTCTTAATCTGGTAAAACTGGTGTCTTGCTTTAACACACGTGCGAACTTTTCTCACCGGGCTCATTTTTTTGCGTCACCTATAGCAGTTGATTTACTTCATCCACTATTTACAGTTACTCCGCTAACGACAACAGAATGTTTTGTAAGTTTTGTATGGCGTCATGTAGTCTTTTACAGTTCTTGTGAATAGTTTTTAAAGCTGTTTCAACGAAAATATCTTCGAATATTGTCTGGCTCTCGTTAATAGCTGCAGCCTCGTCAGGATTGAATTGTAGTATCACAGTTTTTATTTGTTGTAAATATTCAGCATAATAAAAGCTGCCTTCAACCATGTTCCCCAAAGTACAATAGCCGACTGTGGTGGTTCGGGAATACACTTGCTCTGAAATGCGCGAAGACGTTTAAAAGATTTAACTTTTTCTTACTTGCTATTAATGTATCTACCTCTGGAAAACCTTGTCGAATAGTTTCTCCCACAATATGTAAAGCATGCACTTTACACGTAACCTGTACCAACGTACAACTGTTTTCCTGAAGAGAACGGCCTACCAAAGGCATTGTCGCGGCACCATCGGTCACAAACATCAACACTTGATTTGTTGACAGATCAAATTTTTGTAACGTCTCTAGCACCACCTGCGTAATTGTTTTGCCAGTACACTCAGTTAGTCTTTTACTAGCTAGTAATAGTGGAAATGTCGGTTTAAGAGGGTCCAGTACACGTACTATAACATTTACAATGGAATTTGACTGACCCGTAGCATGCTAAGAAAAACTACGTAAAGGAAAGTTAGAAGAAGATTAGATTTATATTTGGCACTAGGCGGGATTCATATAGAGAATGGATTGCAATTTTTTTGTTAGTATTCGTTGTTAATTTTACCTTTCAGGATTTTATTAAATATTTTAAATATTTGGGTTTGTAGCTTTTAAACAAAAATAGGGACCATTTTTTTTACAATAATATTCATTAAAATGTGAGGTTTTTGGACAGCGGAGAAATATAGGTATGTTCCTAGCAAAGCAATATTTGATGACAACACCTCCGTTTTTAGAATTTTAAAAAAGAATATTTTTGGCACAAAATGAACCTCAAGTCCTCTTATTTGAGACCCACAATTCAAATTTTTATTTTAATTTTTCGTTTCATCATAATAAGATTGAGGTGTCAAGTTTGAAACACCCTCTACAATACCGAAATCGTATATTGCATAATATAAACAACCAAGAAGAGCGTGAATTGATATTTCATGAAAAATATAAATGGTGATTTTTTCTGTTTTATTTTGCATGTAATTAAAATCTGAAGATCTACAAACTTACAAATACGTTATACGGTCCATTATAATTTTTTAATTATATACTCCTTATAATCACCTTTCGCTGAAAAACATTTTAACTCGGTACAAGACTACGTAAAGAAATCTCAACATTTTTATTATACGGCTTAACACGAGGCTTAACACCTGCCCTACAAAGCATCACAGAAAGGGTTTTCCAACAACTTTGTATGGTTGAAAGAGGATGTGTAAACATAAAACATGAAACTTCCTCTAATCGTGAACCACGACCCCATCTCATCTATTCCTAACTTTTCAGTTCGGGCGACAAAATGTACACGTTTAATCCTGCCGATAATATTGCCAAGTTAAATTTAATTAAAAACGTGAAATCCAAAATTGTGGATTAGGCCTAATATCACATAATTGCATTTTATAATAATAATTAGTAAGTAATAAAAATTAGAGTATACACCAGATTGGTGGAATGTGTCCACTTTTCTCTAACTCTTAAGAGAATTTTCATTCTCAGGTTTTCCGGTCAGGTTCCGAACCGGACGAATATCTGAAATAAAATAAAAAATAAGGTTTGTACCAAGTTTTCATCTGATCCGGTTTTGTGCACATCAAAGCTTTCGAACTATTTTGACCATTTGATTCGTAGTGGTGTTATTACTATATCGTATTTCTACCGAAAACATAAGACGCGACAAGAAATTTGTGCGTACACCCATACCTCAAAAACATGATGACTGATGAGTTTGGTGCATTTGCAACTCTTTATGAGGAACACAAAGCGACGAAAACAAAACACCCAAACACCATATTCTGCACTCAATGTACGTTTCGCCAACCAAGTTGGCATCATCTAGAGATGATTAAAACTGACATTATGCTAACAATGCATCTTATTTATACCTAAACTATTGTTACGGTTCGGTGAACTGTGACTATCTAACTAATAGAGCGGACTCTACGTGATTGGCCCTTTGTCACTATTCATACTACTTTTACATTTTGTAATTTCCAAGCTTTCAAATGCATCCAGCTGTTTGTATTTGTTACATTCCTAATTAATCTTAAATTGTTACCATTTAATTTACGGTTATTTTCAAACTTCTCAATACTTACCTGTTCTACCATATTTGAGATGGGCCATATGCTCCTTGAATCCAGTTTGAATTGATCGACTAGTTCGTCCAACATACTTTTGATTACAGTCCTTACAGCTAATTTCATAAATCCCCGAATTTTCATTTGGTTAAATTTGGTCTTTTGGATTGCCTAAAAGTTGTAGTTTATTTCCCAATGAATGAACCACTGTCATACCTGTATCTTTAAAAATCTTATCAATACTACGTGTGAATCGCGGATCATATGAAATCGATACAAATTTTGAATTTTCCCTTTTATTTTAAAAGGTCGAGGAATTTCGAAGTGTATCTTTAAATGCTAATGTTTCGTAATTATTTTTTTCAACTAAACTTACAGAATATCCATTACTCAAAGCTACATCTTTAACCAGTGCATTTTCTTTTTCAAACCTCTTTATTGGGGGAAGCTAATGCGTGATGAACTAGCTCGCCATTTTGTGTTGAGCATAATGGCGCAAGTTTTTAGAGATCTTTACGTATTGGTATCGTTTCTGTATATATAAAATTCTAACTTATTTTACCCATTTCTAATTATTAATACATCTAAAAATGGTAGTTGTCCATAGTTTTCAATTTTATATGTGAATTTAACTAACGCAACTGTTCAATTTAGAAATAAAGTTATCAATATCAGTGATTTTTGTATCAAACGCTGAAAAAATATCATCCACATACCTAAGCCAAACCCTGGGGACATACTCGAATTCTTCTTTTGCGTCTGTTTCGAATCGGTTCATGAAGAGACTGACAATAAATGGGGACAAAGAGTTTCCCATTGATATTCCTTTATTTTGTCAGAAGAAACTATCATTGAATCCAAAGAAGTTTTGTTTAATGAAAAGTTAAGTTGAATATATTCTTTTACAACATCTTGACTGAGATTGTGTGATTCGAGTAAATCCTCAAAGTAGTCCAAGAGCTGTGGACTTTTAAACAATGAACAGACGTCAAAGAAGATGAAAATGTCATATTCTTGCAACTGGATATTTTGCACCTTATTAATGACATCGTTGGAATTAATCACAGAAAAATTGAGTGGTGCAATAGGTAAACTTTCCAACTTTTCTGTTAATCACATTGCTAAGTGGTACGTTGGCAATCCAATTGCTTAACAAAAAGGACGCACTGGCTTTCCTGATTTATGTATCTTAGGCATGCAGTACAATCTAGATACAATTAGATTAGATACATGTAACCTCTTATTTAAAGCTGGAGTAATAATGTTGTTACAAGTTTTAAGTACATTTGTTACATTAATAATCATTTTTGGTCATGTACTTCTAAAAAATTTCGTAGTAGTCCTTTTTATATGAAATTACAACTGCAGTACCCTTATCTGCTTGTAAGTACAAACAAATTTTTCACGTAGCCGTTTGATAATTTTTCTATGCTTTGTGGATTTTGACTTTCTATTTACTTTAGTGACAATATTTATGTAAATTTGAGCTTCTCTGGCAAATCCTTTACATGAATCAGTAAGATATTGAACTAAACTTTCAACACTTGCAACAATCTCCTTTTTAATTCCTCAGAGGCAGGTAATATAAAATTCATTTCAGGATAACACTAAATTACAGTCAGTTCCTCAGCGTCAATGTTCATTGGATATTACACTAGCTCACAAGCACAACGTTCTTTACCAAAAGAATAATACCTACCGAAATACTGAAAACACTCATCTGGTTGCAATCCGATGCTGGACCTTAACCTGATAATAAAAAAGCCACATTTAAACCAACATTTCCCTAGTAATGAGGTATTTATCCGATCCGCAACCTAACAGGCGAAACCTGATAGTGTGAAAGGGTTCTAACTGTTACTAATCTACTCTCCGTACCTTATCCATGGCGTTGAGGTACAGATTTCGAGGTGGGGCATTATTACAGGTTTTGGTAAAATCACAAATGTAAATAGATTTCAGTGCAGGTTAGTTAATGTAGGATACTTTTTTAATAATCCTGAAAGTACTTGCAGATGATAAAAGTTGTTTCGTTATATCAAAAGAAATTTTGTCAGCAAAACTAAGTTATCGATTTGATTTCGCAGATTTATGTATTTTACATTTAAACATAGTTTACAAGTTTACGCAACGAAGATTAAACCTGGACTGGTAACAAATTGCATGATTAAAATGAGCAGCTGTCTATGGCGGAACATGCGATAAATCTATTTTTTTTAAATTAACATCTCCTTGCAGCCATCGTGTTAATTGATTATTTAAAACACAGTTAATTTTAGAAGGTATATATTTAATATCAAAAATAAAATATTACTACTCCACGTAAGTTCTGCATTTCATAAAAGAAAGAGAAGATCAACTTTAAAATAAAGTAAGGATATTACAGATGATAATTTTTATGTGTTTCTGCTGGTTGGAAATAAATTTAATAAATTTTTAATGCATGTTACGCGGCCTAAATAAAAATAGCTTGTTTTTATGCTCTCCATTTGCTCATGCATATGACAAAAAGAAATTCTTATAAAATTATATCTTTATTTTGTAGCTGAAAATATGACTAATTTTAAATTTTATTATTATTTATTTGCAAATGCAATGTGCAAAAATGTGCAATGATTTCTGGTACATTATGGAATAGTAGAAAATACAACTTTTCTTTAATGCTATAAAAAAATAAATATGTCACTAAATGTAAACCTTTCTTTCGTGTAAGTAACTAATTTTGGTAAATAACAATTTTAAAAAGTTGAGTGAATAATGTTACTTTGTGAAAACTTGTTATAAAATTAAATAATTACAAAGTAATATTTTCACAACTTGTCTAATTTGTATTTTAGTTGGTTAGTTTTACGAATATTTTCATCCTTTTCGGATATTTTCAATTAACTAAAAATTGATTTAGATAAGGATTGAAAAGCAGTTAATTTTATGGCTACTTTATACAATGTGTCCGTAAAGTATGGAATAAATTTACTATTTAACTATTAAACCAAAAACATTTAGAAAAAAATCCTCGGACACATCGATTTTTAATTTCAATTGCACACCTTTCCTTTATATTTTTTGGTTATGATGACATTATTGTTTCCGTTATGACGACATCGATATATTTTTTAAATGGAATACTCTATATAGTTTTTAAATGGCCCCACAGAAACTAATCCAATGGATTGAGGTCCGGTGACCTTGGCGGCAATTCGATGGGATTACGTCTATCAATCCGCCTGTTTAGAAATATTTGGTCAAGATACTTTCGAACATCTGCTGCATAATGGGGACGCGCACCATCTTGTTGATACCACAGGCTTTCGTCAACATTTCCAGGATTAATTCTACTAGGGAATAATTTTAATAACATTGGGATGAGATAGCCCATTAAAAATTGGAGATATGCCGGTCCATTTAGAGTTCCATAAAAAAAATAGGCTCCAATGGCTCTATTTCTTACTTCTTA
This sequence comes from Rhamnusium bicolor, assembly GCA_029963845.1. Taxonomy (NCBI): domain Eukaryota; kingdom Metazoa; phylum Arthropoda; class Insecta; order Coleoptera; family Cerambycidae; genus Rhamnusium; species Rhamnusium bicolor. The sequence goes on from JANEYF010000415.1 coordinate 504,494, forward strand.
TTCCCGCCCACACATTTACCTTTTGTGTATACTGTGTGTGCTGCTTCCGCATCCATCAAGGGTTTTCCCATACCCAGTATCCATAATTCTGACGATTTACTTCACTGTTTAATTTGAAAGTGCATTCATCGGAGAAATAATATTTTTTATCAGAAAAGGATCACCATTGCACATTTCATCATTGTTTCACAAACTTGTATCCTCCGATCTGGATCATCATCACTTAGTTCTTGCACAAGCTCAATCTTAAATGGATGCGATTTTTCAAATTTTAATATTGTATGTACTGACGTTTTAGTAACAACAGCCAGTAAAATATTTAATTTTGTATCCTCGTCAACACCTGAGTGACCTGTTTTGGGTAAATCTTCCACCGTACCAGTCTACATTTTTTTCAATTTTACTCACTGTCGATTGAACAATGGGTCGTTCTGGATATTAAGTAATAAATAAATTACATACTTCTTGTTGAGTTCGCATTCTATCACCACCCAATCATCGTAAGAATTTCAATTCTCTGCTTTACAGATACACTCATGTTATAAATTAAAATAAATCGACAACAATTATTGAGAAACCACTACTGTTGTAAAGTATTATTAAGTGATTCACTATCAAAAACGATAATGATAAAACAAAAAAACAAACAAAAATTAGCCTCCTTCAAAGATTAATAGAAAACGTGTTTATTCAACTTTTTTTGTTTTTTTTTTTAATAGCCGTATCTTCCAACTTATCAATTTTAGACCCTAAGTGTGATAGATATTTGATATCAGCTTTGAAACAGAATCCAAAAATGGATCTTTCATTTTAAAAAAATATTGATGTCGTCATAACGAAATCAGTGATGACGTCATAAGAAAAAAAGTTAAGGATAATGTGCGGAATTGAAATTAAATATCGACGTAACCGAGGATTTTTTTCTAAATATTTTTGGTTTAAGAAATAATGAATTTATTCCATACTTTACGGACACACTGTATAATGTGCATATATGTTATACCTTAAAAGTATATAATTTTTTATGAAGTTTTAAATTCATATTTTGGGTTGGATTTTTATTAACTTAAGAAACAATAAATGTCATTAATAAGGGAGAATTATTGAAATTTATTTGGTCATTTGATATGTTATGATTATTAATTTTATTTAATTTACTTATTTCCAAAGCTTCTAGCAAGTTGAATTTTTTAATTGTCCACAAATATGTGATATTTTTGTATATCTATGGTTGGAATGACTTAAAAATCTTAAATGTTTATAAAAGTTACTCCGTGTATTGTTTTTGTATATGAATATGTTTTCTATATCTTATGTATATCAAACAATCTACGTACTTGACCTATGTGTGCTGAATTACATTTTGGATAATACAACCGATATATTCCACATATTTCATAAATTACAGTTTTCTTGACATGGAATAAAAGTTTCCCTGCATTTTCGTTCCAACTAAATGATGTTTTCACCTTCAATTAATTTATAAAAATCGAAAAATTTTATAAATATTTTAGTTACTTGATGATGTCTGAATAAAATGAAACTAATTTTAAAATTAACAAAATAACGTAAAAATTGTTTCCTATACATAATTTCAAATAACAATTTAATAAATTTTCTTCATTTTCCTTTTTCCATAATCTAACTAAAAAGATATTTTAAAATTTCTCGGTGTTTCCAACTGAAAAATAAAGTTCAAAATTTATATCAATATGCACTCGTGGTCTTCATAGGATTTTCAGACAGGTATGACAGTTATCCATCCATGGGGCAATAAATTACAAGTTCGACAGTCTTAAGAACTAAATTGGGATAACAGATAAAATACCTACGATTCTACCTGAATGAACTATTATTAAAAATATGTTCCACAATTCAAACCAAGGTTAATGAACATATGACCCATGTCAAATATCTAAAGTCAAATAAGATTATTGTTGTTTGGAGTGAGTTTGAAGACAAGCATAACACAGATATGACCATCCAGTATAATTGGAACCGAGGGGCGACTCGTTGTACTTATTTTGAGGTTATGCGAACAAATTACAGATCTGCAAATTCATAGTTACATGTCAAAAAATATTCGATTTGTGTAAAATACTCAAATTGACGAATAGTTTTCTGTTTAAAATTCACTGAAAAGACAAATAGATCATCATTATCAGACAGTTTATCCCTCAAATTTATCAATCAGATAGCTGTCACGAAGTTTGTCCAAAAGTTAAAAGACCGTGGCCCTTAATACTAAATCAATCGCTAACCTTAGGCCTAAAATTAACACATTTGTAAAAACCACTGCCAATTACTTGGGGATCAGAACTTCCTCACCGTAGTAAAACTCGACGTGTGTTGGAGTTTATAATAAAAGTAATAATTAAAAATAAAGAAACTTTTTGCTCTTATATGTTTCGACAATATCTTATTAAATATCTACACGAGTTTCGGCTTTTTAGGCCTTTCTCAAGAGTACAGATGATACTAGATTTTAAATCGTGTTCTTTATTTATATTTAACATCTGGGCAGTACAATACAATTGTAAAATATAAAATTTTATGGTATGAAACGATGGGAATTTCTTTAACTTACACTATTTTGTCTAAAATGTCGTGACCGATAAAAATTATTTGATCATTTGTTACTGTTTTTTTAATTTCTAATATTTCTAATAAATCTAATTTTTTACCTTTATTTTCTAAGTGAAGCAAGTCAATCTTATCCAAATCTATGAAATGATTACTTTCTATACAGTGTGTTGACATGCCGGTGCTATGTATATTGCTCAAAATATATTTTTTTATGTTCCTCGACCCATTTGTTTACATTTCGACCAGTTTGTCCAATATATATCGCATCACAGTCAGAATATTTTAGCTCATATATTCCAGTTTTTTTGTAATTCATCTGGTTTATCTTTATTATTTGATAGAATTCCTCCAATGTTTTCATTTACGGACATCGTTTTACAACCTAAACTGTTCAACTTATTACTAACTTTATTGCTAATCTTAGGTCTATAATTGATACATTTATAATTTTTCTAGGAGGCTTTTGATTGACCAACATAAAACTCATTATAAATATTTTTCTTTTGTTTCGCAGATATTAAATTACCAATCAAACTCTCTTGGTATCTATTATTTTTGGCGATGTTTTTAATCATTTTTACTTCTTTTTCAAAATTTTCTCGACTTAAAGGAAATGTTAATAGGCGGTTAATGAAACTGTGGAATGGTGAGTGTTCTATTTCAGTTCAGTGTAATAAAAGTAATTTTTGACGTTTCAAAAAATAAATTTTTTTCTGTCTGAAATTTTGTGTATCGTCATAATTCGTCGAGATTTGTCCAGAAATGCAATGAAGATTTTTAAAAATTTTCACGAATACATAACTTCCTCACTTTGAGGGGTGAGGAAGTAATATTATTAACATTCTGTAAAGAACTAGCATGAAACATTCTGAAAATTGCAGTGGAAACTTCAGTGTCTGTGTTGTTAGAAAATATAACGGTAGAAAACATAGTAATGTTTTATTCTCTTTCAAAATGCTCGTTTATTTAAGTGCTGTTCCACATTTTAAAGCATGTCTAACTATTTGTCAACATTTTTTGTTTTCAACAATCCTCCAACTTCATTGTCACAACTCTCACAAATCTCCTCGAGTTTCTTTTTCATAAAACCTTATGTTTACATAGTTGTGTTGACCGCTCGCCCTATAAGAAATTTATACATGAATCGTGACCATAGTAGCTAATAATCTGTACAGGCAGAGACATAATGGGCAAAGAAAAGATAAGAAAAACAACAAAGGATTAGCAGCGGTTGAATATCGACGTTAACAACGTGGGAATAACAAGAGTGCATAAACTAGAGCAAAGATTTTAGTGTCGGTAATTCCAGTGGTGGTTTTAAAGGCATTTCATCTTTACTTTTTCAACAAAAGAAATAATGAGCAATTTCACTTTTGGTATTAAAAACGATTTTTTTTTACAGCAAACACAATTCAGCAAATTTAAGGATAACAGAAATAATTGTCAATTCATAATTGTGTTATTCTACAAAATTTAAAAAAAATCGAAATATTTCTATGCAGGATACTTTATAACCAAATATTTAAAAATTGGCTAGCGCCCTAATTATGGAAGAGATATTATGAAACGTGACTCGACTCTTTACTGAAAGGTATACAAAATTTCAGAGAAATCAGCCTGTTTTGATGAAACTGATAATTTTCATGTAAAATGCCTTCCGTACAAAAAATCATGTGAAAAATTGTTTACAGTAAGTTTGTTGATTAGTGTTACTACACTGAGAGAAAAATCTATTAAACGTTATTAAAAATAGAATTACTGCTGCATAAAACTTCAATTAAATAAAGGACAGCCAACGTCATTTGCTATAATTATTAAAGTAATAGTTACTAAAAATAAATAAATATCTCCTACAATGACGTTTCTGCTCCCATTAATTGTGAATTTTGCAATAGTCATTAGACCCCTTTAATAGCATGTATATGAAAAAATTACTGGGGTAGTAAACTCTCTTGTAAGCACTTCAATATTTGTGATGACATTACAGTAATTGTTACTAGACACTTTAATTGATTTAACTGAAGTACCCAATTGCAATTACTAGTTATTAAACAATGACTATTAGCGACTTTAATAATTTTTATTAATATACTCGTTTTATCATAGCAAGAATAGTTTATGCATATGTACAGGGTGTTACCGTATTGACTACAATATAGGCGTGGATGACAAAAAATTTTCGACTTAAAATTTGATGTTTGGCGATGCAGGCCTGCTTTGTTAAAAAATAATTTGTAACTTATTTTTCTTTTTAAAAGGTCAAGTGGGTCACCACAGAATCAAAAAAAACATTTTCTGTGTATTAAAGTGCCTTTTCCTTAAGTGATATCGATATAAATGTTATACTTGAAGAAGTCGCTTAGATTTTAAAATTGTGACAGTATGACAAATTTCAACAAGCCTACTTTGATTATGATCCATTTTTAGTGTAGGCATAAAGTACCTTTTTCATAAGATATAGCCAATTTGATAAAAATTTAGCACAAAGTTAATTCTTACGAAGGTACTTTGCCTACATAGAAAGGGAAAAAGATCAAAGTAGGCCTGCTGATTTGAAAGTTATACTATCATAATTGTAAATTCCAAAGGACTTACTTCTTCAAGTAAATTTTTTCGATATCTCTTAAGAAAAAGGCAAAAAATTGTGATTATGTTGATGAAAAAAATTTTCATTCTGTTTATACGTCATTTTTTATAGATTTTACAATTTTTCACATTTTCAGATTCTAAACTTGTATCTTATGCATAAAATAATACAAGAAACGTATTTAATCGTGTTTCATAGATTTTTTCCAACTGCAATTTTTTTGCTATTTTATCGGTTTTTTGCGATTTCTTGAGATTTTTGAGGGATTAATGGGCCAAATATATTTCAGGTTCGGATTCAGCAGATCAAATTACATAAAAATCCTCTTCGATCCGGGTCTACAAAATTTTATTCATCAACATAATCACAATTTTTTGCCATTTTTAGCAATTTTCGAGGGTTTTTTACAATTTACTTAGATTTAAAACGGCTTATGGCCTAAATATACTTTAGATTCGTATTCAACGGATCGAAATACATAAGAATTAGGCTTGGTTTAGATCCATAAAAAAAATTTTATTACCGAAACACCCAATTTTCGCTATTTTTTACGGTTTTTCAATTTACTGGATATTTGAGGGTGTACGGTCCAAACTGACTTCAAATTCGGATTCAGCGGGTCGAAATACATATCTGGAGGTAGGTGGCGTCAAATGTACAAACAACTTTTTTTTGTGTGCCGGTGTTATTAATAGCAAAACACCAGCAGCAATTTGTTGTTTTTTTTCTATACGAACTTACTCCAATAAGATGTTATTTGTGGTAGCTGGGGAACCGATGGTAATAATAAAACTGTTTTAGGAAAATGATTTTAATTAATCTTAGTACTTCGATATGTTGTAAATATTAGATTTGCAATAACGGTTAAAAATTTTTTTAATAATATTAATTAGGATCGTTTTAACAAGATACTTTAATAAGTAGAATTTCCTCAGCAGTCGCTTTGATCAGTGACAGAAATGCCTTTCATTTGTGTCAAAACATATGTTCTGATTTTGTTCATTCGTTCATTTGTATTGAAAAAATGCTTAAATCAAATAAATCACTGATTTCTCTGCTCGAACTCAGTAAATCGAGCAATAAAATCGGATCAGTAAATATAACCTATTTTGTTATAAATAACGATCTCGATTACTATTTAATACAATAAAAATTTCTCAAAATATCAAGATATTATTTTAACCTCGATTTTAACTGTGACTTTTGACCATGTTCAACATAATTTACTAATAAAGAAACTTGAAAATACAATTTTGAGCAAAACGGTCTAAAGTTTATAAACCTATTAATAAAACAGAAAATAAACAGTAAGGTCTAATAATAAAGTGTCAGAGAAAAAAAACTGTAAAGATGGGAATTCCCCAAGGATGAGTCTAGGTCCCTTATTGTCTTTTAATATATATCAATGATCTTGCCGTAAATATCGCAACTGATTTCATATTATTTATCGACGATATTTCTATGTAAAATTTTTCCCAACATTTAAGTGATATAAATGTAGGTAACGAAACCCAACTGAACTATGATTCTTAAACAATGAAATTATCTAAAACTCAAATAACGCCTTTCTCATTAAGGGAAATTTGGTCAGAAGCTTTTAAAAATTCACAAGTACTTGGGAACATCTCTTGACCCACGTTTTAAATTGGACAAACATGGTTCTAGAGTTGCTAAGAAACTAAGCAGCAGTATATTATCCTTCTACACTCACTTGATAACTCTGTGAAGTACCAATATTATGATCTTCCTCCATATATTATGTTTATGACATATTATGCCCTATTAGCCTGGGGTTATTTATTACTTTTATCTAGAATATTTAGTCTACAAAGAAAGGCGCTACGAATAATAGACACTATTAATAAAAAAGAGGCGTGTCGTGACTGTTTGTAACGGTCCTTTTTTTTAGATAAATAATTTGACCACATTCCTTATAAATTATATGGAGATGATTCGAATTATCAGTTAAATTCCAAATTCGAATAGAATAGTTTTATTAAACCTTATTGTATAAGCTATTTAGTGCGCCGCTACTGTGCGGGAGAAAATAGTTATTCACGGAGCGGTGCCGTCGCACGCACTTAGGAACAAATTCGGTGGTGCTTTCAGCTGAAGAGGCGAAACGCGGGCAGACAGGCTCCAGCCAGGCTCGAGACACGATAGAGAGTGGAGCTGTGTGGTTAAAATTTCGTTTAAGCTTGGTAACGTTTGTGTTAGAAAATTGTTGGAAAGGCGATGCTACTTGTGGAAATAGCTGAGCTGGTTGGAGTTTCTTAAGGCCCAGGTCGTATAATCGGCACAGGAGCAACAAGTAAGACTATTTAACTATATTGTCTTCTCGAAGAAAAATGTATAAATGTAGAAAACGTATAATTTCGAACACCCGTACTTAGGCAACACCACCCAATGACTTGTGGGCAGACTTTGAGTGCCTCGCGTGTGAAAAATGACTTGTTGTCATGAATTCTTATAAGATTTTCAAATTAGTCCCGGCTTTGAAACTAAATTCGTTTAATGTACTTTGCATTTATTTTGTGCTTGATTATTATTGACTATTTAAACAGCTATATATTTTTTCCATCTTATAATGGTAGCCCGTTGTTTTAAGTTAAGGAAAAATATTATATTTTAAACATAAATGATGGTGGCACCCAAATAATAAATAAATGACTTTGTTCTTATTCTTTTCTAGTTTCAAGTTGATTTTATTTATTTGGTTAATCACTTCGCTTCCCCGCCCAGAGAAGAGAGTCTTAAATATTGCTTATTTGTATTTTGTATTGTATTTTGCTATTAAATTTTTGTTTTATTCCATAAAATTTAATGCAACTATTTGTATGTTTTATTAAACATAGGCTATTGACATTCCCTTTTTTGTTTGTTCTAGAATGCCTGATTTATATTAAATACGATTTTTCAAAATTTAGTACGTTTAGTACGTTGTAAACTACACCACTATAACACAAGAAATAGTTTCAACTTATTACGAAAAGACTAACCAAAAATCAAAAACAGGGCCAAAAAAGTCCAAATTATGTTGCAATTAAATTTTACAATTTGCGTCCAAACTATCGAAACACGGTGTTGAGATAAATAGTCAATCAAAAAAGTACCTATGTTTATAGAGCTACTATTTCTAATTGATTAATCTAATTGCACTGATTACTGGCAGAAAATTCTCTAACCGCAAAGAAAAATTGATGCATACGACATTCTCTTTATATTTTACGAGTAGTCGACAAATGACATTTCTCGTATTTCCAAATTTCCTAAATTCAGTCAATAATTTATAGTGTTTCAGGAAACCAGTGGAATCAAAGAATATAGTGTAATAAGGATTACGCCGTATACCGCAAAATGAAAACGACCGCGACGAAACTACAGCTACAAGTACCACTACGGATACAGGTGTTTCAAAATCAAATCAGTATTTTAAGCCAGAAGGTATGTTATTGGCCCCGCATCGTAGCAAGCATTTATATTGTATTTTACTTATTAAATAATTTGCCAAATTTGGTTTATTTTGAGACAAATAAGATATTACTATTATTACTTATGTTTTACATACCAACAATAGTTGCTGCGGGATAAAGAAGCCGTTAGATATACATAGAAAACCAAACTTTACAGCTGGCTAAGCTATATAGCACACATATAGCTATTTTTAATTCATTAATATCAATAGAGATTCTTAGATTAGATTAGAAGAAATGAGCTGGCTGATTGGCCTTGACCACCGCGACCCCCTGTGGGTCTATTGTGGAGCTCCTATTCATTTCTTTAGAACTTCTTATCCAGCTTTGTCCTTTGTATCAGACTCCACAGCCTTGATAAGAGGTTTTTAGTGGAACTGTCCGCTCTTGGTTTTTGTTCCCCAAGTAGTTGGAATCTAAGTCTAGCAAGGCCTTCACAGTGACACAACACATGAACTGAGGATTCTTCTTTGTCTTGGCATAATCTACATGTTGCATCCTCTGTCAGACACATCAAACTCATATGTCTATTGAGTCGACAGTGTCCTGTTAAAAGACCCACTATTATCCTAATGGCCTTTCTATTTTGACATAGTAAGTCTTTCGTAAATTTTTTTTAATGAACTCTTTGCCTTGTCTCTGTTGCGGGAAGCCCCTCCACCATTCCAGAGATTTATTTTGTGTCCATTCATTAATGGATGCTTGTATGCCTGGCTTGGCCATGCCACAAAAGGGTTCGAGTCCCACTAGGACCGTGGATGAGTCTTCTCTGGCCAGTTCATCCGCCATTTCGTTTCCCTTATGTCCTTCATGTCTTGATACCCACATCATGGTCAATTTATTCTGACTTCCCAGGTCTTTCAGGGCATTCACACAGTCCCATACAAGTTTTGAGTCAACATGCATGGAACCGATTGCTTTAATGCCGCTTGGCTATCGGATAAAATGGACTATCGACTGATTGACAGTCCCTTGCCTTATTATTTCCTTTGCACGCCACTGTATTGCGGCTACTTTAGCCTGAAATATTGTGGAGTATCTTTCTAGACTCATGGGAACTTTCGTTTTTAACCTTATCCCGTAAATTCCAGCTCCCATTCCTTGTTCTGTCTTGGAAACGTCCGTATACCAGATTGTTTGTGCTGTTATTGGGAGACCGGTTTTTCAGTCTTCCCTGTCTGGTATTACAATTTGAAAGTTTTTATTGAAGTTATACTTTGGGACTGTGCTGTCCGTGGACATTCCTAGTATAGGATGTGCCTTCAACTCTGAGTATAACCTCTAGTGCTCTGTTCCGTACGGCTGTCTTATGACCGTTGAGCCTTGCATTAGCCTGTGTACCATTGAACGAGCTACTCCTTGGATAAATATATGTAGTGGTGACAGGTCCAATAGGACCTCTAATGCGGCTGTAGAAGATAGAGATTCTTTGAATCAACAGCTTCATATTTCACCGCTTGCTTATTAGTTCAACAGATATTTATCTAATGTTAGGTTATATTTTGGTCAATTTTTGGTACTTTCCACTATTTCAGAAAGTGTAGCTGAGCGGAAATTTTACGAAAAAAATAAATGTCCTCAAAATGTATTTTTTCTGTTACACACCATTTCTGGCATTTCTTATTAGGTATTTTTCAATATTTGTGTTAAGTGCCCCCTTTTAGGAAGCTCCTGGATTCGCCCTAGATTCTGCAATATTCTACATTATCTGTTACTTAAATGAAATTATTTGCACTTTCACATACTACACATAATTTATTCTAAATTTTAATGTAAATTACAGTTTTTCGTATTTAACATTAGCGATCAGGTAGCTATAAAGACAAATTACACATAGAATAAATTACAGTACGTATGTTTATTTTTCCATACTAAGTTTGAATCTAGGCCTTAGTTACCGTACATATAAAAAAGCAAAACGTGTGTTCCGCCTATGGGCTGCAGGCAGTATCCTAGCCTCTTTCTGCTCTCTTTCGTTTCCTGCATTCACGATGGACCGGCAGTACAGTGACCGCTCCACTCTTACTGCCACAGTTTTCCAAGATTAATGTTATCTAATGCGGAACAGGTGCAACTAAAGACTAGCAACAGAACCGTCACAGGATCGGCAGGCAATACGCAAAATTTTCTGAATTTAGATACACGAATGAAAGTATCTCAAAAGCTATAGTTTTTCCAAAATCAGTTGGAAAGCTCTAAAAACGCCGACAAAGGAATTTATCCACTAAATGAGTAAATCTCCTTGTCGGGCGTTTAAATGTCTTTGTCGGCGTTTTTATAGCATGTCAGCTGACTTTGGAAATACTATACCTTGTCGAATATAACTCTTTTTACATTTGCTGTGACTTCGCTATACCTACTAACAAATTTTCTCACCGGACGCTACATTCCCAGTAAACACACATACGCTTTTAAGACTTATTCTCAACGTGCCATTGGTTGATAATTCGTGTTACATTAGAAAATATTGAGATTAAAATAATACTGACTCACCAAAAAAGACACTTTTACACTTATGAAATGATTTCCTCGAGTTACAATACAAAAACGAAAACCCCTAGTCCGATACATATCTATTTTCATTCTTCCTGAAGAGTTCAGGAAGATCGTTTCACATATACTAATATTAAACATTTATAATTTCGTTATTCGAAACATGTAAAATCGTGACATTTTTAAGCTGTTTGTCCGTAAAAAAGACATGCTCATGTCTGGACATTATAAACATCTTTCTAACATATGTGTGTTTACTGGGTTTTATTTATTTATATGGTACACTTGATTTCAAAAAAAACTGGTACAACTCTTGTAATCGAAAATCTTAATAATTTAGTTGTGTGCATATGTCTGTAAATAGGGCTGGCCAGGCATGTCGATAGGGGGGTGGAGAAAAGGTGATTTACCCTGGACTTGGGTTTTTTGGAGGAGATCGGTTTTATTTGTGCTTTTAAACTTATTAAACCTTTCTCTTTTATTTTACTCAAATGGAATTTTAAAAAATAATTAGAAAATAACTTTTTCAAAACATTTTCAAGCCTGCCATATTATTGTTTAAAAAAATAATATTTGTTACGGATAATTCTACTAATGGTTGTAATTAAAATACTAACTGAATAATGATAATTCTATTTTTAAAATAAGAACACAAAAATACCACTTGAGATTAAAAAAAATGTAAACAATGCAAACTGAATATAAAAATACAATAAAAAAATAAAATAAATGAACTTCAATTACGTAATACAGAATTAACTAATATTTTGTCATTGCTCCATTAGCGTCTAAAACTGCCTGAAGTCTTGCAGGCATGGACAACATCAGATTTCTTGCAAGGTCAACTTCTTGCGACAAGTTCTCCCAAGCGTCTTCAATTATCCCTTCCAATTCTTGGCCATTATTTGGATGGTTATTTAATTTTCTTATATGTTTCACCATTAGTACCCATACATTTTCAATTGAATTTAAATCCGGATTTTTAGATGGCCACGGTAACAACTCTATGTTTTTATTAAGAAACCATTGCCTGACACGATGGGCCGTATGTATGGAGCAGTTGTCTTGTTAGAAAATAAAATTATTTTCCGGAAACAACTCTATTACTGACGGCAACATAATATTGTCTAATATTTCAATATATTTAATAGAATTGAGATGACCACCACTGTTCCAACACACACCTAACCCATTTAGGCTCATCGAAACCCAGACATTGACTGAAAACCTTCCTGATATTTGTGGATCGAAAGTATATTTTTCGTCGTATCTAGTGGAAGAAGGCCTATATACGCGAACATGTCCATCGTTACAGGATTTAAAAACCTTCTCGTCAGAAAAGACAACTTGTCCCCAGAAGTTTTCGTCATTGATTATATAGTTGAGTGCAAAAATAATCCTACCCTGCTTCTTTTCTTCTGAAAGTTTGTATTTTTTAGCCCCTGAACAACTCTTCAAGTCGCTTTGTAGTTTTATTCTTCTGCAAGAAGTAGATACCGAAGCAGGGAAATTTGTCTCTGAAATTGCATTTACTGCAGTCTGAAATGGGTTTTCTATTAGATAATTTATAAGATTTTCATCTTCTTGATTATTGCTCTTTCTGGGCCTACCGGAACCAACTTTACGGGATACCGTTTGGTTGGTTTCCCATTGTTTTTTAACACTCATTATCGTGGTTTTACTCACATTGTATTCAGCAGCAAGTCTTCTTATGGACCAACCATCTTCAATTTTAGAAACAATTCGAAATTTTTGAATATCTGTTAGATGTCGAACCATTTTTAATAATGACGCCACTGATTAACGTCAAAGTGACATTTGTAAGATTATTAATATCAATCAAAGAACGAATGATTTACATAGCTGAAAGAAAGTGTACCAGTTTTTATTGAAATCAACTGTACATGTTCCATTACATTTTCTACTTAGTATTTACTTTTCATAATAAAACTACAATATTGGGTTACGTTTTAATTTTAACACAATAATTGCCATTTCCACCAAGAAACTAATTCATTTCTTATATCCTTATGTACTTGATTTTTTGCATGTATTTTCGTACTGAATACATTTGATCTTTCTTCATTTTATATTTAGAAACATTCATGTTAAACAGAAAAACTTTCTTGAACACAAAATCTTGTTTATATTTTGTATCTATATTTATGATGAATTAATATTGACGCTGGTAATCCAGACCACATAAATACTGGTGTAGTTATATAAAAACACCTGTCCTGTATTTGCATATTTCTATAATCACGTTTGTTATCTTCAATAGACAAACGATAATACATAATATATTATTATTATCAGTATAGTATACCTAGTAATGATGATAGGATAATTACCGAAATATGCATAGAATGCTAGGGACAAATTGACATGTTTTATCTAACCTCAAATTTTAACAAGCAAAAGTCACTAACCCCCAGAAATAGGCTTCACAACAGAAACCTATACCTAAGTGATGATGCATCAGGGTGACAGGATGGTCCATTTGTACTATGAGTAATATATGAATCTAGGTTATACAAGCCAGTGAGGAAAATAAGTTTTACATTTCATAATTTCTTTTAAAATAACCCACATTCAATGATTTTTTTCGATATTTGCAGAACAGAAATATCTCTTAAATTTTGAAATAGAATAAATATCAATTTATTTTTTAGATATTTTAATTTCTTTAAATTGAATACAGATTTAGAATATTCGTATCAAATATTACTAGTAAAAAAATACGAGAACCGAATGGCTTAATATATTCAGAATAAATATTTAACCTACAGCGCTCTCAAATGAGAGCGCTGTAGGTTAAAGTAAATTATGAAATATAATCTTCATTATTTACAGCTATCTTCAAAGACAATTTATTTGGATTAGTAAAGCACACAATGTTAAACATTGGTAAAATGTCATATGGAAAATTTAACGGTCGGGTCAATTGAATAACTTTTTATTCACGAGTAAATTATCCAATTTCACTTTTACTATATACGATTCACAATTTCTACAACATATTCCATAAAATGGAATGATTCATCAAGTAATACACCAAGTTCTTTCTGAGGTTTTCTTCTGGTGATTCTGTGATTATTAAGTGGGGTCAAATGAAATCAGGTCTTTTTTAAAAGAAAATGACGTATCAAAATATGTATGTGTTGATAGTACAGTACATTCATTAATATATTTATTAAAATAGTGGGGTAACACACATGATTAAATAAATATGATTTCAGAACAGTACAAACACCATTGACTAGAATGATTATTTTATAGAATTCTAGGATACCAAATAAGTGACATTTCAAACGTCAATGTTTTTTATAATATAATTTTTAGTTTTCTATTTAAGTGTGCCGTGACGGTTCCTATTTATTGTAAATGACCCGTGTAATGCTATAAAAATCTAAATCCCGTCAAAAATACAAAATTGTTTAAGAGCAAATAAAGTTCCTCAAAATGGTTTTTGGGGACTAACGCAATTTTTTCAAATGGAACCATATTGGTACCGTGGTACCATTTAGTAATACTATTAATAAGGAATTTATTATGAATAAATTCCTGTCGTATTAGAATGTGTGATACATGCAAACAAAATTACAGCTAAAGGAAAAAAAATACAATTTTGTTCTAATTAAATGTTAAGAGGTAACTAACTAAGGTGGCATTGAAAACAATAAAATATTTAGCTTGTCAAACATTTGTTGGTTTACCGGTGTTTTTATTGTTTCTTTAAAAATTGTTTAAAATTCTTGTTAATTGTGTTCAAAATGCCGCAAATTTATACAAGAGATGAAAAAGTGGACATGTTCATTACTTATGGAGAATGTAGAAAAAATGCCATTGCGGCTAGACACCTTTATGCCGAACAATATCCTGATAGACAATGTCCAGCGAGAAATTATTTTAATCTCGTCTTGAAAATCAATTCCGAAGTGAGCCCAATAATGATCCCGAAGAAAATTTCATTCTTGACGAAGGAACGAAAATTGGGTTTGAATTGGAAATCAGTCACCAAACAGTAAGCCGAATTTTGCACAAATACCACTATAAATCTTTTATATACCAATTGTACCAGCACTTGTACGAAGATGATTACGACCGTAGCATGGAATATTGCAATTGGATTTTGCAGAATAACGTGCAGCCAAAAAATGATTTTTTGGGAATGATTTTATTTTCGGACAAATCTAGGTTTACAAATTTTGGATTATTTAACCGACAAAATACAAAATATTGGTAACAGGAAAATCAAAATTTATCACAGGAGCGTAACTTTCAAGTGCGATTCGTTTTTAATGTTTGGCTTGGAATAATCGGTAGTAGAATCAATGGTCCAATAATATTTGAAGGACCCCTGACTGGTGCCAGATACTTGGGATTTCTGCAAAATGAAATTAAGGACAGTGTAGCTGAATTACCTTTCCATTTGCATCGACGTTAATGGACAGCATTTTGAACAACAGTTGTAATGTTTTGTGTTTATTTTTTTGTATTCCAAAGCACCTTATGTATAACAAGGTAATTAGAACAAAATTGTATTTTCTTATTTCTTCTAGCTGTAATTTTGTTTGTATTTATCGCACATTTTAATACGACATATGAATAAATTCCTTATTAATATTATTGATAAATTGATTTTATCACGGTACCAATATGTTTCCATTTAAAAAAATTGAGTTTTTCCCCAAAAACCATTTTGATGAATTTTATTTGCACATAAATCACATAATTTAGTATTTTTGACGGGATTTTGATTTTGCTAGCATTACACGGGTCATTTAGAATAAATCGGAATCATCATGACACACTTAAATGGAAAATTAAAAATTATATTATAAAAAATATTGAAATTTGAAATGTCACTTATTTGATATCATTGGATTCAGGAAATTATGCAGAATTCAAAAATGCAATAATATATAGAGTATTTTATTTAAAAATCGAAAGTTTGTGTCACTTCCGGCGAAACCGGAAGTGAAAAAATCATTTGTATGTCAAAAAGTGCTGCTTATTATATATATATATAAGATATCCCAAATTTCAATCAATTATCTTCAAGACTAAAGGAGAAAAGGGGTGTACCTTGATCCTATTACATGTAGCACATACATTCAATAAAAATTTAACATAAAATAAATTGCTTGTGATTTTAAAAGACAGTGTATGACAAACATTTATCAGTGTGGACCTGGCTATTGATTAGATCCCAAATAAGGTCTGAATTAAGTACTACTCTCATATGAATGAAATTTAATAAAAGAAACACTAAAATTAGCAACAAAATATTTCATAGGAAAAAAACATGCGAGGCCAACTCTGCCCTATCACCGAAGCTCCAGAGAAACCTACGTTTTGGCCTTATATTTCCATCTAGAAATTTGTAGGTAATATAATATCAGCGTTACACTCTTCCTATGAAATTAAATGCTCCTGAATATGATATTACACGGATATTTAAGGGCTTTAAATTGCGACGCCAACAGAAGCTTTTATTAAATTTAATTTATCTGATACATGAGAAGTATTTTGATCCTTATTATTGTACATTTAATTCTCAAATAACACCACATGAAATTACAACCCCCTTTATCCCTGAAGGTCTCGAATGACCTTGTGTGGGAGAGGGCTACACATTTAGAGACAATGGACACACACCCAATATCCGAGTATACTACGATTAATCTCTCTCACAGAAAAATCCCAGTTCATCAACCGGGAATCGAACCCGGGATCCCGTGGTTTCGAGGCAAATACGTTACCTCTGGACCACGGAGCCATATAATATAATATATCTGAAACGGCAAGTTTAATAAAGCAAGGACTAATGCCATAACCTAAAAAATAAAAATAATGATGCAACTACGGAGTGGAGCGTTGCTAGTGAATTGGATCTACGATGGAATAAATGTAGAACAAAACTAATACAAGGCTAGAAGTACAATAAACAGTACACAGTACTGACGAGGAGCAATAATTTTGAAATACGTATCTGTAGCTGCATCGTTGTATTTTTCTTGGGTATGTGCACTAACCCTTTTTTTATTTTGCAAAGTTTAATGTTTAAGGAACGTTATACAGTTTTATGTTAAGGATTTCTAAAACGTTATAAAAGCCGATTCACACCTATGCTTGTTCACTCCCCATTTTTGAATCACTCAATTTTGAACAGAAACGTGCAATTTTGATGCAATACTTTTAAATTGCACTATCTCTACCACTTGAAGGTTTTTATAATTGCGCACAATGCACATACAACAAAACATTTGGTACCAATGTTTGTGAACATAACTAAGTCCCAAATGTTTTGAAAATATACAGAGTGGTCCGATTTGTACCTTCGATAATTTGAGAAACAATAGAAAATGTGAAAATAATATGAGTTTTCTCAATGAATTTATGTCGAAAACTATTCCATTTCGGAAATGCATGGCGTTGATCTTACATATTTTTTAAAAAATTTTTCTACATATATTTCCTGAACGAAATGAAATATTTTATAGAAATTTGATGAGTACATGTTCCCCAATAAGTACCATGTTTAATTGCCATTTTCACTATCCTATTTCAACTACGAGCGTAATAACGAGGGTGTGATTCCCTCTTTTTTAAAAGAAAAAGGTACCCCAATAATCATTGATCAAAAATAATAATTTTAATCATTTTTTTTTCTTTAAAAAGAGGGAAATACATCCACGTGGTTACACCTCTGGTTGAAGTAGGAAAATGAAAATGACAATTAAACAATGTACTTAATGAGGAACATGTACTCATCACGTTTCAATAAAATATATCATTTAGTTCAGGAGATAAAAAAAAAAATAAAATAAAAATATGTAACCTCAACGCTCTCTATTTCTGAAACGGTTGAGTCTCGACATAAGATTATTAAGAAAACTCATATTATTTTCACATTTTCTATTGAGTGTCGAAAGTACAATTCGGATCACCTGTATAATAATCAATAATATTACGTAAGTAATTATTTATTCATTTAACCATAGAAGTCTTGATAGAACCTCACATACCAACACATCTGGGGGAATTATAATATGTCCTATTATAAAGCGTAAGCACCCTGGGTTTTTAACACGCTTTTTTATTAGCTTCACCTGTATGTATCTATGTATTTATCTATCTATGTAACGGAATCTTTCACCGTAATTTTCACCAACCGCAAAACGTCTGATTAAATTGAAAATTTGCACACGTATTAAGGACCGATGACAATACAATAATTTGAATACGTATCGACGCATTGGACCGATGACAATACAATAATTTGAATACGTATCGACGCATTTCTCTTAAAAAAAATTCTAAGCGGATGTCAAAGTTGTGTGATCGGCGCATTCGCCAAAATAACGGAATCTTTCAACGTAATTTTCACCAACTTCAAGTCGTCTGAATAAATTGAAAATTTGCACACGTATTAAGGACCGATGACAATACAATAATTTGAATGCGTATCGACGCATTTCTCCTAAAAAAAATTCTAAGCGGATGTCAATGTTGTGTGATCGGCGCATTCGCCAAAATATCGCATCCATGATAAGCTGGCAGAAAGTTAACCACTAGTTGAACGAATAATGTTAGGTTACGAGAACATGAATGAAATAATTTTAGGTCTATTGTCACACATGATATATTAAAAATCTAGTCTCTTGAAGACTATTACATTTGTTTTCGTTTCATGACTAAAAATTAAAAAAATAAATTATAGTTTAAAAAAACTAATAAAAAAACACGCTTTAATAGCAAACCGAACTAAAAAAGTAAATAATAATGTTTAAATATTAAGATTTTGTTCAACAGCGATAGAAAGTCCACTAACTCAATATAATTAAATAATTTTTTATAAGTTTAAAATAAGAATGAAGTGATTGACAAAAAAATTCATTTTATTGTAAAAAGCGTGGGGTGCCTGATATCAATTGTTATAAATATTTTATTGGTAGCTATTAATAAAAGTAGAGTTATCATAAAAATATAGTAAAAAGCACCCCACGCTTTTTACAATAAAATGAATTTTTTTGTCCATCACTTCAGTCTTATTTTAAACTTATTAAAAATCATTTAATTATATTAAGTTAGTGGACTTTCTATCGCTGTTGAACAAAATCTTAATATTTAAACATTATTTTTTACTTTTTAGTTCGGTTTCCTATTAAAGCGTGTTTTTTTTTTAGTTTTTTAAACTGTAATTTATTAACACATGCAGAAACCCATAAGTGTGAATAAGATATGCATGCATTTTATATTCTCTTTAAAATGTGGGGTGAGCATTCTCAAGTGTGAATCGCTTTTGCTCAAATTGTTTTAAATAAGACTTCTTGAGTAAAACATAAAATATAAACAGAGCTGTCGTTAACCTAGTCCACTGGGAAATCCAGGAATTATACCCATCATACTAAAAATACTGTAGCCATATTTAAGAAACTTGCTTAATAAATTAAATTTGTAAGGAAAGATGTTTCCAGACATATTTATGATACAATTCCAGTATAAAAAGAATAACACAATACCATTCCTATGTATCTGCTTAAAAGCATTGCTTTGTTTCCAACAATTATTCCTGAAATATTTTTAAGAATGTTGTATTTAAACAATCCTCTATGTTATGTTTGCAAATTATAATCATTCCCTAAGGGTCTAAATGCCGCATTAAACATTTTTAGATTGTGGCAAGAAGTCAAAATTTCAATATTACTAGGTTATTTAGCCCAGACAATTATTGACGCAGCAACTTGACTGGATCTCAATTCAGAAAAAAAAAACAATAAGAGGCAATTGCTATCCAACTATTACATTACATAACATAATATTATTACTATTATTATTATTATAACAATTGAGTTGGATGAATACACCTAAAGTTGCTTCCGCTATCACCCACAAAAAATGATTTCGAATTCCTAAATAATATTCCCTAAAACATTTTTATACACACTTGGTAGATATGTTTTACGCAATGTATGGCTATTAGGGAAAGGAAAACCTGGTACGTATTTTGCAAATAATTCTCTAAATTCAGCATTGTCGACTACGTTCCAAGACAGACCACGTGTACAGAACATGACACACAGTTATTAAAAAAATATCCTCTTTTGAAACTGAACTAGCAATGCTCTGTCGATGGATAGCCGAATATAAATGTCTTTCACAACAACGACGTGTATGAAATACGTAACGTCGATTGCAAGGAGTACACAGAATATGTGACTCATCTACTGTAAGGTCATCGTAGTTTTCAATCGTTTTTTGTGGTTTATGCACGAACAGTAGTCATTGCGCCATTACTAGGAACATTTCATGCGAGAAACCAACCCAACACCACTCCATGCTAAATTAACTGGAGAATAAGTGCAAAGCATCGTATAACTGTATATACTTACATCCTGATTTCCTGCAATTTTCTGCCTCGATGCTTGTTACACTGGTTGCATATATTACAGATGTATACATAAACACATCACAGGAATTTTTATGTCTGGTTTATTTTTATTTATATTTTTTTATCATTGCCGGGGCTCTAAAAAATAGCAAATATTTGAATAAGTACTATCCATTTAACATCATCCGATTTAAATATGACGGTATGGTCCAAAATAAGATATGAGAAACAAAGAAAACAGAGGTGTACATTGCTTCTTGATGGCGAAGAACAATTAATTATTGAATTATAACTAGAGTCGTGACAGTCCTCCCGTGGTCTCCAACACCTCACAAGATTCGCACCAGCACATTAACCACAGCCACCCCCCACATCCCGCTGGGTTAGTGACTGTAGATTCCAGAATCGTGTGCCCCAAGCAGACGGAGATAACCCAGAATGGATGAGGACTATATCAGGCTTGTTGGCTTGTATCAGCCTGACCGTCGGGAACGAGTACTTCCAGTAAATCCGGCATTTTTCTTTCTCGACAACGGACTCAATATCTCCGGGGATGTAAGGCAGCACTGGTGTCAGGTCTACCTCGTACAAATGCCTTAGATGGTAGTAGGTATGTATAGGTCTCTCCGGTATCCGGATGTCTTAGGATGCTTCCGTCTGCGAGCTGCACATCTTCAGAGAATTCCCCGCATCGTCCTCTCTTGAGGTGGACAACTGCACATTTGTCCAACCCGAACTCTATACCAGCTGCACGCGTGTATTCTTCAACCACCCTAGGAGCGTTTTGTAGTTCACGCTCTCCGGAGGCATAAAGTTTATGGTCGTCCATATAAAATAGATGGGTGACCTTATGCCTCCTGTCGCTGGGTATATTGATATCCACGAGTTTGGCGGAGCCCAACAGACAACGGTTGCAGAGAGATGCAGAAGAGGAGAGGACTCAGAGAGTCACCCTGTAAAACTGCCACTTGCTCTGTTGTGACCCACTGAGCACCTGATGTTTTGGTAAAGCGAGTCTTCCCGAGCGGCACCAGCTGATCTATGCATCTCACTAGTGGTGCTGGTACCGCAAGACATTCGAGCAAGTGCAACAATAGCTCGTAAGATGTTGTATCAAATGCCTTGCGGTAATCAATCCAGGCCATCGATAGATTCCGCTTGTATTGCATAGAATCCTGTGTAATACAGCGGTTTATCAGTAGGCTGTCCTTGCAATCTTCTTAGCACCACGCTGTTCGTGTATCTGCCGGAAGATTGGATCAATAGACCTCAGTGTCCTAGCATACAAGATACACCTTGTAGCAGGAGTTAAGTCAAGTGATCAGCCTATAATCCTTCGGGTCGGAAAGATTCCCTTTTTTGGGGATAAGCACAGTACGTACCTCGACGAACCAGTCCGGAAGCTGCTGCCCCTCGTTCAACCATTGAGTTGAAAACTCCCGCCAGACGGCGGTGAGTGGTAGGAAATTTCTTCCCCCACCAGGTGTTAATGCAGTCTGGGCCGGGGAAAGCATAGTTCTTAGTACCAACAAGTGCTTGTTGGACCTCCTTCATACTGATTGCCGGGCACACTTCTTCCGGCTCTTCAAGATGTCTATGGCACAGAGCCTCGAAGTGTGCAATTGCTGGAGTGTCGCTATTGAATGGACAGGTCGTTTCGTAGGTTTCTTTCCAGAAGGTTTTGACATCTTCTACAGTCGGCGGATTATCTACAACACGCTGTGGCTTTTGAAAGAGGCGGGAAGGATTTGTACGGAACAAATTGTTTTGCTCCATACTCCTCGCCCACCATGAGCGCTCGGTAGAATTTGTAGAACAAACAAATACCTACAAACTTAAAAACAAAAAAAAAATATACAAATGCTAGAATTTACGGATTTTGAAAGAAAGACTTGGGGATTTGTTTATGAGCAGCCTGTATTTTATAGTTTTAAAATGAATTGTAAATATGTCATACAGTTTTAGATTTAGTAAATATCGTCGTATAAGTTGTGTACCCTAATTTAAGAATGAACTGTACCTAGAGATTCGATTAGATTTCTTTAATACAAAAATAGATAAATAAATGTATCAACCTCTTAAGTTCAATTTTTTAAGAAGTATTCTAGAGACTCGAACTCATGCAAGAACAAGCGTGTTCATTTTTAGCAGAAATTAACTAGAAATTAGGACGCTCCCACAAACCTAACAATGCGGTCTTAGGGTTTTTGTAGCAGCTTACAACAGTATGTTCGGGGGACTGGGTGTTGATTACATCTTAAGCTCTTTATTTAGCTTACAACAGATTTGTAAAAGAATCGGGCAAGTCATTCCATACACAAAACTTTAGATTACAGTAGCACTTATAAGGGACTAACACATTTTTTACTACCAAGTTATACTCTTAACATTTAATATAAAATCGCTCTCTAGTCTATCTAGTTAGTAGTTTCAAATTAAAAAAAAAACTACCCAGTCGATTAAATTTCCCCAAATGATGCTGAGCTTTTACTTATAGACTTATAATAAGATAAAGTGCATTTTAATTGGGATTATTCCAGTGGAAGTTTATAAAGTTAAAAGACAATGGCACGATAATACTATAACTGAACTCTACAGGATGGGAGATCAGCAAATAGTTAACCTTTTTACTTCTTATAAAATAAGAAACTTGATTAAATTACATTTTTCCGCAACCGCCTAGAAAATTAATTATTTTTGGTCAATTTTTTTACTGGAAAATATTGGAACACTCCAGCCGCGGGCTGCTTCTTCGTGAATATTTTCCCTACATTTTTCACATACAACTAAATTATTCCAAAGTAATAACATCATGGTGAGTCGCTTTTTGAATATTTATTAGGTGAAGGACTAACTGTGGAAAACTTTGGCTCCGATCCAACCCTTGTCACCAAAAATAAGTAGGAATGGGTATTAGATATTACAGTCAGCTCAAACTACTTGAGCAACAAAATAACCAATTGGAAGGTATCTTCGGAACCCTAGTGTTCAGATTACAAACATATTCTATTCAATATAGAGGCTGGTCTAAGACCTGTGGTGACATATCGAGATCCGAAACGCACAGACTGGGAAGGGTACAAACACATCCTCCAGTTTCACCTTCAATCCACTATCACCACAATCAGGAATCGTAATGAAACTAAAATTGGGGCGGAACAGACAGATCCGAAACGCAATTGTCTCAGCTTACCACGAAAACTGTCCACTGAAGACAAGAAAGGACAATAGAGGCGCGTCTTGGTGGAACAAGAAATTGGATAAAATGCGAAAGCGAACTTCCTTTTAATCAAGCTAAAGCTTCGGGTGACTGGGACCAATATAGATTCACTTTAACGGACTATAACAAAGAAATAAGGAAAGCAAAAAGAGGATCATGGAGCAAATTCTTTGAGTATAACTGACTTATCTCACAGTACTAGAATCCACAAGAATCTGTCCAGAGAGCCGACGTGGGAATTCGGCTCATTAAGGCGACCGAATGGATCACATACGGACTCTGGAAAGGAAACCCTACAGCTCTAGCACAAAACCACTTCCCAGGTTACTTGAATCCAGATGACCAACAACTGTCACCACCAGAAGGACGATTAAAACGACTTGATAAAAATGACTGGCTGACAGCTAAAAAAGGTGATCACACTACCGGCAATTGAGTGGGCCATCAAATCCTTCCAACCATTCAAATCGCCAGTAGAGGACGGAGTTTTTCCAGCTCTACTACAAAGTGGACAGGAAATATTGCTCTTATTCCTCATTAAATTATTCAGAGTTTGTCTGGTATGGAACTGTATCCCATGAAGTTGGTCGGCGGTTAAGGTAGTATATGTACCAAAAATGGGTAGGAAAGAACTAAGCCCTAAATCGTTTAAACCAATTAGCCTGACATCTCTTCTGTTGAAAGGCCTGGAGATGGTGCTGGACAGATATATCAGGAGGAACATCCTGAATCATCACCCTCTCAATACCCATCAGTATACCTATCAGACAGAAAAATCAACAGAACTAGCACTCAACAACTTAGTCGAGAAGATCACCCAATCCCTTCAAATGAAAGGAATTGTGGTGGGAGCTTTCTCGACATTGAGGGAGCATTTAATAATGCATTGCCCGACTCCTTATATGCAGCAGTGGCTGCCAGAGGAATTGAGCCTACTATAGGCGATTGGATTCGTGCTATGCTATCAAACAGAACCATAAAAACGTCTCTACAGGGAGAAACAGATAGCTTTAGAGCCACAAGAAGATGCCCGCAGGGTGGGGTTCTCTCCCCCCTTTTGTGGTCACTTCTTATGGACGACTATTCTCACACTGTGGGAGGTTGAGGTTCTAGCATATGCAGATGATCTAGTCATACTAGTCAGAGGAAACTCTGAAGGAGTAATATCGAATACCCTTCAAGAGACACTGGATGCAGTAAGTAACTGGTGCGACAGGAGACCGATGTCTGTAAACCCTCAAAAAACGGTAATAGTACCATTCACCCGGAAAATGAGCTGGAAGACTTAAGACTTCCTTCCTTAATGGGCGAAACTATTCCATTTGCGGAGGAGGTGAAATATCTTGGAATTATTCCAGATAGATCACATAATTAGAACTCTCATCTGGAAAAGGTAATCCACAAAGCAAAGCTGTCCTTATGGACATGCCGTCGTACTTGTGGCAAATCCTGGGGCATGAGTCCCCAACAAATTTACTGGATCTATATCACGGTCATCAGATCAATGATAACATACGGATTCATTGTTTGGTGGCGGAAAGGATCACAACGGACAGCCAAAGCCAAACTCTCTGGACTACAGAGATTAGCATGCATGACCGTAACGGGAGCAATTAGCAGCATACGGTCAGCTGCAATGGAAATCCTTCTGGATTTATCCCCTCATCATATATATTTGGAGAGAGAGGGGCCAGGTGGGCAACCTACAGACTGCAACAAACGGCCGTTAATATGCCGCAGACTAGTATCATGGAGCGGAACAGGTTGCTGGATGACATAGAGAATCACAGAATCCTGTGAATGCCCACGGATACTATACCTACCATAACCAACTACGATGTGACCTTCAACATCCTTTCTCCAGAAAGAGATTAGTGGGATCAGAATAAAGCCGGCCTATTGGGAGCAGACAGTTGTTGGTTTACAGGAGGCTCCAAAACTCCTAAGGGAACCGGAGCTGGAGTACATAGCAAGGGTAAGGATATCCTCAATCCTCAATGCAACTGTTTCTCAGGCCGAGGTTTATGCCATTGAACTGTGTGTGCGAAGGCTGCATCTTACGTGCAGATCAATAAAAATTTTCTCAGATAGCCAAGCAGTTATAATAACTCTTGGCTCCTACCGGTGTAACTCCAAAACGGTATGGAACTATCAGAAGGCTTTAAATCATTTGAGCAAAAACAACAAAGGGACTCTGGTCTGGATACCTGGCCACTCTGGTATGGAAGGTAACGAAATAACTACTTGACCAGAGAAGGAGCGGGAACACTAATCATCGGATAAGAACCGATACTTGGCATATCTTCAAGTACTGCTAAAATGGGTTGAAAAGAAAACTCTCCAATATTGGCAAGAGTTACCAGGATTAGTTCATTCGAAGGCGTTTATAAAATACTCTTTGAAATCAAGAGCTAAGAAACTTTTAGAGTTAAACAAAGTAAACCTGAAAATTCTAACAGCCCTATATACCGGGTATTGCCAACTAAACTATCATCTGCATAAACTTGTCCTAGCGGAAAACGCCGAGTGCCGTCTACGCCTGGAGGATGATGAGAAGGTAGACCACATCTTATGCACCTGCCCCGCTGTGGAGAGGATCCGATTCTCAATATTTGGCAAAGGGCTACTGCTGCCAGAGGATCTGGACACATTCTCACCCAATATAGTTATCAGTTTCATTAAGAGACTGAACTTATTGTGTCAAATATAATTAGGATTGAGCCACAATAGGCCTGCTGATGGCCGCAGTGGTGGGTCCGCGGGGACCCACTCACAGGGAACCTAAGCTAAACTAATAACATCATTCAATTCTAAGTTAATCATTACCTAAAAAGATTGACTTATTTTCTTTCATTTTTAATAGAAACCGTATTCATTTGAAAGCTTATAAAATTCTAGATTTTAAATTATTCATCTTATACAATAACACACGATATTTATTAAAATATCGTAAAAGTTGACGAAACGGTACATAGTTTTATAGTCATTAGCCAGGTGAAAATTTAGAAAATAAATAAACAACCATGAAGCTGGGGGGATTTTATAAACATTGCCAAAGACATAGGGTCGAAAGTTTAAAGCGCGAACGGTCATAACGGTTGGCTATCTTTGTCACGCTTACAGAATTGAGCAACAAACTCTCTTGCGGGAAATGGTACTTGCAGACACAACGTACAAAAAGGCAACAGCGATGAATAAATCCCTTTCAGGTGCATATATGACTTGTTATTTTTATCCTTTATGCGTATACTTAAAACTGGCTTTCTAATATGTATAATAGTATGTATGTCCCAGTTTAAATAAATAAACAAGCAGACATACCTATGTGATTCCCTTCCTGATATATACAAAGTAACTAACTACCTGAGATGCGGTCTTTGGTTAACATATACGTATTTCAAAATTATTTTCTCATCATTTTCTATTCCACAATATTTATAACTTAATTGGTAAATATTTCTATACAACTATATAAAAATTTCATATTTTAAATTTACTCGTTAGTGGTAGTGGTTAAGTACAGAGTTCTATATCTTTGAAATATTATTTTCATATCCTTTTAAAGCCGTCGGAGAATGTGTCACTTGACTGGGACATATAAATTTAATCCGATTTGCTCAAACGGCTCTCGAAAAGGTCATACTTTACAAATAGCTCTGCCAACATCTTTTCACCCTGAAAATAAAATATAATTTCTTAGTGGTGCTCGTATATTTCCTCTATTTTGTTGGAGCGTTGCACAGTGTAATAGCAAAATTGCAATACTAAGAAAAGCCGATATATATTATTTTCTTTTATATTATATTTTATGTGAACACGTTTCATTTAAGATTTACGTGTGCTTTCAAGTCACAATTTTTTTTAAGAACCTTTAGATTTCACACCAGTAATCAACAAATACCGTATTTTTAACCGTACTCAAACACTTGGTGGGTTTTATGATAGCCAGATTGGAGTTTAACTCGTTTATAACCAGGGCCATACAGCCATGTTAGAATGTATACAATATTACGTTTTAGTCATTGAATTTTAACTCTAAATAATAAGTTCTAAAGTCACATATATGTATTTATTAACGACTAATATCTGCACTAATCAACTATCTTCATAATGGCCGCTTTAGTGATGTGTACAGTATTAGATGGTGATGCTATGAATGCACTGTCTGTGGCCTTATGAGCAGCAAGCATAGTGCCAACTTGCAACAAATGTTGGCGGGAACGACACTAGCCTTTTAGTACTATTAATTGCATTCGCAATGTATGAAAATATATTGTTTTTGAAACCAGGGCGGGAAATAATCGTCCAGTAAATTTCAATAATAATGACACATGTTCAGAGCCTCCCATTATTCATATAATGATCGTGTGTAACAGCACTTCAGTTATTGTACTGTAAAAGAAAAATGAACTTGGCGAACATCCTAAAAAAGAAAGTTACTTTCTGAGGAAATCAAAAGAGTGAGACTACGAAATTAAAGTTAGAGTTGTTGAACAAAATTTCCTTTTAAACTTTTTTGAAGCTCAGGAAGGTTCAATCTTAAACGACCACAGATTACAAATATTACGCAATTAAATTGATACGTTGTATGTGAACTCCAGAATAAAATTCACAACGTTATTACCTACAATTGCAGTGGCAGTCCAAGAACTTTATTTGTATTTGTGTGTCCACAAATGCATAGATAATCAACTAGTGAGTGGATCTGGAAAATAGTAAACAATTTTTTAGTGCTTGTGTCGACAACTGTGGAATCTGGAGGAATTCTTTAACTTTGCATCCTGTAAGTGCATGGATGCAAAAAGTAATTAGATTTGAAAACATTTAATAACTTTATTTATTGTACTCTGCTGTGTGGTTTTTGTCAATATGTATATTGCAGAGTCTTAAAAACACTGGATTGAGTAATGCAGGAGGTACTTCTTGATCTACAGAATTAGCAGATCATTTCAAGGCAAATCCTTTTGCAGAAATATTCTGTTACTAGTGCTGCATTGGAGTAGCTGCCTTTTTGACAAATACTACTCATATTACTATACTATGTACAAGGCATTCAGGTTGCTCTTCTGTCTTATTGTAATTGTAATTCTTTGTGTCATCTTGCGTGTTTCTTTTTTTTATAAGTTTATTTGTTTTGTACATAATACATTCAATGGAAATGAAGTCCTATGCAATTTTTGTATTAAATAAAAATAGAAGCCATATTTCACCACTTGATTTTTGCAATATTTGTATGTACTCTGTAAATTGCTGTATATTTTCTTACGTACTACAGGGTTCACTACTTTGTTATTTATATTTCAACATCTTTTTGATACTTAACACACTAAAATATCACATCTTTGCCTTTTGCAACTTTGGAGATTATTGATATATTTTAGAAAACTATTACATATTTCATCTACTCTTACAAGAAATTTTCTTGATAAGTTATCACATTTAACTGAAGCTAACAACACTAAAATAATTTTTTAAAGAATCCATTACATATCAGTTCTAGATAATAATGGAATAGATTATATGATGATACATATATTCATAAAAGCATACAATTGAAAAAATGATACTTGTAGACTATGCTCGATAGTATAATTATTTTAAATGTTGTATCTACTTCCTATAAATATAGCCATTTCCGTGTAGATCAAGTCCTAAAGGACTGAAACTGACATCATGGGGATAATTTAGAAAGTATACGTATTATGTGATAATATTTCAACTTTAATTATTACGTATTATATTATCAACACGTAATTAAAATGAGCAATAAGTATTGAAAAATGCAGAGCACATTAAATGGTATGCATGATTATTCCAATTATTTCATGCGAGTATCGTAACCATAGGTTAAAATGTCCTAACTAATAAATATAAATTCGGCTTTGTATGAAGATAATGTGTATGAAACTCATAGTATATTAACATTGTAAACGTAGTAAAATAAAAGTACCATTTACTATGTACCTATATACAAGGTTATACAAAAGTTTCGGAAATACTCGTTTATAGCCGATATGAACGTTCATTTACAGCCGATATGAACGCACGTCTTTCAAAACCAGACTTCCTAGTTTAGAAAGAAGATATGTTTCTACTACTTTGCTTCAATTGTTTGAGGTTAGCGCCCTTTAATTAGTGACCTCATCTAATTTTCTTCTAATGGAATATACTGTACATTTTAGAGATTTGAAAAGAGCAAACGATTTTCTGATACAACGACTTATAATCCCAACCTATTAACAACATACATCAAACATTAATCTATAACTTTTTGTTCTATGCATCTAGTAGTAGGTTCATAAATAATTTGACAATAATTACGTGTACTGATTCTCATTCGTCTTAAATAAAAGCTCGTCGATATGACTATGAGCAATCGGATAAATGTTTATTTGACAATCATTATTCAATCAAACTGTCCAAATCATTTACCAGTAAGTCCATTTAGTTTTAGATTGTCTTTATAAGACATAAGTGCGAAAGAAATCGTATTGGATGTGAAAATATTATTAAGTATGTGATAACTGTTACCACACGATACAACTTACCGCTTAAATGGTGCCCTCTGATATTTCGTTTGCTACTTTTTTATTCATGTTATGTCACTGACTGTATTCTCAAGGTTGCATAATCTATATATGTCTGTAATGACATTATTTTTGTTATAGTACCGTAGAAAATGTGTCTCGTTAGTGGCTATATAATATCAGCAAATAAATTATCATATATTGATCATTCTAGAGACCATGACTATGGCACCGATAATACAAATCATAGTTTACGTGTTCCGCAAAAGGATACCAAGTTGTCGAAAGACAGTTTTAATAGCAACAACCAGTGGGTTTTTCCTTCATTTTGGTACACCCTGTATACGAAAACTTGTGTTAATATTTCTTTTAAAACCGTTTTGAACCAAAGTTAAATTTATTTGGTAAAACAATTATTTCTCAAATCGTAATCTTAGTTAGGTTGTTTTATTATCCTAATAATAAATCGATCATTGTGTTTGTGCTTAATCAAGTAAGAGGGAAGTAGTTTAATTCGTTTAATTTCGTATCAAGTTGCAATCATTTATGCATAGTAAAGAAATATGTTTCTTTTTGTTTTAATAATTTACCGGATGTTATTAGTTGATTTATTTTAAATATTAGTACATGGCCGTTTGAAATTATTTCTTTTCGGAAATACAGTTTTAAAATTATGAGAAAGCGATTCCCAGCCCTGGAATATTTTATTAACATTTGTTTATATGAATTAACGCGGGGAATTTGTTTAAATACGATGCGCTGATCTAGCTTAAATAACGTTTGCCACAGACAGCAGTCGCCCATCGCGCAGATCCCCGCCACTATTATTGCCGGAAGTTTAGTATAAATTAAAAGATATACTTCTTCAGTCAATGCTCAACTTAGCAGCACGAAACTCCAGATATCCAGTGTGCTCCGCCACAAACAAGTAGTGATAAGAATTACTTTGACCGTTTTACTGTTTTTATGTGTATTTCCGTCATGTACTGTTTGTGTCCGAATTTACTGCTGTATTATTTTATCCGAAGTGCCTGTTTTTCCAAATAAGTCAGAGATTTTATAATATACGGTACATATTATTAAAATAAATAATTGTTCATTATTAAATTATGATTATTACATTTTCAGTCAATACAAATTTTTTAAATCTTTATAACTTGTGAACAAAAGAAAATCGGACCTATGTTTGTATGATTTTTTTTTTCATGAAATTACATCTACTTTCTGCTACTAAAATTCGTAAAGAGACTAACGAATCACTCTGTATAGAACATCTAATATTTTTTTTATTTTATTTACTTTCAAATTTATAATACTGACATTTCAAAATATCTTGACTAAGTTACATACAGAAGACAATGTTATGGGCGTTATAACATTTATTTTAACGTTAATTACATCATATTCTCTTATCCCCATTTGGCTACTAACTGATTTGCTGCTTTTTGTGTTTGAGTTAATTTAATGTACCTTTTCCATACAATGTTTTAAATTGTTTAGATGTTTAGCATTTAATACAATTAAATACGTAGAAGTAAATGTTTTTTTTAATTAATTTAATTTTTAATTAATCAGAAGGCTGATTTTCCCTGTCTTTGTGTAGAAAATGCACAGATATACATTAAATTATGCTTTAATTAATATCTGTTGGAAAAAAATATGTATACATATATGAACAAAATTCGCGTCCTAGAATATAATAGCTTAATTTCATGTAGCTGGGATTTTTACGTAAGCCTAAAGAGACATTTTATTCTCGTTAATTTCATTTACTTCATTTCATGGTAGCATCAATAAAAAATGAGTTACAAGCGAACGCAGTGAAGAGGGATGAAGAAAATTGCTGCAAAATAAAATCATTTTTACAATGAATTTTTCCCGATAGTATAAAAACTATAGATGCGAATTAGAAAAAGATAATATGATGTGCAATTTGTCTATGGAATATTTAATTTTTCCGCCGTGGCTTGTTGCAATCAAATCCTTTTGTTATAAATTTTAATTATTCAAATACGCCGCTAAAACTACTTCATGTAGTTCATTTGGCATACAGAGGGAATGAATAAATGCTGATGATATTTTTATTATACTATTTAATGTTTTAAAAATATACTTTATTTATTCTTCGTTGAACTAGTGTACTATTGCTTTGTTATTATTATTATTTTTTATATTTATAATAAAGTGGCCTCGTGGTCGAGTGGTAAGGATACTTGCCTCTCATCCTGGAGTCCCATTGGGTTCGATCCCCGGTCGAGGAGCTCGGATGTTTTCTAAACCAGAGATTAATCCTATCATACTCGGACACTGGGTGTGTATTCGTTGTCTCTCCCACACAAGGTACCTTGAGGTACCTTCAGGGTTACAGGGGGTTGTATTACCTGTGTTTTTTTTTTTTGAATAATTAATATATAACACGACCTGTACAACTTTATGTTTTGTTTTTTCCATATACGTTAACATGTCTAAAAATTTCTGATCAAAACTCAGCCTGATAATTGACATTTCCCACAATTTCTTTGCTTTTCCGATGGTATTTAAACATCTAAGCTCACTATTTTTCTATTGTAAATAAGGTTGAAGCATGAGTTTAGTCTGAATTTTGGTAGAATAATGTTATTTTAGAAAGTCTCTTAAGGTAGTTTAAACATAAAATATTTAAACAGTAAAGTTTTATTAAACGAATCCTAGGCAGTAGCATGTGCGTGTCAAAGCTTTACTTCACGCACCTTGATAATTCAGTACATTCAATTTTTTTGTTCTCATTTTTCACTCGTTCCTAGTACCGGCAAATACATAAACATGTGCATTCTGATATCGTTTAGAATAAAATAAAATTAATGATGTTTGCATTAAATATAAATTTGATTTTTTCACTTGATGAAATCGTTTAAAATTACGCAATATGCACCAGGTGATTAAACGGTTAAAGCATTTTTCTCAATAACCCAAAGAGACAAAAGAGTTTCTAAATGATCAAGGCACATTTTTTCATGATAATATTCTGGTCCGTTAAAAAGTTCGATTAAGAAAATAAAATTTCGGATTTCTTCCATTTTACCAATAAGGAACGAGTAAAAAAATATCCTTTAGAAATGTCCCTATTAATAGAAAATCTCTACCAAAATTCATTTCTTTATTTTTTTCCAAATTTGATAAACAAATTAAAAACCTAATTTTAGCATTTATCTTTGGAAGGGCATACCTCCATAGGACATTTTTTTCTAATTTCGAGGTTCTGAATTCATATTTTAAGTTTGTTTAGTTAAACCTGAAACACCCTGTATAGGACTAAGATTTTGAATATTTATTTTTTAGAAAATTTCATTTCAACCAAAAAATTGTTTCGATGCTTCTCCTCTTCCTGAAAAGGATTATTGTCTTATTTATTTATTTATTTATTTTCATATACATATCCTACAGGTAGAACCCAATTACAGGATACAAAACACTTAAATAAATTTAAGTAACAAAAAGCGAAAAATTGAAAATCTACCAACAATTAGAGTAAAAAAAATATAAATATTACAACGGAAATGAAATAATAAACATTAATATAATACATAGTAATAAGTTAACACTAACAATACATTATACTTTAATTAAAATATTGCTATTCGACAATAATAATAAAACAATATACAATAGCAATAAAAATAAATATAAATTGTACAAAACTACACAAATCAAAATATTGTCATTCACTCATTAAGTACAACTTTTTTAATTTCGCCAATGGTACAAGAAAAAATATCAATATTGTCCTCCACGTTGCAATAGTTTGCGATCATTTGATATAAAGAGGATGCTATCATAATATTAGTATTAGCTGTAGGTAATTTAATTATGACGTGATGATATTCTTGGAACTTTAAAATTAATTTGGTTTAATATCCATATGCAGTCAACTAAATTATTAACCACCTTATACAAAAAAATTATAAATTGTGCCGCCGGCCTACGTTTTGCAAGCTCGGATAAATTGAGACGTGCAAGTAAAATATTATTTTGATGCCTCTTTCCGGATATTCACCATCAAGTACGTATACTGCTGATTTTACAAATCGTCGTTGTATTTTTTCTAAAGACCAAATATGTATATTATAAATGGGACACCACACTATTGATGCATATTCCAACCGCGATCTAACAAATGAAACATAGAGCACTCTAAGCGTATGCAAGCTACCAAACCCCTTTGAATTGCATATGACAAGTCCAAGGCTTTTATAAGCAGACGAGGTAGTCGTTTCGATATGCTGTATGAAAGATAATTTAGGGTCAAAAACAACACCAAGGTCTTTTATGTAATCTGGCCTTTGTAATATTAAATCATCCAGTTTATAATTATATTTGATTAAGATTACCTTCCTCGTGAATGTCAGAACATTACATTTTGATCCATTTAACGGTAATATATTATTCGCACACCAGAGATTTATGTTATCTAATGCTGTTTGAAGATATTCGCAATCTGTCTCAGACTTAATTTCGCAAAATAGTTTTGTCGTCCGCATATAATAGATAATGTACTCGATGGAGATTAGATGTGATATCGTTGATAAACAAGACAAATAAAAGTGGTCCCAATATCGAACCTTGTGGTACGCCTGACTTCTGCAAGAATCTGCCAGACCTGTATCCACGGTATTGAACAAATTGATACCTATCTTGCAAATAAGATTTAAGAAATTTAACTATTGGCCTGGAAAGTCCAAAGTTCTCAAGTTTAGTTAATAAAATACCGTGGTCAAGTCTGTCAAATGCCTTGGAGAAGTCAGTATATATTACATCTACCTGACTTTGTTGTTCTAATTTGGCGCTGATATACTGGGATTTACACACAAGGTGTGTGACTGTAGACCTGCCTTTCACGAATCCATGCTGCTCAAGCGATATCATACCAGATACGTGATTGTATATGCTTGCATGTAGAATAATCTCCAACAATTTTGCAAAGTTACAAATGATGGTTATTGGCCTATAGTTTGTTATTTCATTTCTATCCCATTTTTTGTAAATAGGGCATACCCTCGAGAGTTTCCATAAATCAGGAAAACAAGAAGTTTGCAATATTAAATTAAAAATTATGGTAAGTGGGCCAGCCAACACTGATGCGCAGTCCTTTATTAGGAATGCTGGTATTAAATCAGGACCCATAGTCATAGTCGGCTTAATCTTTTTGATAGCATTCATTACATCATTTTTCGTGACAGAACTAATATTTAAGGACAACACGTTTTCTGAATTAAGAGCATTTAAATTATTATTACCAGGTTGCGTAAAGGAGTTAGAGAAATGATCAGCGAAGCTATAGCTAATAATTGAGGATCTTCAATGGTTTCATTATTATATTTTAATATCGAAGGATTAGATAAGTTATTGTTCCTTGTATTTATGTATGACCAGAATTTCTTAGGATTATCTTTTATATTATTTTCGATATTTTGAAGATATTTAGATCCTCATTACTGGAAGTTCTTTTATATTTCTGCCAAGCTTTATGTTTTTGTTTTATTTTGTTTGTAATTTGACAATTAAACAAAGCAGGATACGATTTAGAAGTTGGTATTTTCTTTGGAATGTTATTTTCAAATATTTCTTCAAATTTATTATTTAGGACTTTAACAGCAGTATTTGCTTCTATATAATTCTCCAGAAAATGCCAATCGATATTATACAAATCTTACGATATAATTAGTATTTTCACTAAGTGAAAACAGTTTCTTACATAAAATGACATAGAAATCGGCCACTTTATAAAAAAAAAACTCACAATTGGGTATTAACTTGGGGAACAATTTTATGAAAAGGATATTTACTGAATATAACATATATATTTTAACATTAGGAGTTTTCAGGTAAAGATGACAAATTGGTTAATATAAAAATTGATTCCAAATATAAATCAAATCATTTTTGAATTTATATATAACCCATTTTTTTAGTTTTTATTTTTGTATTTGCCTATGGCTTAATAAATATTTAAACTTCTTATTGTTGAAGTTTTCTTATCTCAGCTGAAAACATTTTGCAATTTTTCTTTTTCCACAACTTCTTTAAACTTTTTGATAGATGTTATCATAATTTCAATAAAACTTTAAGCAAACAAGAACTCGAATCTAACAAAAATAGAACAAAAACGGTCAAATTTTAAAAAAGAAAATTAACTTTGTGTTTAATAATTTTTACTTGTAATTAGTTATTCTGTCTTTTAACCTGCAATAATAATTTAATTCTTCAGCAAATCCTCTCTTCTTCTCTATGAACTTCTTAATCATTTTATATAAGCTCTCTTTCTAAAATTGATGTGACACTTTCATAAGTTAATTAATGAAATTACCACACTCCATTAAAGGCAATTTTTCTAACGTTCCTTGTCCAGCACATTAACTAAATTAATGATTCATTAATTTTTGCATTGTCATACACTGTCCACTTACCGACATCAGTTTTATCAAGCGCGTCCAATCTAACTTTATAGAGATGAATGGGCTTACCTAGAAGAAAAAACAGTTGTTAATGAGACATACATAATATTAGCAAATATAGTCATATAGCATGTTTTACTAATAGAGTTAATAAATTTTTGATCTCTGTAAAATGGTCATTTATTTCAGCAGTTGCCACACTGAGTGTTTGGACAGTTCCGAGCACTAGTTTCTTAATTTTTACTAAAAAACCACACAACTATTTTCGGTAAATGGTAATTTGGAAAATAACGACAAAAAAATATGGGAACACATTGTTGTGTAAACTTTTATACAACGTTAATTACGGTTTTCATAACGTTAATTAACGTTATATAAACGTTTAAACAACAATGTGTTCCCATTGGGTTCATGGTCTTACTAACTGCCGAAGCACTCAAGATTTTTCT
Organism: Rhamnusium bicolor; assembly: GCA_029963845.1. Taxonomy (NCBI): domain Eukaryota; kingdom Metazoa; phylum Arthropoda; class Insecta; order Coleoptera; family Cerambycidae; genus Rhamnusium; species Rhamnusium bicolor. The sequence continues at coordinate 541,657 of JANEYF010000415.1, forward strand.
ACTAAATTTTTACTACATGCCTTGTTTTAATTAATAGGTAAATTTTATTTACTAAATGCAGAAAACGAATATTTCTAACTCATTTTATACAAAGGGAGTGGCAAAAATTGGCTGTTTTTGCAAATGGCTGTTTTTGCTTCTATTAAGACATATAAATGAATCAAAAATAAGAACATTCAAAAAAACTAATAATTTTTCGTAATTATATGCAAACCGGGGGTTTGAAACATGTATCAGTACACTCGGTATACATAAACGGAAAATTGAAACTTACAGCAGTAATAACTATGCGTCGCTTAAGATGCAATAGCTCATAAACCACGTAACAGCTTTTTTACAAGAGAGCAAAAAAAAACTAACACTACTCGAACGGCAATACTTCCCAACGCGCAAAATTGGCAGCAAAGCGTATCTTGTGTGATATTGCTTGTTTTGGCGAAAAGTGACGTACGATTAATCGACAAGCATAAAATTCTAACATGGTTTTACATCTAATGTTTCCTTTACCAGACCTTAGATGCGCCCTTAAAAGGCAATTTTTTGGGTCTGTTTTTTTCGATAACGCTGTATATGTATATGCTACAAATAAGCATAGATTCACTTCAAACGCAAAAGTTTGTAAACTGTTATGGAAATGTATAAAAAATGTATGTATAGGCAAATATTGACCATTTGACTTACTTATTTACTATTACCCATATTGTCCCCATATTGAAAAATAATAATGATAGTAATAATAATACTCGGTGGACGCTAGATGAGCTGCTTCAGTTAGATAGAAATTCTGGCAAGATGATGATTATTCACAGAAGTATTCATCCTAGATCGTCCGTTCGTTCTATGTATCTCCAACGTGAACGAGGAGTATAAAACTCTTGAGCCTGGAGTGTATGTATGACAAAGTAGCTCGTATCTGCTCTTACGCATGGTGTCTTCTATAAGAACATGAAAATACTGGGTTTATCGACCAAGTTGACATTCATCTTTCTAAGGTCAGCCGGGTTTAAGTCAGAGACTGACGGATACATTGTGGTCTGTCAGGATGGTGTTAGCAACACCTTGGTCTACCGTAGCCGTATATGGCATGTAGAGGTTCCTAATATCAATTGCAGCACCTGTCGCCAGGCGCCGGAGTCACTCATGCACTTACCATATGCCATTTATGTTTACATCTACCGACATAACGCGATATTACGAGTGCTATATTGCCACCTAAGGCCCTCGTACGGAATAGACCAGACAACAGTGGTGCCTTACGTCCTCGGAGATATCGAGTCCGTTGTCAAGAACGAGAGATGCCCGATTTACTGGAACTAATCGTTCCCGACTCTCAGGCAAATCCAAGCCAACAATCCTGACATAGTACTGCTCGGCCATCAACTTGAGGTGATGTATGTCATTGAGTTCTCTGCACTTGCTGAGAAAAACATCACCTTGAACAAGGAGCAAAAACGTACCAAAGATCGCGATATACGGTACGAGCTTCAAATGCTGTACCCAGGCTATTCGGTCAACATAGTCGTCCTAATAATCGGTCTACTCGGGGGATAGAGCCTACGTTGCTCTCTGATGTGAAGATCACACCGACCTGTCAAAAATCATCTGAGCGACTGGCCAGATGCAGAAGGCGGGTCATTCTAGGTTATCTCAATCTGTTTAGGGCACATGGTTCTGGCATCTACAGTAGATAACCTTGCGGGATGTGGGAGTAGCTGTAGTTAATTCGCTGGCTCGACTCCCTGTGGTATCGGAGACCACTGAAGGACTGCTTAGCATTGGATATTCCGAAAAAAAAAGTACATACATACATACATATCGACGGTATTTTGACAAAAAGGCGTAAGCGACAAAAAGTCAAAATTAAGATATTACTACCTTAATAATGCTATAACAAGTTTCTATGAACCCTGAAATTTGCATAACTACCAAAAATTTAGTTTTGAAATTATTTACGTTTTAAATTTCGTAAGCGACATACATGTCACCACAAGCTCAGTAGTAAAGTCAGTAAGCGACATCGTCCCATAAGCATAACACGTGAATTTTAGAGTGCTATAAATTGGTTATTTTAAGAAGGTAAATGTTTTAATTAATGTTCTGGATTTTCGCTTACTTCATTATCAACTAAAATGTAAGTATTTTTATTTAATTACCAATAACACCCTTAAAAATCACTAAAAAATAGTTTTGGAGCTTAAGCCTTTTGCGCAAAATTTTATTTGGTGGCGTAAGCTACATTGCTCCTATCTAAATCAATACTAATTTCGAAATACTTATTTAAAGTTATGTTAAATGTAATCTTCCATAATTTTATGAAAAATTTATAATGTCACATAATTCTATCATTTTATTTAAATACACTTAATTTTTAACATTAAGATGATACCATAAAATTATTTACAATTTTTATCTCAACTGTCACTTACGCCCTTTCATTATCTTTCTAGATGATGTCGTCACGTAGTCAAAAGATTATTAGTTTGGCAATAGAAAAATCAAAAGAAAATAATAAAAACTTATTGAACACTGAACCCAATATTGAAAATGAAAAAAATAATAAATGAGGCATTGCTACATGAATTCATTTTAAAAGATATTGAACCATTACAATCAATAAACTCAAATAACAATACAGCTTTACTCTCAAATAATGGATTTTATTTTAATAATACAGAAAAAAAAATAAATGAAAGGAATAATGATGGGAATAAAGCTAATATTGATTATCAAAATATATCAAATTACACTGACGCAAGAATTTTACAAAATGAATTCTTGGATCAGAATGAAAATGACAGATATTTTACTAACGAAATTTGTGATATTAATGACACTCCAAATATAATTTATGTTTTTGAAAATAATGAAGACACAGCAGTGCAGTTAATAGACACAAATGTAAATGAAGAGGATAATAGTACTGAAAATAAGACTGAAAATACGACTAAAGAAGGCACTGGTAAATATAAACAAAAATTAGTGGATTATACAAGTAGCGAATCTGATGATGAAAAAGAAGAAAATACAAATACCGAGTCTAATGACGAAGAAGATGGAAATGAGGTTTCTTCCGAATATGAAATGAGCGATGAAAGTAACACAGAAGTATCGACTTCTAAGGAAGACGAAATATCAACAAAAGGAAAAAGGGTGAAGAAAAAGGAAAGTGATAATTTAAAAAACAAAAAACGTCGGAAAATAGGACTTTCCTACGTAAATTACAAAAATGTTGAAAAGGGTCCAAAGGAAGTACAGCCAAATCCATGTTTAGGGAGAAAATGTTATAATTATTGCAACCAGTTCACAGAAGATGAAAGGAAAAATTTATTAAAAAAATTTTGGAACCTTGGTAGTAATACTGATCAAAGAGCTTTTATTAATGGGTGTGTTATTGTGATACCGATAAAAAGAAAAAGGACAGAAGCAGATAAATCAAGACGAGGAGTAACTTGTCAATATTTTTTTTAAAGGACGACAATATTCAATATAAAGTATGTCAACAATTTTTTATAAGTACTTTAAATATTTCCCAAAAACTTATTCGAAATTCAATTGACGGTAAAAGAAAGGAAAATATTGATCGTAGGGGAAAACACTCACCAAAACACAAAATAAAATTAATACAAAAACAAAAATTTGACCAATTTGTAGAAAGTTTACCGGCAGTACCATCACATTATTGCCGAGGTTCCACTTCAAAATTATATTTGCCGGCTGACATAAAAAATTTTTCTAATTTGTATTCGATGTATACAACTTTTATAGAAAAGGAAGGCAATAATCAAAAGCCATTGAGTATGTCATGTTTTAAAAAACAGTTAAAAACTAATTATAATATTGGAATCCATGTTCCAAAAAAAGATAAATGTGTCAAATGCGAGCGATTTAAGAATTTACCGGAAGAACTTAAAACTAACCAGGAGAAGGAGAACTACGCCATACACGAAAGGGAAAAAAATGAATCTAAAAGTATATTTTTAGAACAACAATATGAATCAACAAAAAATAATTTTTTTGGTTGCAACATTCGACCTTCAAAAAGTGTTAACTACACCTCATGGACCAAAAAATGTTTTATGGCTTTTCAAGAAAATACGCCTATTATAATTTTACAATATATGAAAGTAAGTCGCAAAATGGTTACTGTAATTTATGGGGCGAAAAAGATGGCAAGAGGGGCGGTAACGAAATATGCAGTATTTTGTATTTATATTTGTGCAACCTAGATAATAGCGAGAATTATGAAAAAATATCATTCTTTTGCGACAATTGTCCGGGTCAAAACAAAAATAAGTTTTTACTTTCAATGCTGTATTATTTTATCCAAAATTCGAATCGAATTAACCAAATTTCTGTAACATATTTAGTGGCAGGACATACCTACATGCCAGTTGACAGCATGCATGCTGTCATAGAAAAATACACTAGTAAAATTAATGTGCAAGCGCCATCTGAATGGCCAACAATTATACGGAACTGTAGAAAAAAACCTAAACCCTATGATATTAATGTAATGAACTATTCTAAATTTTTAGATTGGAAAACCCTAGCTATTTCAAAAAAAAATGAAAACAATTAACGGACATGAAATAAAATTTGGTGATATTAAAAGTGTTGAAATAAATAAAGGCGTCTCCACTATCAAAGTTAAAACTGAATATGATAAAAACAGTCCTTCATTTAATATTGATTTTTCTGTAAAGAAAATAAACACCCTACCCCAAGCTTATAACTCGGAACTACCTATTAACAAAAAAAAAATTAAAGAACTTATTGGATCTATGCTCAAATTTAACTATAAAAGTACAATACCATGAAGAATATTTTTCTCTACAGTCCAATAATAATGTGCCAGATGTCTTGCCTGAAAGTGATATTGATGATGAATAATAATAATAATAGGTACAACTAACAGATAACAATTATTGTTATCTGTTAGTTATACCTATTTTTTAATTTATGAAAAATCTTTTATTTATGTTCTGTATCTACTAAAAAATTTACGATTTTTTAGTTTGTAATGTACCTTTATTTTTCCTAATAAAACACCTTATTTTGAAAATTGTGTTTCCTTTATTAAAAGAATCGTAAGCTACGCACTTAAGTCAAATTATAATAGTAAGCTGAGGCGTAAGGAAGGCGTAAATGCCATTAAAATTACAATTCATTAAAGTGAAAAAACCTTAAACGACTGTAAAAAAGGCTTAACCACCAAACGAAAATATGAGATGGGCGTAAGCAACAAAAAACCCTATTGTAAATAAACAAATACGATGTAAAGAATATTCTATTCATCAAAAATAGTAATAAAATATATTTAAATAAATACTACAAATTTGCATTCAAAATATTCAAACTCTAAGAGTAATTACGTTTTTTGTTCCTGCTGAAAAAATTTGCTAAATGCCGCTTACGCCTTTTTGTCAAATCACCGTCGATATATATACATATATATATATATATATATATATATATATATATATATATATATATATATATATATATATATATATATATATATATATATATATATATATATCTAGACGCCATGAGCTGCGCCAATTAGTCAGAAATATCCGCAAGTATTCATCCCAGGTTGTCCGATCTCGTATGTACCCCTCACATCAACGGAGGGGACGAGGACTCTTAAGCCTGGAGTATATGCATGGCAGAGTAGTACTACATATGAGAAATACAAACAATCAGTACTACTCAGAGACTCGGACTATCCAGTCCTACGACTTTATTCGAAAAAAGATCATTACAAGAATATTAGATTATTCTTAAACTAAATTGTATCACCATAGAAATGTGGCATCGCACTTAACCGAAACTTGCAATAATCTAATGATGAATAAGCTAATTAAGACATTGGCAAAATTAAATTATATTTTATGTGTTAACATGTGAAAAATTAGGTTATTTAAAATACATGTAAAAAGACGATTAAAATTTGGTATTATAGTTTTAGCAGGAAATAATAAGAAATATTTCAGTATTATTAATAGTTCTTGTTAGACTAGACTGAAACATGTGTTGTTCTATGGCTCGATAGCTAAATTTTCTGGCAAACTAAGATAATTAGGATTAATTTCGAGAAACAATGTTACATAATAAAACCCAACAGTCTAGCATGAACCAACCATACGAATAATTCCACTATGTTTATTATAAATTGCCAAAATGCCGAAAGAGAATTATGTTCAACGAAATGTGTAACTAACATTTGCAGAGTATTTAGGAGTACAATTATTTTAACCTCAAGATACTTTGTAAAGTTATAAATTATGTCTGAAAAGCAAGTCAAAAGTTTAGTGTATTTTATTCAAGTTTAGTTAGCAATGTTTCATTTTCAGTGGAGAGTAAATACGTACATGTATATCTCGATATATTTCAAACTTTGCCACTTTTCAAGTCAAAAGGTTAAGTTAATACTTAAAATTTCATTACTACATTAGGGGAAACTTCTACAAGTTTTCCACGAAAACGTTTCTTTCTTTTTCTTTTAAAAACATTATAAACAGAGTACTTATACATACTTCTTATTAGTAGAAACTCTAAACTTGCAAAAACTTCTTTCTTAAATATATTACATAATACTTTATTTATCGAACATGCGGAACTTAATTTTTTTTAATTAAACATATTACTTAAACCCACCTAGATTTGTGGTCCCTAAAATTTATTTATTTATTTGATTGGATACATCATCCAATAACCAAAGTGACAATTATAGGATGAGAATTTACAGAAGTTTTTTACGAATAAAATATAAAAAAAATGCATAATTATACAAAGGAATAAAAACACATAGTAATTAAAATACACAAATAAAAAAAATACCTTAAAAATCATATGTAGTATATCATAGTTATGTAAATTTTGTTGTGGAGGGTGGTCGTGTTTTAGGGAGCTGTTTTAGGGAGCTCCTGCTAGATGTTAAAATTATGTGGTCAAAATGTATTTAAATGAGACAGAACTTAAAAAAAGTGTAACTTGAAAAAACAGTGAATCTTGTGAAATTTGAAAATTTTCAAATAATTAATAAGAAAAGCGATTAAACAATAAATAAAGTATAGATAAAAACTCAAATAGTGCATCTTAAATGTTGTGTTAGTAGGCAGGTAACGTGCAAAGGGCTAGGGACCACTGGACCATTGTAAAAGGTGCTGGGCAATAACAGTTTAAAGTCATAAAACTCAACAGCCGGTAAGTTTAGAAGTAAGCGGTACCCGAGTATAGTTCTAAATAAAAAGGGCAGTACAGAACCGTATTCATAATAAATGACAATTGAAGTATTAGAAAATAGTCAAAATGTCTGAGGAGGAGATATGTGGAAAATGTTTACAAACTGTGAAAGATAATAAATCTATAAGATGCAATGGGGTGTGCAATAAATTGTTTCACAGTGCATGCTGCAATATTAAAATTGCAGAGTTAAAAGTAATCACGAGCATAAAATCACTCAAATGGTATTGTACTCAATGTGAAGCTACTAATGAATTGATTACAGATCAATTAAACGAAAAATTTGAGACCTTTAAAAATGAAATGATAGTAAATATAAAAAATATGCTACAGTCCCTTTTAGTAGATAATACAGAAGAAAGAAGTACATATGCAAATATTGTTAAAAAAGATAAGATTGAACCTGCTATTATAGTTAAACCTAAAGCGGACCAGAAGAGCAACGTAACAAAAGAAGAAATAAAACAGAATATTGATCCGGTGAGTTTAGCAGTCGGAGTTTCGAGCATAAAAGAATTATCAAGAGGGCAAGTTGTGATCACATGCGAAAATGAAAAAGACAGAAGTAAAATACAAAATAAAATACAGGAAGAAATGTCTAATAAATACGATATAACTACACCGATACTAAAATATCCAAATTTGAAAATTGTTGGGATAAATAATGAGGATGATAATGAGGATAATGAAAAACTAATTGAGCAGATGATTGAGCAAAATCATGAAATAAATCCAGAAGAACAGGGATTTTATGTGAAATTCGTGAGAAAAATAAAAAGTGATAGATATCCCAGAACCTTCTCTGTAGTAATAAAAACCGATCCGAAAACACACAGCAAGTTGATACAAAAAAGGAAAAATTAATATAGGCTGGTCAAGAGGGAAAATATATGATTATGTGAATATAATTAGATGTTATAAATGTTTACGATTCAATCACTTTGCGAAGGATTGTAGCAATAATACCACTTGTTACAAATGCGGCTCTGAACATGATAGTTCAAGATGTAATACGAAGGCAAAGAAGTGCATAAATTGTATGGATGCAATAAAGAAATACAATATAAATATAGGAGATAACCATGAGGCGTATGATATTAATTGCCCTTGTTATAAACGGATATTAAGTAATTTAAAGCATAAAATTAACTATTCACATGAATAGCAACTAAAAGTTTGTACAGGTGAGACAAATAAGTGTCATATTCTAAGTTTAAATGTGCAAGGTTTAATACATAATAAAGACGAAATAGAATTGTTAATAGATACCGTAAAACCACTTATAGTATGTTTGACGGAAACACATGTAACCAAAGATATGCATATAAATGAAATAAAAATGCAAGGTTACAATCACGAAATCTGTTACACGGATAGTGTACATACTGGTGGAGTTATTTTATATGTAAAAAAAAGAACTGTCTTTTAGAATATTAAAAAATATCACAATCGAGAAAAATTTATGGACCATTGCTATTACATTTCAAATAAATTCTGTCAATTATACACTAGTTGGACTATATCACTCACCCAATTCGAGCCATGCAGATTTTTTAAATAAAATTGAGGAACTCAGTGATGAATTTAACGATAAACATTTACTTTTAATAGGAGATTTTAATATAGATATGTCACGAAACACATTTTATGCTGGTAAGTTACAAGAAATTTTATTACAAAATAGTTTTCGTCAATTAATTAAAGAACATACACGAATAACAAATAAATCGGCCACAATAATAGACCTAATTATAACAAACTGTGATCATATAACTTACCAAGTCAATCATACTCCAAGAATATCAGATCATGCAAATATTTTAGTAAATTTGGCAGTTATACAAAAACAATGGCAAAAGGTAGAAATAAGAAAAAGGTGTTATAAGGATTTTAATGAAGAAACCTTTCAAAATTTACTAAGGAACATCGAATGGAAAAATAATGTAATAGATACTGATATATTAGCTGATAATTTAGTAAATAGTATATCTATGTCCTTGGATAAAATTTGTCCTGTAAAAGTAACGAAGATGCCAATAAAATATGCAGATAAGAAATGGATAAATCAAGAAATACTGGAATATATGAGAGAAAGAGATCAGAGACATACAGCTGCAACGATAAGTAAGACAAATGAAGACTGGGAGAAATATAAGAAAAAACGAAACGAGGTAACAGCATTGATGAGAAGACAAAAACAGAATTACTATGAACAAAAAATTGACGATCATAAAAAGGACGCAAGAAAAATGTGGAAAACATTGAAGAAAATATGTCAAAATAAAAATTTTTCAGCACCTAAAGAAATTCAATTCAGTAATGAAGTAATAGAAGATGAATTCAAAATTGCAAAGAAGTTTAATGAATATTTTGTAGACAGTATTGATGCTATTATTCAAAGTATTCCCAAACAAAATGGGTATGAGCTAGATATAATAGAAGTAAAAAGTAAATTAACAAAGTTTAAACCTATTGATATGCGAAGTCTTAGAAAAATTATAACTGCATTACCTAACAAGTCAGGTATTGATGGTATATCCACAAAAATTATAAAAACTGCTTTTGAAGTAATTGGTAATAGATTCTTGGATGTTATTAATAGTTCCCTACAAGAAGAAATTTGTCCTAGCAACTGGAAAATATCTGTAGTTACGCCTATTCCCAAAATTTTGAAGACAAAAATATGTGAAGAATTTAGACCAGTTAACACGATGCCAATATATGAAAAAATTTTAGAATTGGTAGTAAAAGAACAGTTAGATACCCACTGCAAGGATAATAATATATTAATAGCGAATCAATCTGGCTTTAGAGAAAGTCATTCTTGTGAATCGGCACTTCAATTCATCATATCGGATTGGGTTAAGACAATAGGTAAAAACCAAATCATAGTGGCAGTTTTTCTAGACTTTAAACGGGCATTTGAAACGGTGAATCGACAGTTATTAATATTAAAGTTAGAAAAAATGGGTGTTGGTGGATCTGTACTTAAATGGATTGAATCTTACTTAACTGGAAGAAGACAAAAAACGAGATACGGAAATAGTGTATCTAATGCAATAGATAATGACTTTGGGGTGCCACAGGGTTCAGTGCTGGGACCATTATTATTTGTGCTGTTCATAAATGATATAGTTAAATCAATCAAAAAATGCAAGGTACATCTATTTGCAGATGACACATTAATTTATGTATATGGTGAGAATATAAATGATGTTATTAATGTTGTTAATCAAGATTTAAAAGAAATATTTATTTGGTTATGTGACAACAACTTAAAAGTAAACACTGATAAATGTAAATATATGATTCTCGGTAAAAAACATATACTAAATCAGCTACAGGTGGAAGAAAATATTGTATTAAATAATAGAATATTAGAAAAAGTTTCTGAAATTAAATACCTTGGGTTTATAATAGATGAATCCTTGACCTTCAAATGTAACAGTGATTATATCATTAAAAAAGTAGCAAAAAAGGTTTATTTTTTACGGAGAATTTCAAATTATTTATCAATGTTTTCAAGATTATTAGTATATAAATCTATAATAGCTCCACATTTCGAATATTGTGCAACTCTACAGCTATATTTAAATAACAATGAAATTCAAAAGTTACAAAAGATGCAAAATAAAGCTATGAGGATAATTTTAAAATGTAACAAATATACTCCCATTGACACAATGTTAAATGTTTTAAATTTTTTAAATGTTAGACAACGTATACTATTGAAAGCAATGCAATTTATATTTAAAATAAAAAATGGCATGGCTCCGAGATATTTATGTGATAAATTAAATTTCGTTCGAGATATTCATAGTTATAATACTCGTAGTGGAAATGATATAGTAGTAGAGAGATATGACAATTTAAAGGAATCAAAATCTTTGTTCTGTACTGGTATACAAATATTTAATGGTTTACCAAATGAAATAAAATACTGCGAAAAATATAATGTCTTTACTAAACTGTGTATTAGTTATGTTAAACAACAATTCTGATTATTTACGGTTAGGTTAGGTAATATTACGCTAAGTTAGGTTAGGATACAAAGATATTTGTAATTATTTATAGTTACTATATATTTAGATTTGACATAAGATAGAAAATGGATAATGTATTTGTTTATATATATATATTTTTTGTAATTCAATTGTAGCTTTTTTAGCTAATAAAGATACATTATTATTATTATTAATACATTTTTTTAGTAGTCTTTATTGACCAACTAAATATGTCGATTCTATCCTACAAGTTGTTATAGCTAGAAGTACACATAATTTATTGGTAAATATTTTAATAAGTTTATTCATCACATCTAGTTTCAATTCTAGGCAGATGAATACTAAGGTTCGACAAAATTTCAGAATAATGATATTTATTATGTATTATTTTAAATAGAAACATTTCTGAGTTTCTGGAAGTTAAGCATCGAAAATCGATTAAGGGGTGTATTCTGAATTGTTCCCATTGTAGGCTAAATACCATGTATTCTATATAGCAAAAAAAATTTAAAAAAATTAATCTACTTTTCAATGCAGTCATTGTATTTAAATACTCGAGTACCAAATTAAACTTTCTTACACAATACTGGATTTTACAAATGAATTAAAAAGCATTGAGAGAACTTGAGTGTCAGTAAAGTCAAGGTTTTTTGAGGAAGACGATATAACATTTTTAATATGTTCAGAAAACGATCATTCGTAATCAAAAATGCCTCCTAAGTTGCAAAATTATTCGGGACGTTCAAAAATTTATCCATTTGAGTAACAACTGATTTCAAGAATTTATCCATTTGATTAACAACTGATTTCAAGACTTTCTCCATGGCAGGAGGCGACTTTACATTTCGACATATATAAAGGCAAATTAAAGAACACCGTGATGCCGTGATCTAGAATATTGAACGCCTTTGAAAAATCGATGTAGACGTTATCTACATGAGTACACCATAAGAGACAAATTGGAATACACAACAGTGGCTTGTAGCCATTTATAGACCGTGTACAAATCCATGTTGACTTGGTGTAATCTGCACTTGAAAATGAAAATATTATGGTACATGTAATGCCACATCGATACTTTATATACAATACTTTAACAAATGTACAAATGATGTCTGACGATAATTTTCAATTTTATTTTTATCCCGTTTTTTGAAAACAGGGCATATGCGAGAAAACTTCCATATCTAGGGGGAGGTTCTGCGTTTCAAAGATAAATTGAACTGCGCTAGAACATGAGCACAATGTCTTACGATAAACGATGTAATCTCGTCTGGTCCTTTAGTAAACTTAGGCTTAAGTCTTTTGAGAGCATTGATTACATCATCATTCGTTAGAGTTAACGAATGTATAATATGGCCATTTAATATATCTTGATGGTTCTTAGCTGAGTGAGAAAGTAGAGAGATATTTATTTCAAAAAAGTTTGCAAAACCATCGACGATGTCGTTTTTAACACGCTTTTATTAGCTTCACTTGTATATTTGTTTGTTTGTTTGTTTGTAACCGACTCTTTGGACTCGATTTTGACCCACTTTAAACGGACAGATTTAATTAAAACTTTGTACACTTACGAAGAACCGGTAACAATACAATAATTTGATAAGTTTATATCATTATCCTGATCAGGATCGCCAGTCCTTTCCTCACGTATCCTCTGCGTGAGAGCAAGAGGCTTAATATTGTAAGTATATTCCGTGATTCTCAGTTCGGTCGTTGACCGAGCGGGCAAGTCTTAGTCGACGTGAAACGATGAACTCCTCGGGCGTGAGTTTAAATCCCATGGCTGAAATAAAAAAATATTTTTTTTCAGAAATATCTGTTGGATCGTAATATGTTATACTATCAGCATCAATAAGCAATATAAATATAGTTTAAAAAAATGACAAAACACGCTTTCATAGCACATCAAACTAAAAAGTGAAAAATAAATATAGTTTAAAAAAAACAAAAAACACGCTTTTAAAGCACATCAAACTAAAAAAGTGAAAAATAATTATTAATATAAACTGAAGACAATAATGAACGAAAAATACTAGTATTATTGTGAAAAAAGCGTGGGGCGCTTTGTGCCATAATTTTCGTATATCGAGAAACCCACGCTTTTTTCACAATAATAATAGTATTTTTCGTTCATTATTGTTTTTAGTTTATATTAATAATTATTTTTCACTTTTTAGTTTGATGTGCTTTAAAAGCGTGTTTTTTAGTTTTTTTAAACTATATTTATTTTATGGCTTTCGGTCAAAGACCATACAGCCAGCCACAATATACTTAATTGTTACGTACACAACACACGATGTTGTTAAAATTATCAAATTCCTCATCATTGTAATTGAGGATATCAGGAATTGATGAAGTTTGCTTTTTTGAATTAATATGTTTCCAAAATAAGTTGAGATTTGTTTTGATATTGTATATCAATGAAAAATTATTTATAAAAGACACCAACCAACAACTTTCCTTATTTTAACTGTTAAATTGCAAAATTCGTTATGCACACATTATTATCACGAGACGATTTATATTTGCATCATAGTGCAAATATCTTGAACAACAGCTTATATATTGAGTGATGGAAAAGTGGTGTCAAATATTAAAAAAATATATTGCTGCCCCTTCCAGGTCTTGTATCTTGAAATTTCCGGAAACTATGGCCTTCCTAAAATAAATGAATCCATTGACATTCGGTATACAAAATTTATCAATGAAGGCGTTTACTAAAAATGCTACTACTAAATTTCTGACTAGAAAAAAATTTATTGCATTTCCATAAAAGCGTAAATTCAAGTTAAATATACGACGCTGTATTTTGATAACACATTTATTCATGATTATGGAAATATACTATACAAAATATTAAGTGGTCAATAAATCCGTTTGTATTTTTAATATTATGATAGCATTAAATTTTATTGTCGTTATAAAATTATACATCGTATTTTAGGTCGAATTTATGCATCTCTCTACAATAAACCACACTGCTTTGCAATTATGAATATCTGGAACTGGCTTTCCAATATCGGTTAGAAAATTCAATTAGTTCAGCTAATGAATAGTAAGCTAAACCAAAAAACATTTGGTTTAATTAATTTCCGTTTAATTATATCAAAGTTCATTATTAATGTCTATTATGCAAATATGATAACTGGGTATTTCAATTTGTTTAGTATGGTATTGTATGACAGGTGAAAATTAGAAATATCCTTTCACTTAAGGTAATTATAGAAAAATGGCGAAATTCTACAGAAAATGTTGCACCCATGTTTTATACATAATTAGATGCTTTTATTTGCCATTATTATCATAGCAAATAAACAAATTTCCGGAATTTTTTTGTAGTTGGATAACCAACCCAAAATTACACTGGAATTTGTTGGCAAGTAAATGATATATAAGACTGTTTTATAATCAATAAGAAACCAAAATCTCCCTCTTAATGGAAATGTAATGTTAGCAATAAACTGTTTTATGTTGTTCATCAGACTTCATATTTCACCCATTTTAACAAAAGCAGTGCATTCACTGTTCCACTGCACATTATTGAACACTTTCATTACAAACCTTAAAAATAAATGTGTTCTTTTCTAATTACTTGAAACTTAACCTTTATCACAGCAGAAACTACTGTTTTGAATAATTAAGGCAATGCATAGCACAGGGCTCTTTCGAGCTCAAGCAAGACCATCTCCAAGTTGTGGTAGTTGTCTTTTACTCCTTTTAGTGGGATCTGTGTTTCATAGATTAGTGGGGAAATTACCGCGAGTACCACGCCCTTTATCAACTTCTTGTAGCTTTAAGTTCAATAAGTGTTAAGGAGCCTCCTAAGGCGCTGCTCTCTTAAGTAGCCTAAGGTGCTGCTGCATCTCACTTTGCTCTAATTAATTTGTTAATGTTGTTTTATTATTTTAATGAAACCAGTATAACAACAGTTGCCTTTTATTATCTTACATTGTTCTGTTGTTGTTGAATGCAGAATATATTTATTTTATTATCATCCAGTGTTTTAATCACTTAAAAGCAAGAACTCATGAAACCCATAAGAGAAACCTTGGCAAAGTACAATCTTTAGTATGAGCAAGCGTGCCATCTATCTGGCAAATTTGACCACTTAAACGACCACATGTCTTCCTCTATCTTCCAACCTTATGTCCTGGAAACTGAAGCATTACTGCTGAAAGCCTGTCGCCAGATGTGGCTAGCTTAGTTTAAAGCCAGCTTAAAATAACTCAAACGTGGTGCCAGTGACAACCCGAGAGCCAATATAGATTAAGCATTATGTATTCCCTTATTCCTACTTCCAGCCAAAGTGGCTGTCGTTGTGCAGGTCAATTCTTCCAATTTCAAGAACAAAGTCTAGCGAAGTTTATGCTCTCTGAAACTAACTTAAGTCTCTCAGTGTTTGCATTGTCTGAACATGCTATGCTATCCTAGGAACATTTTTTTAAGGATAATATTCCGTTATTGCATTGGTTGACATAAAGCTCAACATTATTAACACAGTATGAAAATAAAACGGTGTACTTTGAAAGCATGGTAGTAATTATATTTGGGTATTAACGTATTTTTAACATTCACACTATGAATAAATTATGGATTGAAAGAGAAATAACGTGGCAAATGTCGTAGTGTGTATTTTACAATCAGGTGCATCGTCGTCGCCCTATTTACTTGCCAGTAAAAGATTGCAAACTGTAAATACGAAACAATTACAAAATTAATATCAGAAACGCCTAAATGACGCGAAGGGTGTTTTCGTTTCAGCTGTTAATTAGTAATTTACGTTCATAATTTTATTCGAAAGTTTATTATTAATGATTATTTAATTTAATTAATTTAATTTAAAAATAATATATATAACAAAAGTGTCCATTAAACAATTTAAATGAAATGTCATTGACGTTTAATATGATGTTCATATAAACTGTAAATCTATATTTAAATTATTAATAAAGCTATTTAATACGTTTCATTACTAATTAAAACTGATGTAACATATTTTTTTAACATTATTTTATGGAAATATTTATTAATGTAATATTATTGCAAATGTAGCATCAATTATTACAAGAGTGATTAGTAGAATTATTCAATAAACACCCAACTGCATTTACGGAAGATTTAGTAAATAACATTTGAAACTAACCGTTTAGCTAATGACGATTTTTGATCAAACTTTATTATAAAATGAATGCAAATATTTAAATGAAAATCGACGGCAACACACCATGCATCTCAACTTTAAAAGAAGAGGTGAAAAAAAAAATTCTGACCGATCGTTAAAGCTAAGCGGTTTAAAGAAATATAAATATTTGAATATGTTCCATTCTCACCAGTAATAGACTCTCTGGCACTGATTATGATTCGTTGACCAAACAGTGTTTTCTATTTAGTAAATGGTACCCCAACGAAATAAAAAAATAATTCACGGTGTTTTAAGGGTTTTTTATTTTAAACTTTTTTAACCTTTTCCCAGTTTCACCCGAAAAACTTTTTTGTCACAATTAAGTAATGAACCAATGATTCAACCAATCAATAAAGTCATTAAACGAACTGCATTTTTTTAGTCACAAATAAGTGGCTATGGAAGGTGTGAACAAAAATTTTGATTTGGTAATTTGTTGGCCAACTTTAGTTGCACACCATGTCATTACCAAAGAGTATACGTGCAATTCTAGAAAAAAAAATTTTTTTCACTTTTCTCTTTTTTTTTCTTTTTTGTTATCAAAATTCCCCGCAAAATTTATTCCAAATTATAAAGCAACTATCAGTAAATTGTGGCACGTTATTATATACAAGAGATTTGATTAAACATATACAAAAATAAGCGGAGTTGTACATCCCCTGTTTTTTAGAGGCCAGCTTTTCACTGTGCAGTTGGGCTCTTCGTAGCATCATCAAAATTCTAAATTTATGTACACAAATCTTTTACAGTTTATTTTTTGCATTGTTTTAAAGTTTTACATCAACGGCACATGCTTTTGCATGCGTCGTTGATTTCTAGTTCCTGTTAATATTATACAATGTAAAATGTTTTATTTTTAGGTGTATTATTATTTAACGTTTTCTAGTTCTAAGCCCGGACCGGTCCCGCCTCGCCCAACTTAACAATTGCCCCGTCGCCACCGTACGCGGGGATGCTAGGTCGGCAATGGACCGGGTGTCAGGCGAGGGAAATATGTGTTTTTTGATTTTAATTTAAATAAATTTGTTTTGAATTTGAATTTGAATGATTTTAATTTAAAAATGGTTTTCTGCAATTAAAATAACAGTTGTGCAAGAATCTAAGAAATTAGATGCAAAAGCAGGAGACTGAAAACAAGTTTATATGGCGCGCCAATATCCTTTGGCTTGACGATGACCTTGGATAGCAGGGGTCGGAAGTTTTACTTTCCTTTGCCCCTAACGCATCGCTGTAGGTCTGGACCAATCTCGTAAGGGGCGGGCCTGCTCCACCGGCAACCCCGTCCGCTGATGCGAACGATGTGATCGTTTTGGCAGACCTCCCCGGGTCCTGGTTTGTTGGACCCAGCCGACTTGAGCCTTTCTCTTCTGGCGCTCTTCTTGTTTCTGGTTTCTTTCTTCGTCGGCTGTCGTATCCCGGGAGCGTCGTCTGTCGCGGGCAGGGCGACTGTTGCCGTCCTGCCCTGAGAATTTGTCGGGGGTTTGGTGATCACGTTCCTGCCGGTGTCTACCGGCAGTGGCGTGTGGGGAGGAGGAGCTATGTAGCTCAGAATCGCGCAGGACCTAAGCGCTTCTTTAGCGCTTTGGGCCCGCTCGAAGGCTAAGGAGCGTGACACCGATCCGGCAGTCGGCCGGTTTTCGGTGCCCTGTGGTCGGTAAGGGTGGTGGGTTACGTCATTGTCTCTTCGGAGTGGTCCATCTTCTCGGCTAGGCTGAAGAGGTGTTTGCCTCTGTTAGCCGTTGTCCAGGATCTGTAGCCTCGGTCTCTTGTACCGCGGAGCCCTCTGCCGGATCATAATCGACGGCTCGTCTGATCAGAGGACTCGCATGAGTCTCCGCTTGTACGAAGATCTCCTTGGCCCGATCCTGGATGATCTTCGACACTGGGGTGTATTCCAGGTCTCTGAAGATGTCGGTGTTTCTTACAAACCATGGTGCATCCACAGCGCATCTCAGCGCCACGTTTTCCACGGCTTGTATCCTCTTCTTGTGCGATTCGGCGGCATACCCCCAGGCCACTGACGCATACGTCAGCTGCGGCCTGAGTACGGTCCTGAGTGGAGTAGTTTGTTCCTCAGGTTGAGTTGACTAGTTCTACCCACCATTGGGTAGAGTCTGGTCCTCACCGCTTTTGCCTTCCTGATCACTTCGTCGGTGTTATGTTTCCATGTTAGCCCTTTATCCAGCACGACACCTAGGTACTTGGCGGTGTTGGTCCACTGGATCGGTTGGCAGTTCATGGTATCATATCCCGTCGGGATTTGAGTCCTCTTCTTCCTGAACAGGATCGCACTGCTTTTCTCTGCGTTGATCAGTACTTTCCATCTGTTTCACCATTCCTCCAGGCGGGATGCTGCTTCCTGGAGGTGACGAGTCACTTGCGCTGCCTGCCAGGATCTGGCGACTAGAGCTGTGTCGTCTGCTAGAGTGCCAAGGCCGTTCCTGCTGTCCTTGGCAGATCTGAGGTGTATATGGTGAACAGATGTGGCGAAAGTACTGTGCCCTGCGGTTTATATGGGCATGGTAGCTGTGTGCGTAAAACGCGTATATATATTTACTCGATCTGAGGTCGATGGTTCGATTCCATCCTGGAGCAAATTAGAAACTTTATTTGTAATTTGTTTCAGACTGAGATGGGAGAGAAAATTGTCATGCCATAGATGTAATTCGTACTCCACCATAAACTGTAGGGACTCGCATATTCTTTACCTAATACAAAATTCTAGGATTTATTTTGGTGACTTCAGAGCTGGTTGAGAAAACATTGTAATAAAAAAAAAGAGAGAAAACAAATGTATATTTTTCTTGTCTATAATTTTACCCTATTGGCGTTTTTTTGAAAAAAGTTTGAGTTATTAATTCAAGGTGCTTTTAACAGGACTATAATTTAACTGATTGTATGAGATAGTGTAAAATCTTCAGTTCATCTTTAGTAGTAGATTTTACATGTAAGGGCAAAATTATTCAACCAAAAACATATCTGGACTTTAGTGTTGGGAGGAGTAAAACACTTTTGATTTTGCTGCAACACTGGTTTCATGGCAGCAACTTTAACTACATTAGTCACGTTCCAATTTATTTATTTATTTTTTTATTTGAGCAAATCCAAATTGTGAAAATTTTCAATATAATGATTTAATTTGGTGTGTTTGGTTTACTTTGATTATTTCCTCTTAAAGTGCATGTGTTTATATTAAGTAATGTATATGTTTATTAGGTCACAGTTAATGACTATCCATTTCCTGTATGGTATTTTGAGGTACGAGTTTAAATGGAGGGACCATTTATTATGATGAAATGTCGGAGTAGCTAAAACTATAGCCAATACGCGAGGAATAATGAAATAGCTAAGCGAATTTCTGTCAATTACTACAAAATATAAACTATTATACAAAGTGGGACATTCACATGCATGTAGTGTACTCGAATACGGTAAGTTATAATAATGATAACATTGATAACTTGTTTACCTTATACTATTACATCATCAACATCGGGGCCATATCCAATCAACTGCTCGAGATTCTTTAAATTGTTCGAATCTAGGAAATATTTTAGCATTAAATAAGGAGGTCGCACGGCAGCTGCATTGTAAGGAAGGCGACTACTGAAATCGGTATATTATTATATTTATCCTGTATACACTACTGGTTTGCAGAATTATTTAAATACAAGTTAATTTTTTAAAAGTAATAAATTTTGTATTTAGACATCACTGCTGATGAAATTGACCATTATTAGTCACTTTTCAAATTCTAAATACTTATTTATTAATCCCATAACTCTCATAATTGAACTGAACTACCCACTTTTCATTCCATGAGAGAGTTCAATGAGGCCACACCTGTCGTATATTCTATCAATTTAATGCTTTGGGAAGGGTACCTGTATCCGGCCTATACCTTTGGCCAATTGCATCATAAATTGGAAACAATTTACGTATTTTGTGAAATGTTTACTGCTAATGTCGATAAACAGTAGCATTATCGTCAATTCAACTTGTAATAAAATGTAAAGTATCTATTAACGTCCCCTTCCGGTTTATTAAATTGTATAATTTAGTCACATCGATGATAAGTCATCCATAACAAAGGATTTTTTTGTTTCAAACAGCAATCTTGCGTAACCAGATTTATGAAACTATATTGTATCAGTTATTAGTGTGTTATGTTATGACTGTTATGAACATGAGATTCCAAATTTAAAATTAATGTTATCTAATTTAAATATTGAGGTGTAAATCACAATAATATGTCATATTCTATGCGATGGTACATATTTCCACAAATCATGTAATATTGCTGAAGATTTAAATAATTATTACGTTGAAAGTATTGTAAGTATGGAAATCCTACTCTGAAGCAACCAATGGCTTTATCGCCGCAGAGGGGTATATAGAGAGGAGACGATAAAGAACCTAAAAAAGTTTGTAGTGACCTTGTGTGATAGGTAAGGAGGTAAGACTATGCTATTGTTAAAAACAATGAACTGCAAAGCCCGATCTATCTTCTCGAAGATTTTTCCAACCACCACTTCCTTGTCCCTTAGGTCGAGCACGACCTCGTCTGTGAACGAGCGTAGGACGACTTGCATAAATCGGCGCCTTGCGGGCAGTCAACCCGCAATACATGGACCCTGGCACGGTATTTTGAGGTGGCTACAAGTTGCAATGGGAAGGAGAAGGTCTCAACAACGAATTTTACCAAACGGTTTGCTTGCTTCTGAAAATCTAAGGTAACCAACGTTAACAACAGGACTATTGCATTTTAAATTGATCATAATTAATAATTAATAAACCTTCTTTAAATAGGTACATACATGCAATACCACCATCCTCTTCTTCTTTTTCTCTGTTTAAACCAATATCACTGTAGTAAAGAGAAATTATCTACACACAAATAGGGATGGGAAATTTTCACCTTTCACGACAAAGTGAAACGTTCACATGAACCTTTCACGAAATTTATATAAAATTTTGTTAATTTTGGAAATATCTGAAATGTTCTAACTTTCAATGAAACCCAAAACTTGTGAAATATTTCAGTTTCACTGAAATTAATAAAATGTATGAAATTTTTAAGTGACATTTTTTAAAATGTAGTTATTATGGAAATTTTTTTAATTTTTACTTAAAAATAGTTATTTTGTAATTTATTTATATATTCCAACGAAAATACTAAATAACACTAATGCTGTGGAATGTATATGAATAATCTATGGCGGAGCAAAATTTAAATGGCGAAATAAAAAAATATGTATGTGGCTGACCTATGAAAATAATGATTTTTATCTTAACCTATTAATAATAATAACAATAAACGATTAAGCCTATTTTATAATTTAATTTTCTAGATTACGTTACAGTTTTGTAAATAAAAAAATCACGAAAAATGATGTAAAAATTAATATATTCATAAACAAATGCCAAGGTCTTCGAAAATGTAGCATTTATTGCACGATTGTTACATATAAAACAAATAATTTCATTATATATATATATGGTATATGTATGTATAGGAATAGGCATGGCACAGATGAGTAATGAATAATTACATGTTATTTGGAAATGTCAATTGATCTACCTATTTTTTGTTGCGTATACACAGATAATTTTAACTTGATTGATATTGAAATTAATGAAGGGGATATTTTACCAACAAAAATTTTTAAAATGTGTCCCATCCACATGTAGATTTAATATACAGGGTGTACTGAATCATTTAGACATGTGTCTCTTAAATGGCAACGTTGCAATGTAAGCCAGAGGCAGGCAAACCGTCGCTCGTCAGCGTAAGCATTAGGATAGCAGAGAAATCATTTTCCATTCAGCAGCAAAATATTACCCAATAATTAAATTAGCAAAAAAAATTAATATTATGTGAATTGGTATTTTTATTTCGTTACAATTTATGATTACTTTTCAGCCCGCCGAAATTATGTAACATTTATTTGGAGGTTGGTAACATGTGTTAATTTTACGTAATTCTTCAGGTGAGGCTGGTATCCCATCCATTGTCCTTATGATGAATAATTTAGAGCTGACTCCAATAATTGGCAACCCTTCGATCTTCTCCATGAACAAGGTATCTTACTGTGGTTCTGACAAGTTATTCGTACCTAATCCACTCCTATGAAAGAATTGAAAGCTAATCTAGATATTTGAAACTCATCACCTTACCCTCCACATTTACAAAACTGCTAATAATGGCAGTAACAGATAGTCGTATCCACATGTATAGTAGGAGAAATCGCTTTAGTGACGGGACGTGCATGGTAAGACGCTACAGAACGCAGAGCAGAATTTATCTGTATTGCTCGCTCGTTTACTTTTCAATGTAGGTTTTTGTGCTCAGTTTAACTAGCAACTATTTAACAATTGTAAAAAAAAGTATTAACTTGAAATGAAAGTATTGAATTTAAGGTATTGACTACACATATAGTAGGTGCAAAATAGTAACAGAAACAAATATATTTCTCAATAAATAAATTAGAAATAAATTCTAATAGTAAAGTTATTACTATAATAAAAACAGAAAGACGTATTTTTGTCAAAATGAAAAAAAATAGTATTGATAAATAATAATATCCAGAAAAAGAATATTTCTCAAGCACTAAACTATGAAAGCACAAAAAAAAATAAATAATACAGTTGATATCACAAGATTTACTTCCCTCACTTCACATTACTTCACTTTATCTCACCTCACGTCGCTTCTTCTGAATCTTCATCCCGCTTCTTCATTTTCAGGTGAACTACAATCCTAGTTCAAATTTATAATAAATTTATTTCACCATTTATATGACATTCAGCAATTTTTTCGGAAAAGTATATCCTTTTCTGACATTTTTTTTCAATTTACACCAAATTAATTTAATCTGGTTGAAAATACAGAAATATGGCGGTAATCTCAACACTTTGTGGCCATATTTCTCTACTACAATGTCTATAATATACTAATTTTTCTCAACCAAATTCCTAAAGTTCTTTTGGTATATTTTAGATGATAATTAATTTCTTTTAGTTTTCTGTCTACCACGTGAATAGTTGATATTTCATTTTTCTGATACGTGTCGTAAATTAAAGTTCTTAAACTTTTTGCTAACGATGGGTCTAGAGTTTTCGATTGACCAGCGTCGGATCGTTATTTTCTTGGTGCCCTCCCAAGAAAATTCTTCTTTTATCAGTTTGTGTATTATGGGACGGGGAACGTTAGTCAGAGATGCTGTTTCACCTAGTACATCTAAATCATACAAATTATGGTCATTAGCTCGTCACCTCAAAGGATTATTGTAAACATTAAAGCAAATTTCTTTCGCTTGCTCGGTCAAATGTAACCAATTTTTTCTTACTGAAAACACTGATGAACACTGATTTTTTTTTAACACTGTAATCACTATCACTTTCATTTTCACAAACACAATAAAACGTAGACGTAAAGGCCTCCCACAGTCGAAACATTTTTACATTAAATACGATAACCTCCTTAAATTATTGTCAAAAACACACCAGCAAATAAATAGATATAAAGCAATTATTAATTATAATATTACACTTTCTTCTACAACGCACTACTAAACAAATCGGTAACAAAATTAAGTGCCGACTTGAAGTATTACAGAATGTAAGTGTAACTCCGCCTCGGTCGCATGCCAACAAAAACAGCAATCATCTTTCTTGCTTTAACGTAAACGGTGTAAAAGACGGAAGATGTCATATGTTAGACATTTCCCGCACGCATGACGCGTCTTACCCCACACGTCCAGTTACTAAAGCGATTTCTCCTACTACATCTGGAATTGAAACAAGAAATATTGCTCTATGAACAATAGATATTCTCTATTTAACCTAACAAGGATCGGTTACTTCAACTGAAAAGCGTTTGTACTGGAAGATGCCAAATAATTATAAAAATATTTTGCGAGATTCACATAGGTTTATTTTATTTATTTTTTGTTATATATTTGTAAACCAATATTAAGTGAGTATGAACTTTTACTCATAAATTGTATAAAAAAATCTACATCGTTTAATAAA
Source organism: Rhamnusium bicolor (assembly GCA_029963845.1). Classification (NCBI taxonomy): domain Eukaryota; kingdom Metazoa; phylum Arthropoda; class Insecta; order Coleoptera; family Cerambycidae; genus Rhamnusium; species Rhamnusium bicolor. Next base: position 566,128 of record JANEYF010000415.1, read on the forward strand.
CATCTGATTATTTTTAATAACCATAAAAACTTGTACTATTTTCATGTTTCCGGTTCCAATTTTGCAACATTAGTTTTTAAAATTGCTACGTGGACTGTACTAAATAGACCTTGCTTAAACGGTAACATGTTCAGCACGTACATACATGTACCGATGTAGGTGTTGTTACGTAACGTGCGCTTACGACTCGCCTGATTAGATATTCCTAAATTAATTACACGGTCTCGTTAGAGAACACGCTGATAAGGGTTTGTGACATATTACATATTACTAAGAGCAAATCATGCTTCATAGTGTATAAAATTATTATATCGATCTACGGATCAAGTTAAAACATATGAGGCACACCAAAGCGAAAGATGATTAATACTAGAAAAATACTTATATTTTATGAGGTGCATCACAACAGTAAATTTCGATTGGTTTGGTGGATCCTAGGAATCTTCCTATATGATATATATTATACAAAAAAAAAAATTTTTGAGTTTTCCACTGTTTTTGTTTAACAAATCGCACTAATTTTCCTGTATAGTTGTTAAAGAATATTTCTACCCATTTTTTATGTATATGCCAAGTTCAAATTCAATATTTAAATTTAACATAACTTATTGTATCCATATTTCTTATCAGAAAAGAAAATGGTGAAAGACGAAGACGAAGAGGCCAAAATTAGCATAAGAATGCTTTTCCAGAACTAGTTAATGTTGTGAATTATAATTTAAATATAAACGATTATGATAGTATATGCTTTGCACAGTTTAATATCCACGGAGTTTTCTCCTTTATTAAATTTGAAGCCAACTCTTATCAAAGCATCTGATGTAATTCCAGCATTCATTATTAGAGATTGTGCCCATGACTTCTATATTATCCAATGTATTATTTATTATGTACTCGTCCTGATATTAAAATGCATGAGTTCGTCCTTAAACGGTTAATAGAAAACTATAGACCCATAACAAGTAAACTTTGACAAAGGTACAGTTTATAACAAACTTATTTGCAACATAAAAAAGATGGGCTTCTCTGATCCTTTTACCGCCGTCAAAGAAGCCTACGTTTATTATGTTGCAAATCAGTTTGAAATAAACTATATGTAATTTTGTTATAGATTTAGAAACAGTTCGTCATGACACCATTTCGTCATAAACAGGTACAGACCTCTGTCCATCAACATCATGAGCGATAGACAAATTCCCAATACAAATATTCAGTTTGAAGTCCTTTATACTGACTCTTCTAAAACAATTAGTAGGTTGGTCCATAGTAGGAAACAATATGTTTAATGAAGTGTAGAGACATGGTGTGTCTAAAGCTTCTATATGTGGGCCACTTTAATTTTTACTGTTTGTCAATGACATAAAAAGTGTAATATTTTAATTTTTGACTAATATTTTGATTTTCCTAAATACGACATCCTCGGTACTAAGGCGCTTCTAGGGGAGGAAATGAGCACCTCGCAATGAAGGGATATTCTGACCTTCATTAGAAGAACGGAAAGATTGGACAAGGGAGCAAGGGAAATACATGGTCAGAGGGGACAGCTGGGCCTTGGTAAAGGTAGCCCGTCGGCGGCCTACTTGCATCAGCCTCCCCTACCATTAGCATTGCTATTACCATTTCCAAATACGAAACATGTGTACAGTCAAATTCATCATCATATTAAACACCACTATTTTTTAAGATAAATTTTGTACTTTCACTAAAAAGCTGCCTGCTAAATTTCAACATGTCGTCAGTTTTAATCATCTCCAGATGATGCCAATTTGGTTGGCGAAACGTGCGAGGTGCAGTATATGGTGCTTTAGTGTTTTGTGGAAGACCATGTCAATGTTAAATTTCAACAGTCTAATTCAAATCATTTTGGATATATGATAAATTACACTACTGTTTTCTGGGATATTGACGATTATTTTTAAAATGATAATGAAAACGTAAAAATAAATTGTACTATAAAAATAAGGCTGAAGTAATGGTATCATCTAAAGGAGATTACATATTTGAATCATCATACTATACTCATACTAATTTCATTCAATGTTGCTGTTATGTTCCGTTAGTCTCACTTTCAGTCTCTCCGATGTCTCATCTACATATAACTATCATCCACAATTGTATGCAATGAACAAATATAATTGGTTGAATTCTTTTCTAAAAAAAATTTTTTTTTTTTTTGTAGATTTTAGAGGTGTGAAAAATAAGTTAGGTAGCAAAATTAACAGTAATAAAGTAATTAACAAGATAAATATGAATTAACCAACTTTTAGTACGTGACAGACAGTAAGAACCACAGAACGTACTGTATTTATTTTGAATAACAAGAAATAAGGGGAAAATGTAATGGAAATGGGGCTCTAGACAAAAGTGCCTCTCGTAATGGCCGACCTCCGGTACAGAAGTGTAGCATCTATAATATTCAAGTTGGGCAAATAAAACAGAATATTTTTGTATTATTACATTTTGATTAAAGAAAACATGTATTTTTTTATTATTATATTTCTAAAACCTAAGTATATAAAGTAAAACATATATGCAAAGTATTTTACAGTAGAACATCTCTTATAATAAATATGTCAATAATTTGACGTTAGACTAAATTTAGTCTTAAAATTTATTAAAATATACAAAAAACTAAAACAAAATGTCGTTAAATGGTTGCTATTTTAAATAATGATCACTGCATAATACATTCATTAAAATAATAAACAAACATAAAGTAACACCGAAAATATAAAAGTAACTTCTGCCCTTCAACGACCATAACCTATCACAAAGTGGCCTCTCATAATGGCGATTTCCGTCTAACGATTTTCTTACCACTCACCACTTAAATGTTAAATACTATTCCTTTTTACTCAAATGTAGATATACAAATACAACAACTGTCAGTTGTAACCATCGAGTTTAATGTATGGAGGAATAATGACTATAACTGAAGCTAAAGCAACACGAATCCAAGATGAACGTGAATACGTAGCAGCAAAACTATATGTTTGTTTACAATAATATTTACAAAATAGTGATGCTTTCCTGTATGCGCATTTTTTTTGTCACTCTGACGGTGGATAGATTGTGATACCGTAATTACAGCCATATATTTTTTTAATATTTGTTTACAAGCGATTTAAACATTTTATTTCGCATACTAAGAATGAAAGAGATATGAAAATAACCGACTCTATTGTAAATGCACCCAAGGTCGAATCTTAGAGAAATAAGCGTATCGGAATACATTAGGCTATCGGCATAAGTACACCGTGGGCGAAATAAATAAATATATGTTTTTCTCAAACAGAAACCCATATCGAGGGTTTCATGGAAAACGTGCGTATTGACCATATGCCAATCTTTGCAGTATCGGTGTTTAAAGATTTTTATATGCGGAAAAAGTACAAAATATTTTTAAGTAATTTATTTTTTATAACAAAGGTACTCATTTATTTTTTAAGACACCATGTTAAAAAAAAAATTCTCTAATTTTTTATGGATATGTAAAAATCTTTAAACACCGATATTGTACTATGTAGTGTATGGGAAATACACCCTTTTTTCACGAAACGTAAAACATAACAATATTTTAATTTTTATTAATAATTGTACTTCAAAAATTATATTACACTCTAATAAACAGTCTATTATTCTGTAATAATTCTTCGATCTAGCTAAGTTTATAAAAGACCAATTATTATTATGATATATAAGAATTTCGTTCTCTTAAACATCATAGAAAATCAGATTTCTGATAATATGGATAAATAATTATTAGTTAAACAAAAACTTCACGGCCGGCAACTTATTTTGATCTTTTTTTTATTTTAATCATAATTAAGTCTAACCTTCTTTCGCCTTATTGATTTTTTTTCATTAAAATATTAATGACACTTTTGCTTTTAAAACACAAAATAAATTTTAACTGAAAAACATTGTCTTAATTTTCTTATTTGGGACACCTTATGCCGATTTAATCTTATGTATATCGCACATCATTTTAATAATGAAAAACACTTTGAAAGTTGTTGTATCAAACTACCAAATTTAAATTGCATTGTGGTGTCGTTAGCTCGTTCCCCATGCGGTGACATTAACATTTTCAGAGACAACTTATATCAAGTTCTTCAAATTTTATGTGAGACATTCAAGTATAGCAGATTACTTGTAGGTGGTGATTTTAATATAAATTTTCAGGGCGATTCGAAACCGCTATATTGATATTTTCTTTCTTCGGCCTACAAATGCATTTCAGAGCCCCTAGTGTCAAAAATCAATCTGATTTTTGTTTTGAAATCATTGATGCCTAGTAACGGATTTCATACTCACAAATAAATTTACCGATGACTCAAAAAAGTAACTCAGTATGTTCCCAACAAAAGCCAAAAAATCCTATTTCTAGTCTCTAGTGGTTCCCACTGTGTTTAACGTAATAAATAATTACCCCACTCCCAAATCTGTTAAAATACTTTTTCGGTGTCGCAAAAAAGATTCTCTTATAAATATTGCCAAAACATAAAAACTAAAACAAAAAAATAAATTTGCCACTCTCATTAAATTAAAAAAAGATCAAATAATGCTGAAATCAAATAACAACAAAAAACCTTTGAAATTTTAACAATCAGAAAAAATAATAGTAAAAAACCCCAATACCCAATTACAATAATTTTTCACAAAAATACAAGGAGTATTAAACCTTCAACTTGAACATGGAATATTTTAATACAAAAGATTTTCCACGGACGGAGCAACGTATTAAGGTTTTAAAATTCGAAGGTTACCGATAATACTCAGTGGATATGTATAAAAAAATACTGTCGTTGTCAGGCTCTACATTATAAATTTCTTTGTAACGGAATTCCCAAGTAAATTAAAAAAAGCAAAAATCATTCCCTTGTTAAAACCAGGCGTGAGGATGTTAACTCGGCCCTCTCTTATTGGCCAAATTTTGAGAAAATAACCTGTAGATAATAAATTTTTGGACACACTGTTTTCACACATTGACAGGGAGAAAACCAATGCTGTCTTGGAGTTGTTATTTCATAAAGGATTGAAAATCGAAGTCACTTGGCGTTTTTCTCGACTGAAAGCATTTGACTGCGTTTCTAAAGGATCTACTAAATAATCTTGGTTTTACGGGTTTAGAGGTGTGGCTTTTGAACTAATGTCATCCTACTTATCAAATAGACATCAGTGTGTATATCATAAATGAGCTTAGCAACATGTTGTCAGTACAACTTTCCCGGGGTGTGCTGGGATCACTGCTATTTAATATATATAAACTACTTACCTGATGTTATTTCTTACTGTTCTTTTTGCAGCTCTTTTGCGAACTTTAGGATACTGGCAGTAATGTTGCTGGCTCGATTAGAAATCGTAAAAAACGTCTGATTGGTTAAATGCAAACAACTATGCTTAAACAAACAAAACAAAATACTGACTTTTTCTACAAGAGTAATACCTCTGAGACCATACAATTTTTAGGTTTAACTTTAGACATTACATTAACCTGGTATTCACATACCTGTTGTCCCAAAGTTGTCAAGAAATTATGCAATAGACAAACGAAAACAGAGTGCAATAGTGCGGCTTCTAAGGCACTTATTCTACTTGCTTTGTTCCACGTGCAATGACATATGGTTTGATAAATTAGGGTACATCTAACCAAATTCATAGTATCTTTATTATACAAATGAGAGCAATAAGTGTTTTGGCGGGTTTGAATAACTTGAAAGTTGTAAATCATCGTTTATAAAATTTAACATATTAACGTTACCATGAAATAATCTTTTGTAATCTAACTCATATAAAGGAGAATTGAGCAATGTGAAGAATGGAACTCACGTGTATAATACTCGTAATCGAAATGATACCCACCAAAATTAGTTTTTACAAAAAAAATAAAATAATAATAATTTCGGAATTGCTCTTCAACTCCTTTCAGTAATGTAAAATACTTACCAAATAGTCAAATCTGAATTAAAAAGACATCTTTTAGCTAATACGTACTACAGTGTATCAGTTTTAATTATGTGTGAAATATTGTTTTGTCTATTAATTTCTTGACTATATTAGCATTAAGTTTCACTATTGCTATGTATTTTTTCTTATGTTTATTTATATTTACCTACATTTTATGTGTAGATGTGCATGTTAGTTTCATTTTATTGATATTTTATTTTTACTTACATTTATAAGTGTATTTGTGTACATTAAATTTATAAGTATTTATCTCTTTTTATTTTGTATTTCTATGTTATGTAGGTATATATATTTAATTTGCATTTATATACGTAACAATATTTTATTTATATTTACTGACGTGTCAAAACACTACGGTGTATTTCTATGACCAATAAAGCATTCATTCATTCATTCATTCGTTCATTCATTCATTCATTCATTCATTTCATTCATTTATTCATTCACATATAAACATAACCTATCCTATCAAATTATTTTATTTGCCTATCTTATAATTATTACTGAAATTACCTATATTTTGAAAAAGGGCCTTATCAAAATAATAATTAGGGAAAACAAAAAATGTATTTTGCATAATTTCTAAATCTAATAAACTTATATTCTACGTCAAGTTCCACATTCTTAATAATTTTTATTTTTACTTAATAATAATTCACTAAATTCTTCTGAACCACGCACAACAGAATACATTTTTGAAACAAAAACAAAAGTAACAACACGTAGTTTATGCAGTAACCACAAATAAATGCTCCTGTCGTGATGCCTCCTGTTTACTATACGAATACAGGATTTTTCTGGGAATTATTGGATCCGTCAGGCAATGTCAGTGGTAGGGATCAAGAAAACAACAATATTTAATAATTAAATATTGTTGTTTTCGAGATATTATAATATAATATAGCTCAAAAATGACTATATTATATATAAAATTAAAATATTATATATAATATAGCTCTCTCTTTAGCTTGCATCATAACGTGGATATAGAATTATTTCTTCATACATTAAACTAAATGGTTGTCACATTAGTAAGTCAATTTGAAATTGGGCACCAAGCTCTGCTGCGTATGTTTTAAACCATGACGCCACTGTATCGACCATTTTTTCAGGGAGTAAAATTTTTGAAGATTTAATCTTTTTTTTAGGACAATGTAAGTTTTGGGAAAAAAAGTAATTAAATACACTGAAATACCAGGTGTTTTAGAGGCTAAATAAATAATAAAAAAAGTAAATGGCCCTCTCTATTCCGTGCAATATGTAACTAACTTTTAAATAATTAGAAAGTTTACAGTTCTGAGTGGAATATTCAATCATCTTCTCACGAAAATACACTAATAAAATGTTACATAAACAAAAATAAATTACCTTGTATTCTTTTCTCCGTACCACCTATTTTTTTATGAAAAAGTTTGTTTAGTATTGAAAGTGAGCTAAATGGGTCTTTAGTTGTTTATTTTTTAATGCGTAGGGGTGAAACGGAAACAAATAAAACACTGAACCCGATAAATTTATAAGGCTTAGGTTTTGAAATAGGTGAGTGTTCGGATATAAAGAAACAACTACGAATGGCAGCAAAGAATGAAGGCGAGAATCGATTTGAATTATAGAATGAATGAAACGCTGAATTTGAAACATTTTTTCTAAAAGAGTTACAGGTGAAAGGAAATAACTGCTATAGGCATCAAAGAAGGCGATTGTTTTGTTTCAATATGCTGAAAGTTTTAAATTATGTATGTATTTTATTTTTAACTTAAACCTATTGACAATATTTTTTGGGACGACAACAGCCGAGTAATTATATCTAGTTCGTAGCAAAAATTAATAATTCAATTCCATCGCCAGACAAAACTGACTGAAATTTATCGTTTTGCTTTACCTAATTCAAAATCCTATATTTTAAGAGGGTTACGTAGGTGACTTGTAGTAGTGATGTAAAATACTCGAGCACGTATTTTTGGAGAAAATATACAGAGCACGGACCAACATGAATGAGAATAAACCAGCATTAACGAACAACACAGATAATATATGCTTTGGATTAAAAATTGTATCCAAAAAAAGGTTTTTCTGAATATATTCTGAAAATTATGAGTTCTGAAAATTATCAAATTTCTTACATTTCAACAGTATCAATTCTCAGTTCTCAGTTAATTTTTTTACATTATCAAATTGTGGGTTAATAGAGATGGGTGATATTTCATAGTCGGTAATTTTCTCAGTGATTGAGCAATCACAGACATTCACTGTGATTAAGCTGCTACCAAAACAGTGACTGTGATTTTTACACTTTCAAGGTGCCGTATCGGCATAGTATAGTAGGCGAAATCGTTTTAGTGACGGGACGTGCGGGGTAAGACGCTACAGAACGCAGAGCCGGATTTATCTGTATTGGTCGCCCGTTTACTTTTTCAATGTGGGTTTTTGTGCTCAGTTTGCTAGCAACAATTTAACAATTATAGAAAAAAGTATTAACTTGAAATAAAAGTATTGACTACACATACAATAGTTGCAGGATTCAAGTTTGCATAATATAAATTGTTACTATCCAGCAAGGACCGCGAGTTGTTATGAGCATTTCTTGCCAGAAAAGGATGAGCATGAAATATTAGTATAGAATAAAGAAATTATGTAAAAAGTAACAAGAAACTTTTAAAAACAAAATAAAAACAAAAAATATACTCTCAAAATAGTAACAGAAACAAATATTTTTCTCAACGAATAAACTAACAATAAATTCTAATAGTAAAGTTAGTACTATAATAAAACAACTATTTTCCTTTCTGACTTCTTTTATCTCTTCTAGATATGAATCTCGCCAATCCACTATTCGTCTGCTTTTCCTAATCGCCATGCATTTATTAATAATTTGATATTTAAATCCAATTTTTCTCATCCAAGTTCCTAAAGTTCTTTTGGTATATTTTAGATGATAATCCATTCTTTTAGTTTTCTGTCTACCACGTCAATAGTTGTGATTTAATTTTTTTGATACGCGTCGTAAACTAAAGTTCTTAAAAATTTTGCTAATGATGGGTCCAGAGTTTTCGATTGACCGGCGTCGGATCGTTGTTTTCTTGGGAGGGCACCATCTATCACCAGTTTGTGTATTGTGGGAACGTTAGTCAGAGATGCTGTTTCACCTAGTACATCTAAATCATACAAATTAGAGTTATTAGCTTGTCGCTTCAAAAGATTATTGTAAACATAAAAGCCTATTTGTTTCGCTTCAAATGTAGTCGATTTTTTTCTTACTGAAAACATTGATGAACTTTGATTTTCTTTATCACTGCAATCACTATCACTTTCATTTCACAAACACAATAAGATTAAAACGTAGAGGCCTCCCACGGTCGAAACATTTTTACATTAAATACAATATCCTTCTTAAATTATTTTCAAGAACACACAGCAAATAAACAGATATAAAATAATTATTACTTATAACATTACACTTACCATATATTACACAAGTCACTGCAACACGATAACCTTCTTAAATTATTTTCATGAATACACCAGTAAATGAACAGATATAAAATAATTATTGCTTATAATATTACACTTTCTCCTACAATGCATTGCTAAACAAATGGGTAACAGAACGAAGTGCGGATCTGAAGTATTATAGAATGTAAGTGAAACTTCGCCTTGGTCCCGTGCCAACAAAAACAACAATCAACTTTCTCGCTTTAATGTAGGCGGTATAAAAGACAGAAGATATCATGTGTTAGACATTTCCCGACCCCATGTTGCGTCTTACCCCGCACGTCCCGTGACTAAAGCGATTTCTCCTACTATACATAATAATGTTCAAAACCGCAGCAGCAGTAAGCCAATCGCAGTGCAGGTTTGAGATAGATCGCACTGGGACACTGATCGTAGGCAGTATTCTTAGTCGCAAAATTCACAGCTCAAGCTTTGGCGCACTGGAAAATAATTTGTTATACGGCGCTACTGGCGCTACTCCGCTGCGAATTTGTCATCACAGTCGCAGGTTACAATCACTGTGATTATGAAATCACAGTAGCAGTTCACAGTGTGATTGAGAAATTACGATTTAGCCAATCACTATTGGTTAATTTCAAATATCAAGAATGGGGAAAATACATCAAGATTAAAGGTATAAATCGGTAACACTGACGTGGCTTACCACAAAACATCAAACCACCATGACACTGCACTCAACGTGCGTTTCGTCAACAAAGATAGCTTTATATGGAGATGATTAAAATTAACCATATGCTAACAATGTATATATCCTATTTATATCTAAAGTATTGTTATAGTTCGATAAATCATGACTGACTAACCAATAGAACGATTTTTCTTGCGCGACGTTCTCGGGATCAAAATGGGAAAGTTCCTTTCTTCACATCGCTAGTGACTTGGGAAGAGGTTAAGATAACATTTTTGAAGAAAACATAAATGCAAAGAAAAGGGTTTACAAAAAATGTATAGTAATATATGACCGTTTTGCTTAATATATGAAAATGTAAATAATTTCAAATCTTAGGATAAATTCACCTATAAGGGTTGGTTACCGAAAAGTTTTTTAAACGATGATAAATCACAACTTACAAGCTTTTTCAGAATCAACATGATTTTACCAAAACCAAAAGTTTAGATACATCACTAGGTGAATTTGTAATAATATCAAGTTTGGATAAATCACGAGTTACCATGAGATTATTCATAGACATTTTTTGAAGTATCTACCATACTGATCATTGTATTATACAGGGTGATTCTAAATTGAGTACCATAAATTAAACGGAGTGTAGATAAAGTCGAAATAATACGAAAACCTAAATAAATTTGTTTCCAAAAATGCTCCCTTAACAAGATACAGGGTGTTAAATGATCGGCTACCGGATCACTTTTTTACTTATATCTTTTAATAGAGTAAATCAACGGAATTAATTTTTTGTATACAGCAATTACTTAGAAAGAGCAGTAATCAGACAAACTTTCAGTACATTCTAACAATCCAGTGCCATAATAGGGTCATGTGACATTTTATACTCTAGAAATAAATTTTGGTTAGGTTATTTTATTTTTCTTTTAATTTTCACAATCCTTGACTCAAACACTACAAAAAAGCTATACTTATTTAATTTTCCCAGGGGCGTCCGTTTTTGAGATATTTTCAATCATGTCGCAGCATCAGTCGTTATGTGGAATACTATTTTGCAAATAAAATTATAAAGTTGCCTTCGAAATTTGTTCTTGTGTCAAGTGTCACTTTGTTACTATTTAATAAATTCACTTGTCATAAAAGCAGTGTGTAAATAATAGTAATTCATAAAAACGCCAAATTATTGTGCAGAATACACAGATATGCTTTTAATATTAGGAGAATGTCATGGAAATTTGGCAGCAGCAGATAGACGTTATTCAGGAAAGTTTCCCAACAGAATCTTGCCAAATCGTAGGACCTTATTTAAGTCGAACGTCGTTGTCGTGAAACTGGTTATGTTAAACCACAACATTTTAACAAAGGTAGAAGACGAACTGCACGAACAATTGAAAAAGAGGAAGATGTATTAGAAATTTTACATAATAATCCCATCGTAAGCACAAGACGGCTACCACTTCCAAACAAATATTTCTCAGTCCGTTGCCTATAGAATTGCTAGGGAACAGCAGTTACACCCTTATCATTTGAGACAAGTACAAGATCTTTTGCCTGAAGATAGAATAGCACGTGTTGAGTTTTGTGAACGGTTTATTGATATACATAATCGTAATCCCAATTTTGTCAAGGATCATCTTTATGGATGAAGCAATCTTTACCAGAAGTGGGGTTTTCAACATGCGCAATTCACATGTTTGGGCAGAGGAAAATCCACGAGCAACTAAATTCACTCATTACCAAACACTCATTTAAAATCAGTGTTTGGGCTGCTACACTGGGCAATAAGATTCTCGGGTATTACATATTTCTGGAAATTTACATCATGAATTTTTGAAAACACTTTTTTTTTCTCATTATTCGACTTTGGTTCATGCACGATGGTTTCCTGGCGCATTATGGCAGACAACCTAGGCAATGGCTTGGTGACCATTTTCCAAATCGATGGATTGGTCGTGGAGTTGACGTTCCTATTCATTGGCCTGCACGATCTCCGGATTTAAATCCGTTATATTTTATTGTCTGGGGACAAGTCAAAGACAACGTTACGTAAGCCCAGTAGATACTGTAGAAGAATCGAGACTAAGGGTAGAAAATAGTTTTGAACAATTACCAAATCAACCAGATTTGCACAGAATCATGTTTTCTTTAGAGAAGCGTTTGAGCGAGTTTATACGTGTCAATGGAGGACACTTTGAACAGTTATTGTCATAGTCCTAATTAATCTGTTTTTAGGTAATAAAATGTGTTTCTTGCAGATACATTTTCTCATTTGTATTTGCAAAATAGTATTTCACATAATGACTGATGCTGCGACACGTAATTGAAAATATCTCGTAAACGGACGCCCCTGAGCAAATTAAACAAGTATACCTTCTTTGTAGTGTTTGAGTCAATGATTACGAAAGTTAAAAGAAAAATAAAAAAACCTAGCCGCAATTTATTTCTAGAGTATAAAATGTCACATGACCCCTATTAGTACGGCACTGGATTGTTAGAATGCACTGAAAGTTTGTTCGATTACTGCTCTTTCTAAGTAATTGTTGTATAAGAAAAAAATTAATTCCGTTGATTTACTCTGTTAAAAGATATGAGTAAAAGAGTGATCCGCTAGTGGACCATTTAACATCCTGTATCTTAAGGTAGCAATTTCGGAAACAAATTTACATAGGTTTACATATTATTTCGACTTTATCTACACTCCGTTTAATTTATGGTACTCAATTTAGAATAATTAACTTGTATATTTTTAAGATCGCCATGTCTTTACATGAAACTTTGTGGATTTTCAAGTAAATTTAAAGGTTGTTACGCATTAGACAAAACCGCGACGAGATGAAAAGAGGCGCTACGAAAAACAAAAATCACAAAGTAACACCCACTTTAAATAAAATCAGCGCGACGAAACACGACAGAACTACATCAACCAACAGAAATACTTCATAAAATGGTGGTTTTGTAGCGCTGCGCTTCTTCTCGTCGATCGCGGTTCTGCCTAGTGCGCAACAACCCTTAGTTATAAATGAAAAATTATGCAAGGAAAAAAATATTAGTTTAGTATATGTTAGATGCCACCACTTTTAAATAATAAAAAGTTGAAAATTTGATAATATCGCCAGCTACGAAATGCACAATTTTCAAAAAATTGCATCCCCTTCAAAGTAAAAAATTATGAAAACCTTTAGTAACAGTTCAAATGAACTATAAATGAAAATTGCTAGGTTCTAATGTTAAATTGTTTTATATTTCTTCTTAACTATTTTCAAGAATTTTCATTACATAAAAAAGCTGGTTTTAATAATAAGGTGTGACTATATTTTAGCGTAATGATTTAAGCAAATTTATAAACTTGAAATGAAGTAAAAAAAATGTTATTATCAAAATAATAGCGTATCTGTGACAAGAAAGGAACAAGTATAATAACGAGTAACAAAATTACTGCACATTTTATTTCTTGATAGTACATCCCTCCACAAAAAGAGAGCGCATCAGGTTATTGTAAGGGAAACCGTTGGTTCAACGGCAGCAGGCGTCCATTTTATTTTATTATGCGACGAAAGTGTTTGCCATTTACTCACCAACTAAGCAAAATTAAAATAGTTAATCTCAGAAAATACTTAAACCACCAAAACTAATAAAGAATACATAATTATTACGTTTTACGTTTTTATTGCTTACTTACGTTTTTATTGCTTGTAACATGCCAAAAAAAAAAAAATTAAATGAAAAATTATTATCATAAAATGTTCTCTTTTAGCTTGATTTTATGAGAGGTCTGTGAATATTTTGGAAGAATTCATCTGTTAAAGTAAGCCATAAATAAAATTTTCTGTTACAGCGAATGAACTCAATAACGAAAGTTAAAAGAGTACGTGGGTATTAAAGAATGTCATATTTAACAGACAGTAAATAGAATCTGCAAAGTTGCTACCCTTTTTCATTTCATAGAAGTTCTTGGGGTCTATATATACTCTGAAATTAAGTAATATATAAACTATGATGGTTACATACAATCTAGTGGAATAAATTTCAACATTTTTATTGTTATAACATTATAAAATAAGGCAATATGAAGTTAACATTGTTACGTGTTATACTCGTAGATTTATTCACTGAGAGTCCAGAGAACACTCACTACTTTATTTACTAATTAACAATTAACAACAATATGATCATAATCACAATTAAACACTTATAAGTCCCTATCTTATTTCTTCTTTACTCAATCAGTTTCAACTTAACACTGAGACTCGGCCCACCGTGCGTCTTATTTATACATCCATTCAAACGGTCTAGAGCATTCCAGAATATTCCCAGCCATTCGCGTACAATTCCAGTCTCATCCAACCAGTCTACACAGTTCAGTGGCGTAATACTGCCCCCTCCTTAAGCCTGAACGTCCCGATCAGGCAATTCATTGTTCCCTGCATACTTGGCTAGTCTCTCTATATGCACCACCTTCATCTTGGATTTTGGACTTTGCTGAATTCTGTATACAACGTATAGTCTGGTGACGACAGTGTAAGGACCTTCCCAGGGCGGGTGAAGATTCGGGAACCTGCCTTTCTTTCGTTGTGGTTTATATAGCCAAACCAAATCTTCTACCTGGTACCCTCTTGAATTAGCCTTAAGATCATAACGAGCCTTCATACGATCACTTGTTATTACAATTCGCTCAGAAGGAGCCCTGGCGTTATATTAATTATTTCTTATTTTGGGCCCCATTCATGCTGCGCAAACTTCACATTGGCGACACCAAGCCTCCACATCTTCACGACTGTTTACCCGGTGGAAACGTTCTCTTACTTTTGTCAACGTTTTGTTGATGCCAAAATATCCGCTAGACGTTCCATTATGCAATTGCTGAAGTACATTTGCTACGTGACACCTGGGGATTAGCAATTTCAAAGTAACTTTCCTCCCATCTGGACTTTCCCATGCTCTCTTCAGCAGTCCATCTTCTACTATAAGGGAGTCCCATTGTTCCCATAAAACCTTCAGCCCCACTGATTTATTTGAAATGTCCTTCCAATTTGGTCGGGTTCCTCTTTCTTTCCATTTCAGAATAGGACCAGTTTCCTTATCGTTTAACTGCGCTTCCCTTAACGATTCTTTTGTCCAATAATCCGGTGCATCAATCTGAACGGTATTCATTATTTGTACATTTTGTTGTTTTTCCTTACAGTGGCAAGGCTTGCAGTCTTTCTGACACGGTTTTTTGGAAAGGCCATCTGCTATATTCCCCGAAATACCAGCTCGCCAGTTTTCCTGCGGCTTCTCCATTATTGCGACATGTACCCTCTCAGGGCTGCGCTGACGACAGTTACTCTGAATATGGCCCACTCTGCCACACTTATAACAGCGCATGCCTCCTCCACTCTGTCTCCCACTACTTTGCTGTTGGTTTTGTCTCGGCTGGAGATTCGAGTTTATCAGTAGTTGCATGGTCTTTTGTACTTCGGGCATTACATCATGAATGTTGAGCTCATGACAGTTCCTCTTAATATGGTCCAATTTGCCACACTTATAACAACGGATGCCTCCATTCGGCCTCCCACTACTTTGTTGTTGGTCTTGTCTCTGCTGAGAGTTCGATTTTGTCAGTAGTTGGGTCAACATCTTGTGTAGTTTAGATATCAGGTTTTGTGTTGTGTTGTCTAGCTTGTCTTCCTCCACACTCACAGCTCGTACTCTCTGATTTGATTGTGTGGTATCCTTATAGGCAGCCTCAATCTCCACTGCATGTACTAAAGACTGACTACTTCGCTTATGCCTGGCCAACTTAAGAATTCGCCTAACCTCCTGGTCTCTTACTCCATCAATAAATGTACCAACTGCTAATTGTTGAAACTCTATTCGTGCATCAGGATAGGCTAGATAGGCTAATCTCTCTACAGCAGCATCGAACTCCTGGAGGCTTTCTCCACCCCGTTGTTTGCGTAATTTTAGCTGAGCCTGATATACTTGGGCGAGATGTTGGTCGCCATATCTAAGTTCTAACGCTGCCTCCAGAATGCTAAAGTTTTGTTGCTAGGCGGCAGGAATTGTTTGGAGCAGGTCTGCCCCTTAGTGCTAATACCAATGCTGTTGCTTTTTCCTCATTGTTCCAGTTATTTGAACGTGCAACTGCCTCAATTTGTCTCTTATAAGTTGACCATGAACTTTGACCGTCGAAGAAAAGTTGTAACCTAGCACCACAAGACAGTATCAACTAGCCACCCTTTTCTCTTAACTGTTGTTTGAGTCGGGCTACTCCTCCTCTGACTTCACTGACTTCTCCTCTACTTCTTCTTTAACTTCATTTACCTGTTCTTCGACTTAACTTAACTTTTTTTGATAACATCTCCCTTAAATATTTTAGTGAAGGAGAAAATAGTTGCCTGCTGTTCATCTAGGCTGCTTTTGAATTCTTCTCTTTCCTCGACTCGCCACTTCTCTTGATCTTCAAACATTTTTCTTAATTCTTCCTGACGTTTTCTCTCTTGTTCTTCCTTTTCTTCCTGTCGTCATCTCTCTTGTTCTTCTCTTTCTTCTTCTCGTTTTCTTTCTTGATCGACTCTGATTTTTCTCTGTTCATCCATCCGTTGTAACAATGCTGCACACATGTCCTGTGTTTGCTTCTCCGCCATACTTCTTGTTGTTGGCATTAACTCACGACACGTAAATTAGTTTAAAATAAAGTTGACTACGCCATAATGTCCATAAAATGCATCTATTTTAATAATGAAATGTTTCAGAAAAAACTCGAAACAGCACTAGAAAGTCTTATTTAGAGTTTATGTTACTTTTGTGTTGACAAAATTCACGTTTCTCCACTAACTATGCAATGGAATGTTTGAGAACTTTCACGAAATATCACTAATAGGTCTTGTTTTGAGTCTATAACACGTTCCCGTTAACACAGTTTACGTATCTTCTGTGATTTCCAAATCGAATGTTCTAGAATTGTCAGTAAAAGTCACTTACAATCTTGTTTTCTAAGTCTATAACACGTTCCCGTGGACTTCACATATCTCCTGTAGTGTCCAAATAGGATGTTCTAGAATTTTCCCGAAATTGCACTAATAGTCCTTTTCTCAGTCCACGATACGTTATTACTAGAGGCAGTCGCATATTTGCAGCTATTTCTTAATCGACTGTTCTAGAAACTTCTCGAAAATCCACTTTAAAGTCACTATTCAGTCCAGAAATAGTCATCCAAACACTGTCCAGTAGCTTAATTCTCCGTGTTACCACTAATTTCTGAGAAGAGCACTGTAGAACCTATTCGAATATTCCAGAAATTTCTCTTCCAATCCCACTTCTGACACCAAATTGTTACGTGTTTGCTATCCACACAAACACTTATACTCGTAGATTCGTTGATTGAAAGTCCAGGTAACGCTTACTCACTACTTTATTTACTAATTAACAATTAACAACAATAGATTAATAACTGTCTTAATTCACAATTGAACACTTATAAGGCTCTTTTTTATGTCTTCTTTATTCGATCACTTTCAACTTAAGACTGAGACTCGGCCCACCGTGCGTCTTATTTTGCATCCATTCACACGGTCTAGAGCATTCCAGAATATTCCCGGCCGGTCTCGTACAATTCCAGTCTCATCTAACCAGTCCAGTGGCGTAACAATACGGAATAATAATTGCTTATGAAATTAGAAGATAATCTCATCAATGTATTCATATATTGGATATCAGATTATTGCTCCAAATTCTAACCTAGGTCGAACATATGCAAAATATAGTGTTTTCAGGCAATCATGGGTATGAAAAAATTGAGAATTACGTATAATAAATCCCAACATTTTTAATTCACACTTACGTATCTGATTAATATGTACTCGAAATCAGAATAAATAATGTCTGTACATCTTGTAAGAGAATTATTATTAATTTTATAGTTATATATGAAACATGCTTTTCCGAGTAAATTAATCAAATCATCAACAAATATTAGAAACAACAGTCGTCCGACGTTAGACCCTTGCGGAACTTTAGATATGGATGTAAACAAATTAGATTTAAACCAATTATAAGAAATATTGCTCTCTATTTAAAAATACGTTTTGAACAACGTTAACAGATTAGAACTTGAGTTAATCTAACAAAATATAATAGTCAGTTTGGTCGAATGTTTCTTGAATGTCATCTACGTGACGTCTAAAGTTTTAATACTGTAATTAGTAAAACTGGCCAAATTACTTATAGTTGGTCTTTATCTTCATAAACCATTGCTTTCAGGGAGACAAAATAATACGTGATTTTCAGTATTTTAGCAAAGTAACTAATTAAGGATATACAAAAATAGTTAAGTATATCGTTTGAATCACTAGTTTTAAAAACAGGATACAACTTTCCAGATTGTTGGAAAAGTAGATGTCTCCAATACTAAAAAGAGTCTATAAAACCTTTCACCAGAAAGTTGGGCACTTTGTCTTCACCAGCCGTCAGACGATCTTTCAATTTTTTCGACTCTATGATAAAGTCATCAACATTCCGGCTAAATGCTTAACCTATATATCTCAACTGCACTTTTGTTTAAAAATAGAAGAGATGAATACTTTATATTTATTTGTTTATTTATTTATTTCAAACAGAGGAAATGATAGGTTATCCGACGCAATGGTTCACCTATATTTCGTTTATTTTTCAGGTGGAAAAAATATTTTAAACAAAAGATGTATAAATTTAAGAACTCTTTAGAATAGAACCCTGCAAAGTATATACAGGCGATTCCATAAAAGCGCGACAAAGCAAAAACTTTTTTTTAAATGGAATCCATATTTTTTACATTGTTGAAATCTGTGTTTTTTGTGATTTCAAATATATAGATATTTTGTATCTCATCTTTTACTATTTTTTATTTATTACAAGTTTTATACTGCAGTATCTGCATGGTAATTAGATTCGCCATGGGTGGAAAAACAATTAATTTGACACTTATGCCTTACAAAATAATTTAATAAATTAAAAAGCAAACTGTGTGGTTTTGGTTCATATTATTTAGAGCCGGTGTATCCACCTCCTAGTAAAGTTACCAAACGATAAATTTGAGAATAAAATTGTTAAACTAGTAAAATAATAGTTACTATTTATCTATTTTTGCAGAACAGTTATTCCATATGTGAATATACTTGCTTGATCAGTTTTTTGCAAAAGTAGAGATGTAGGTAGTAATTAATATAAATTTGTTTGGTAACTAAGAAGATGGATATACCGGGCTTTATGAAAACGTTTACTTTTCAGAGCGATACGGTATATTCATTATTTATAAAAAAATAACAAGAACTCCTCAATGGATAACATTTTATTTGGTATAATATGTATAATAGTAGTTATAATAATTATTACGCAGTTTTATTTTTTTTGAATTTATTAAATTATTCTGTAAGGCATGAGTGTTAAATCATTTTTCATCCATAGCTAACCTGATAACCTGGCAGATGCTGCTAGTATAAAATTTGCAATAAATAAAAACTGGTAAAAGATAAGATACAACATATGTATATATCTGAAATCACAAAAGAACACAAATTTCAAAAATGTAACTAAATATAGGATGTTCCATTTAAAAAAATGTAAGTTTGGTTTGTCCCGATTTTATGGGACCACCTGTATATTCTCAGGGATTCCAAAAGTGACCATTTGATTCACTACAAGTTTAATTTGAAAAAATTTTATTCTAACTCGAAAAATACACAAAATATAGAGCTGAACGTTTTGGTTGGAATAACCCTGTACTGAAATAATACAGATTTTTATTTAAAAAAATAAATAGTTAATCAAGGCTCGACAGAAGTTTAGGTGTGAATAATGTATAAATGAAACAATATTTACATCAAGTTCAAGAACTGTTAATTTGTTAACTACTTTTGTTATACGTGCCTTTCAGGTTTTATTACAGCCACTGTAATTTGAGGATGATTATGAGTAACTAGTAATCGTATTAAATTGATTTTATACCTTGTTTGTTATTCTTGGCAAACGTACGCTAAACGAGTTTCGATATATCTGTATGAATTTTAAATATTTACGTTTATATCAATTAAATTTTCAGTAAGCTTAATGTTCCACATAAAATTTTTATTTACAACGAATCATAACACTGGAAAGAATAATAAAAACCTCTTTTCTCTAGGTTACACTTTACTAGAAGAACATTTTTTGCATGTATTCTTGAAATTTAAGGTAAAAATAGAATAATATTTTTATAGTTCAAACACATATCAACATATACCTACCAGTACTTTTTTTTGCTCCCGCTTTTGCGAGTATACGTATATTCTGTACATTTGGCATCTAAACATCTACCATTACCCAATTATTAAAAAAACGTATCTACACTTTTCTATAATGAGGATTATAAGAAAGGTAATTGTATCCTAGGTCAACTAATGCAGTATATGCATCAGTTGGTGAATTGTAGCGTGCTACGGTGCAACCAATTGTTTCCAAGGCAGCTGTTACAGACCAAACCAGGTGAAACGACAGGTTGTTGCCTTATTGCTAATACACGTTCACTCGATGACAGATGCCTATAAAACTATAGGTACTAGATAAATACTAACAAACAATATGAACACATTTTGCATTAACAAAAATAAAACTGTTTAATTAGTCGAAAGGGTTATTCTGATTTATTAATTATTTCGACTTCTTCAGAAGGGTAATAGAGGTGTTTAGTTAATAATTCATTCCTTCTGAACTAAATTCAGAAGGAAGTAAGAGACGGGTGTGCACGTATCTGATAAATCAATTTTAACGGAAATTTACCAACATATTATACAGAATGATTAAAAAATACAATGAAAACATCAAAATACGAAAAGCTTCCATAAACTTGGACTGGAAAAAAATCCCGTAATATTTGCCTCTAATATGATGAATGGAAAAAATTTTGAAGAGAATTTGAAATTTAGTGGCTTACAATTAGTTGTTTATTTTTGAATAAAAAAATAACAAAAAAATTGTATTTATGTGATTTTTTGTTACATTTTACATCTTATTTCAAAGTTGCGATAATTTGTTAGTTAAATGAAACAAAGCGAGTATCACCTTAGGTCAATTTTAATTTCCAATATTTTCTGCATGTTAATACGTTTAATTAAATTTAATAAAAAAACTGCAAAATATTTATGTAGCTCGTGGCAGTCTGAGAGAAATTAAATTGCTTTAGACTTAAATTTAATGAAAGTAATAATTTTTGTCATTTAATTAAAGATATTGTTCAAACATTTTGCCAAATCCTCATAATATCTTACAATCGGCGAATTACTTTTGCAATAGTTCAAAGATAGGTATATATTGCTTTATATGGATTGATGCAGCTATTAATAAAAACGAATTTAACAATAAAAATTTCTTATTTTTTTGTTAAATTGCAAATTGAGTATTACATTTCTACCATATAAGGTGTAGGTAGTCTGTAACTCAGGGAGATTGCAAAAGATATATGCAGAATCCTGTGGAAGGTTAATTGCTAGAAAAGGATTTTAGCTCGGTAAGGATAATTTCTGTGAACAAATTACATGCAAAATGTAGTACATGCAGTGCAGACTGCAGAATATACTAAAAACAATGTCTTAATTTTCATTTGTTGTTTTGTTTGGTTTTCTTCTTGATCTAACGTTGAAGTCTTTTGATGTTTTTTCAAACATCACCATTAATTAACATTTTTTATTGGAAGATATTGTTAAATGTGTTTAATTTTTTGGCAGTTGTATCTAAATAACAATAAATTATAATAATACATTTTGATCATAAATGCATTGATAAACCAGTCCTAATCTCAAAAATATGTACACTGCTCCAGTTGCAATTGTGTGAGAAACAAATCGTGTATAAAAGAGCTCAAATCTACGACCTTCTAATAAAAAGCAACAGTGATTGTGATCTCAGCTGTTTAAGTTAAATATATCATAATTAATCAAAATGTCATCATAATATGATATATTTTTAAGCACATGACATATGACTGTAACTGTTAAATTCATCGCTGATTTTGAAAAATGATATAAGTACCTATATACATGATATTCATATTTATATATATTTCATTTTTTATTCCATATGTATATCAAACATATTTTTGAAAGAGTAGTTTTCAATAAATAATATAAATGCAAATTATATTATTATTTATTTGGCATTTGTTGCAACAACGAAACTATTAATTTAAAATATGCACTGAATAAATTTACTAATTAATATAACAATAATATAATAGGGTAAGAAATGAAACTGTGTGATATTTCCAAAGTTATGAGAAAGAATACATATTTTATTTCATTTCTGCGACATTTCATTTTCTACGAACTCTGTTGTGGATTTCGTCAGAAAAAAATTATACTGTTTAGAAGCAATATTTTCATAGATCAAAAAATATTTTACCTGATCTAAACGCGCCATTTCAGCTACTTTCTATAATTATTGAAAACGTTCTCTTTGTGAACAAAATTGTCTTAGGGAGAGACAGTATAAAATCTGTTTTCTTTTTCGAGCATTTACTATATAATAAACATCTTCCTAACATTTGGCACTCATGCAGGGCCGATTTTAGACCTATGGCCGCCCACGAGCGAATGTTTAGTTTGCCGCCCTCATTTGAAATAAAGCATTTTTGAAAAAAATTAAGAACAGTTAGGTAGACGAAACAGGAAAAATTATCTACTTATACATATTGAGCGAACCCACTAGATACATGACTAACGATATGCGCAGTTTACAGTATTGCCGCCTAGCTCAAGAAAGGTTTTTTGAGCATCTAATTTGAATTATTTATTTATTGATTTACGTATTATTTTATTTTTTTTAGAGTAGTTCGTATTATTTTTCTTTATTATTTATGAGAATAGTAGTAAGGCTACCCCGCTACCAGGTCACATAGGTGATTTGGATGACATGGATGGCATGTGTCCATAGGGAGAAACCAGTGGCTGCTGGTAGATATAGGTTGTACCATATCTTAGTATTGGAGCATGGAACCCAAGCAATATTTGAAGGCACGACTATCAGTACTGATTGAAGAGGTTTTGCCGCAAAAAAATTTAAAAAAAGTGATAAAAAAAGTTAGGAAAATGCGCTTCCACCCCAGATTACTATTAGACCATTAGTAAAATATTTGCAAACTCTTTTTTTTCATAATTGGAAGGAAAATTTATCATCCCATTTTTTGTTTTCGAAAATTCCGATTTTTTATAAAGTTATGACATTTCAAAATTTACACAATGAAGGACTTAAATTTCAAAGTGTCATAAGTTTACAAAAAAATCAAAATATTCGAAAACCAAAAAAAAAACGGGTTGATAAATTTTCCTTCCTGATTACGAAAAAAAAAACCGCTGCCAATTACTTGGGAATCAGAACTTCCTCACCGTAGTAAAACTCGACGTGTGGTGGAGTTTATAATAAAAGTAATTTCTGACGTTTCAAAAAAGTCACATTTTGACGTTTCAAGAAAGTCACATTTTCACGTTTTAAAAAAAGTCACTTTGACGTTTCAAAAAAAGTAACATTTTTGACGTTTCAAAAGTCCAATTTTGACGTTCCAAGAGTCACAATTTGACGTTTTAAAAAAGTCACTTTGACGTTTCAAAAAAGTAACATTTTTTGACGTTTCAAAAGTCAAATTTTGACGTTTCAAAAAAAGTCGTATTGGTGGAATGTCACTAATATTTTTTTTAGACATTGGGACCGATTTTGCTCATCAACGAACTCAATCTTTTCCTTGACCTCTAGGATGTGTGTTCCAAATTTGAAAGCTTTATCTCAAAAACTGTAGCTGCTATCGCAAACCACACAGACAGAAAATTTTTTCTGTCTGAAATTTTGTGTATCGTCATAATTCGTCGAGAGGTTCAGAAATGCAATAAAAATTTTCAAACTTTTTTTCACAAATACATAACTTCCTCACTTTGAGGGATGAGGAAGTAATAGTCTAGAAGTAACCTGGGGTGGCAGAGCATTTTCTGTTTTTTTTTCTGCAAAACTTCTTCAATCAGTACTGACAGTCGTGCCTTAAAATATTGGTTGTGTTCCATGCTCCAATATTGAGATATTGTATAATCTAAATCCACCAGCCGCCACTGGGAGAGACCATGGATGAGTTCTTCGGGGGATCATCGGCAATAACCAGAGGCTTCTGAAGCGTTCTTCGGTATTCATCGTCAATAATCAGAGGCTGTTGAAGAGTTCTTCGGAGGTCGGCAACAACCAGAGGCTTCTAAAGAGTTCTTCGGGGATCGTCAGTGACCAAAGGTATCCGTGTTTGGAATATCAAAACATGAACATGAACACGAACATGTTCATGGTTCATGTTCGTGTTCGTGTTCACGTTCGTGTTTATGTTCATGGTCGTGTTCATGTTTGTGTCCATGTCCTCATCTGGGCAAGTGTTCTGGCGCAAGCGTTAACTTTCGTTTGTACTTCGTATTTAAACGGGCAAACTTTAAACTGCGCATACTGTTAGTCGTCTATCTAGTGCATTGCTGCCACCTTGAGAGATATATCCTGATTCGAGGGATTTTTGAGGTCTACAAGGGACAAAGAGATATTGACGTAATTTTGAGGGATATTTGAAAACTACAATAAATTAATTAAATTGTATTTCTTCTGTTATTGATCGCTGCTTTTGTTTTATTTAATTGATCATCCCCACCATATTATGGTCATAAAGAAAATCAACTAACATTGTGCTGGTTCATTCAGGTGCCACTTAGGTCTAGTGGAAATGTGGTGAACTTAAAGCTAATATTAAACGTATGTAATAGAGCATCTGCACATGACGTCACGGTTTTCAAGGTCGTTGCTTGGAGGATAAACAAATAACGTGTCATAACCTTGTTTCAGTTCCTTCTAATTAATATAAAAATACCATTGTATTTATTTAATAACTTTTAATTTTTACATTTTTAATTAAAAAGACTAGTTCTTGTACTGTGGTGGGTTGTTAAAATAACGTATCAAGAGACAGTATCAGTTTTTATATAATTCCATCAGTCCTTGATAATCATAAAAAATATAATCAATTGGCGTGTGATGATAATCACTATACATGTTCAAAACCAAATTTTCTGACAGCAAACACAGGAATAAGTTCACAATAAACTACTACAACCAATCACAAAACTATTATGTGACTATAGCATTTGAGGTCATGGCCTCTTGTTTTACCTCCAAGCAAGTTAGCTACGCCCATAAAGTAATGCGCCACAGATACTCTATTATGTTCTACCCTGGAAAATTGATGTGGCTCAAAGTTATAAATAGGCCTTGCGAGATTTTCAGTGTCTGTATATAGTCTGACATTTTTTATATTTTACTAATTAATTTTATTTTATATTATAATATTTTACTAACTAATTTAAACTAATTGGAACATAGTTTAAACTTGGCGGGATTTTTAAAGAAAATATGGGATATTTTATGCTTGCGCGTGGGATTGTTATACTCAGGTGGCAACACTGATCCAGTGGGTTGGCTCGATCTGTATAAGTAATTCTATATTAACAACATACAATCATGTAAGTTAAAAGCAACAGCAATACATATAGGTAAAGTTCAGTTCAAACTTATTTGCAACATAAAAAATGTCGACGACTTTGATCCCTCTATCGCTGTCAAAGATGTTTTTATGTTGCAAATAAGTTTAAAATAAACTTTATTTACTTTTAATTTTCTGTGTATCTCTTTGGCCCGTTTTGTTCGAGGATCATAATAGTACATGCTTCAGATAAGAAGAAAAGCAAAAAAAACAAATATTGTTTGAGCATTTTGCACGTAAAATAAAATTAACAAGGAAATTTCATGTTTATAATAAAACTCGTCGTTCTTTTTTAGATGCGAAAGATCTAACTTTTCGCTAATTTCACTTTCGATTGAATAATCAAATTAGTATATCTTTCCTGGGAAATAGTTGATCTTATAAACTTAAATGATGTTTGTATTAATTTTAATTTGTCTGATGCTATACTGAGAGCAACGGAGAAGTTAGGAAAGCAAGGTATTAAGTCTTGATTTAATAAATGGTTTAACATTTCTATTGGTTTTAACTTGGATAAGGTAGGGAAAAGGTCTTGAAAAGATAGTAATTCATTGAATAGTTCTCTTCTGTATAAATCTTTTTTAATGTTATTATCTTCAGTTACGTAAAGTTTATTATCTAAATCCACGCAGCATGTTAAATATTCTGAGCATTCTTCTAATAATTGAAAGCGTTTGTTTACTGCATTAATAGCGATATTCAAAACTGCTAAATAAAAATTTATTTTAAAATTTACTTTAAGATCTACAATAGTTTCGTCGCGTGACTCGTAATCAAAACATCTCTATTTTTTCTTTACACGCTCAACCATAATTTCCTGTGCTAATGGAGACGATTCAGTGAAAAATTCGTCAAAACCATCATTGCTTCTTAAGGGGCCTAGTCGGAAAAAGCTTCGGATAGCTGTGTCACTCTCTAGAAAGTTTTTATACATGCGCCGCTGAATAATTTTGCTTTTGACTATACCTTCACTGGACGTTTTATTCACCGACTTCATTGAGGTGCGATTCCCGATAGAGGTAACACTTCCTTGCTCCATTTGCTGTGACAAAGATACTTATTTAGAAAATTCTTTTTAACCAAATAGTACGGAATAAAAGTTTGAAACTTGCTGAGCATAATTATGAAGATTCATTCTAGACGACATGTATGAATTTTACCTCGAATTTTACCGATTGATATCATAATTCAGGAGTTAATCACGTCCAAATTTCACTTATATTTACAGTATAAATTTTCCCTACATAAAGTGAAAATTAATTAAAATAGATATACATGTACCCTCTAGTACACTTTCAACTACTGATCCTCCAAATTTGGTGTAATTTGACCAAACCGTATGGAAGAAATAAATTTTGAAAAATTACCTTACAAACACTGGTTCGATTAGCCCTCTTAACAACAAGTAATCATATCGAATTTTTTTGTTATTTTTGACCAAAGCTTTAAAATAGGATAGATATATGAAAATTTACTTTAATTTCCAGACACAGGCATTTGTATAAGTCAGTTAGTTGCGCAGTTCTGCAACAGAGGCATCTTTTGGATAAAATATTTCTAGGTAAATTAGTAAAAAATGAGTCTTATAGTTCTGTAATATGCACGATGAAATATTTAGCAGTGCTTGCAGTCAAAAATTAGATCCGATCATCTTTCTATAACAACTTTTATCTACATAAAACAATGTTAGTCTTTAAATTATTGATATCATCTGCCAGATCGAGGTGATATTCAAATTATTATCACCTCGGACAGAGAGATGACACCTAAAATTTGTCGTATAATTTTACAAGTGATAACAAAGAATAACGTCACAGTTTCCTAATTTCCTATATTGTCATTATATAATATTTGCTTACAGACAAATCGAGAGCTACAAAGTTGCTATTGTTAGGGAAATTTTCGCAGATTTACGCCGATTTTTGCCTGTATTAATTTCTCTTGTGATATTTTTATACACAGTTTTTAGTTCTGGCCTTTAATCTATTTGGCCTCCCTCGTACTGTGTACTATCTTGCAACCTGCTAGGATTGGCCCTGCACTCATGTATTATTCTTTGTTTATTAGCAATCTTACAATATTTGTAAACTTTGGCTGTTCAAAAATATTATGTATATATTTTTCAAGTTTAAAATGTTGCTCCTTATCACGTATGTTTCGTTTGTGTTTATTAATCCACATTTTTAAATATTTATTAGATTCATTATTCAAAAACTTCCAACAAATAACTTTCAGATTCGATAAGAGATATTTCGGGGTCAAATTATTTGTCCTTTTCAACATTTTTTTATTTAAATAAAATAAGTAAATATTTCGAAAGGAAAATCACGCACAACAACGATTTTAAGATTAGATTGTTCTGATTTATAAGCTGCATAATAAGCTAATATGAATAATTCATGAATATGATAAGCTATGATTTTTATTTAATAATATTTTTTAAATATGTTTTATTTACTGTGAATAAGTGAGCAGTAAATATATTCATATATTAATAAATTTTTAACATTTGCGGGCTATTTACACCTTTTACAGAGCACTGATTGGAGATATCAATTTTATTACTTAAGCTAGCTCTTTCTAATTTGAAACAGTAATAGGTAAAATGTTACTCCAGGGCAACAGCATTTACAATTTAAATTAGAATGGTGTTTGAGCGGTAAAAAAAATAGGGAAACATTGATTAACTTCGATAATTAATATAATGGAAATATCAATTTTATTACTTAAGCTAGCTCTTTCAAATTTGAAACAGTAATACATAAAATGTTACTCCAAGGGCAACAGCATTTACAATTTAAATTACAATGGTGTTTAAACGATAAAAAAATAGGGAAACATTAATTAAATTCGATAATTAATATAATGGAGATATCAATTTTATTACTTAAGCTAGCTCTTTCAAATTTGAAACAGTAATAGATAAAATGTTTGTCCAGGGCAACAGCATTTACAGTTTAAATTACAATGGTGTTTGAACGGTAAAAAAATAGGGAAACATTGATTAAATTCGATAATTAATATAATGGAGATATCAACTTTATTACTTAAGCTAGCTCTTTCAAATTTGAAACAGTAATAGATAAAATGTTACTCCAGGGCAACATCATTTACAATTTAAATTACAATGGTGTTTGAACGGTAAAAAAATAGGGAAGCATTGATTAAATTCGATCATTAATATAATGGAGATATCAATTTTATTACTTAAGCTAGCTCTTTCAAATTTGAAACAGTAATAGATAAAATGTTACTCCAGGGCAACAGCATTTACAATTTAAATTACAATGGTGTTTGAACGGTAAAAAAATAGGGAAACATTGATTAAATTCGATAATTAATATAATGAAGATATCAATTTTATTGCTTAAGCTAGCTTTTTTCAAATTTGAAACAGTAATAGATAAAATGTTACTCCAGGGCAACAACATTTACAATTTAAATTAGAATGGTGTTTGAGCAGTAAAAAAATAGGGAAACATTGATTAACTTCGATAATTAACATAATGGAGATATCAGTTTTATTACTTAAGCTAGCTCTTTCAAATTTGAAACAGTAATAGATAAAATGTTACTCCAGGATAACAGAATTTACAATTTAAATTAGAATGACGTTTGAGCAGTAAAAAAATAGGGAAACATTGATTAACTGCGATAATTAATATAATGGAGTTATCAATTTTATTACTTAAGCTAGCTCTTTCAAATTTGAAACAATAATAGATAAAATGTTACTCCAGGACAACAGCATTTACAATTTAAATTAGAATGGTGTTTGAGCAGTAAAAGAAATAGGGAAATATTGATTAAATTCGATAATTAATATTGTCAATATTTGGAATGTAATTGCCATAAACTCATGCTCAGTTGATAAAATGATTCTTAAATAATACACTATAAAAATTACACTAAAAAAATATTCATTAGTTGTGCACAGAATAGTTCGTATTGAATTGTTAAAATTATAGGAAATACAAAAACAAAAGAGTTAATGTGAACAGTGGTGTTAGAAAAAGATTAATTTTAAAAACACTAGTAGAAATATTCTGTAAATGAAAAGGGAAATATATGATAAAAAAACATTATCATGAGTAATATGACAAGTCGGACATCCTCATACTCATCCTCAAGGAAATTCAAAAACCTAATAGGAAAATGTTGTTTATGAGTAATTTATATTCTCCTATATGTTACTTATATCGTATGACTGGGGAAACGTTGCTAATAAAAATTTGAGGTCTAGATGAAAAACATGTTTCCCTTTTTGTTTGAGGAAATTAAAGATAACAACAATATTGATGGGGACAAACGTACAATACATAAAAAACTCTCGCTAGGATGTACAAAATAACAAAATTTTTCTATGTATAAGTTTTTGTACAAATGTAGCGACAACCTGCCGTTTCACAAAACGACTAGACGTTTTAAAAAACGTGACCACTTCGTCAAACCATTCGAAAGTAAAACATAAACTGGCTGCTTTTTTTTAGCCGCTTCACGGTGCATTAGTTGTTTAGTAAAACGGCTAACATGGAATTGAGTGTCAGACAGTCAAGTCTCCGATTCGAACGAAACTTTGTTAGATTGCAGTTCTCAATACAAATAACTATTTGTTCAAATAACAGGACACATTTTTCAAGCGTTTTCAAAGAATAAGCCTCTAAAAATTTAATTTTAAATTTTCAACTTATAAGACACTGAAAAAAATAATCTCAAACGTGACCCAACGACTAAGGCGTCCAGTACTATTACTATTAAAGCTAGATCCATATTAGAAAATTTATTCACCATTTTTCATTCAAGTTTAATATGCAGACGGAGGAACACACCACTTTCTATCGCAGTCTGGTAGAAACTGAGCATCATGAATGAGATCCAGCAAGTGTGTACATATACACTTGGATTCTGACTGGACCGTGATCAGAGCCTGAGAGGGAACGTGACCGTACCCAAAATGTGATTAGAGCTTCAGGGTGTAAGGCGTTAGTTCTTGTCTTGTTTTAATATTTATACCCACTAATTACTGTTCTGTCTTGTAGACAAATTATTTATAAAATAAAAAGAACTAATAAACATATACGTGGATATAAATATTACTGATATTATGTTTTGATCTTAAACATTTTGTTTGCTAATCTAGATTCAATAGGTTTGTTTTGTTGGTACAATTTTGATTCCGTAATAGCGGGATAATTAGTTTTGTTTTATGTTATATAATTCCTATTGCGGTGCTACTAAGCATTCGATCTACCAAGGCGAAAGTACTGAAAGAATGGTATAATGTGAAAAATTGTCAATTAAAGATTGGAAGCAAACGTCAATTAAATTTAGAATTTTGTTATTTTGTGAAAAAATATGGATAATAGCACAACAGCAGACGAAACAATGCAGAAAAAAGGAAATCATGTGACGTGAAATGTTTTAGTATGCGTTTTAGACCCTGGTGGGCCCACATCATCTTCTTTATATTAATGTCCTGGGGGAGTTTAGTACATTGCTATTCCATCACTCAACCAGGAGAGACGCACAACAACCATTCCCCCTGACATTTGCCAGATGCCTCAGCTGAAACTCGACCTCAAGAGAGATAGACAGTGACTAGCCGTGTTCTACCACACAACAACGCTTCGCCAACTGTGATACAGTCTCGGTATTTTAAAAACGCCAATATACATTCATATCCTAGTCAAGATTCTAACCCTTCATCTCAAGCCTAACGTGTAAATATTGAGCCACTGAGCCGGTTGCTAGTAAAAGATTGCAAACCGTCAATGCTGTAACTATACAAGAACTATTTACAAACACACCTTACATGATGGGTATTGGTAGTTCACAAATATTGATATTAGCCACTAATGCAGCACGATATATGGTTAAAGTTGAAGAATTGTTAAAAAATAGATCCCAAAATTTAATACATGTAACCTGCATTATTCTTGCGCTTAATTTGAGAGCCGAGAAAATTTGAGGGACTTATTAATAATTGCAAATATACTGGTCAAAATTTGATATGGGTCATCTCGAAAATTGGGAAATTTGAAATGACTGCAAAATGCTTAAAA
Organism: Rhamnusium bicolor; assembly: GCA_029963845.1. Lineage (NCBI taxonomy): Eukaryota > Metazoa > Arthropoda > Insecta > Coleoptera > Cerambycidae > Rhamnusium > Rhamnusium bicolor. Next base: position 597,839 of record JANEYF010000415.1, read on the forward strand.
ACGATCCGATTTAAGCACAGCTTACATCAGATTCTAGGAAAATTCTCCCGCTATCAACAATTGTAACTACATGTGTCATTATGACAGTGCTGTGTATTGTACAGGGTGAGAAACAAATTCGTGCAATTTTGTCTTTTTCACTTTAAGTCAGGGACTTCCTGATCACCCTGTATAGTTTAACTTTAGTGAATTTCACAGCTTGTAATAGTAGAACTTGAACGTTTTTATTATTTTACTGTACGTCAAGTATGACAAGTGATATGATTTTTTTTGTCGATAAAGTGAATTTTCATATTGCACTTGTTGTACTTATTAGGTAGCTTTGAAAACAAAACTCGTACGTCAAATTGTTTCACCGTTGACCATAAACAAATGTAAAAATGGTAAATACAGCTCTTTTGAATAGGGCAATGGACATGATATGAGGCGTAGTTTCGCAAAGACGAACTGCCCAGTTACCAAATCAATCAAATCAATAGATCATGGTTGAGGTATCAAGCAACTAACTCTTATGATTACCATCATGGTGGCAAAAAACAAGAGTCACTACAGCAGCTGAAGACAGAGCTATGGTAAGAAGAGCTTCACAAGAAAGAATCATAAATGCCACCATGATGCGATGAGAACTTCGTTTGTACATTTTTACTCAAACGGACAGAAATGGACTTATCGCAGCAGATCTCAGAAGTAGACGTCCGGCTAGACACCCAAAATAGACCAAAGAATACCGAATAAATCGTCTCTGATTCGGCCTGCGACACCAAAATTGCAATTTCCGCCTGTGGATTCATTGCTCAGCGACGAATCAAGATTTCTGTGTACTCCGATAGTAAGATGATTCGAATGAGATGCGGACAAACGTATCAGGACAGAACAATGGTGGAACGTGTTCATTTTGGTGAGTCTTCTCGGGCTCAATTTTCGAATAGAACTCACACTTCTAGAAGGAACACTGACGGGCAGACTCTACTCAGAAAACATTTTAGAACTAATTAGTTTACCTATAACCCAAAAACATGGTCCTGATTTTATTTTAATGGACCATAATGCCAGATCCCACAGGGCAAATGTGGTCAATGAATTTTTTTATACCACCAAAATCAATAGGATGATATGGCCATATCATCCATAAGGATGATGTGGCCATATCACATCATCCATCAGGATGATGTGGCCATATCACCCTACTGATTTAAAGGATTTAAGTCTGGGGATAACCCCGGCCCTAAATCCTTTGATTACCTTTGGGATCTGCTCCAAAGGATATTTGAATTGCCTCTCAACCACAGATGTAGGATGAACCTAGAAATGTCCTAATGGAGCATTGGGAACAAATTCTGATGGCAACAATTATTAATAACCTCATAGGAAGCATGTCTCAAGAAATTGTGCAGTCAAGATGAAGTCCAACGCACTATTAATACATGTTATTGAATTTTGTCGTAATCGTTTTTCCAGTTGTTGTCATTTGTTCCTAAAATAAAATGTTCGTTCTGATATTTCCAATAATCGTTTAATTCGGCCAAAGATTACTCTATGGCAAATGAATCATATCACTTGTCATACTTGACGTAGAACAAAAACAAATTAATATGTCTGACCTAAAATGAAAATGGACAAAATAACACGATTTTGTTTCTCACTCTGTATTATTAATCGGTGTCTCAATGAGAAACATTCTACAAGCGATTTGGACAGTTTGAGGTTTGCAAATATTACGTCGTTAGATGGTGAAAGATCATTTTCGCTTTCCACAAGTATGTTAACCCCACGAAGGAGACGTTTTTCATCAGAAAACATAGAAACTGTGTTCCTCATGAAAACGTTCGTTAGTGTGCAGTCTCAGCTATTGTCCTCGGTACGTGATATATAAAAGGTAAGCCGTTTTATACATGCAGGTAATATGTAGTTATTTTATTTGTTTATCATCTGAAGCAACATAAATGCATTATTATTGGGAACGTACATGTGATGTTACTGAAAGCGGCCGCCGATTGAGCAACTTAAATTATTATATATACTTAATAATTTTTCTGTAGGTAGTTCTAATGACTGTTTCGTTACCTTAGCAAACACCAACAGTAGTCCTTACCTGAAACAAAAGAGTAAGTTAAACAAATGTTGTTAAACAAAAAGTTTCAAATGATGGTATTAAACTGAGCTTTTATGTTAAAATAATAATTAACAAATAGCTTTTATCGCAGTAAATTATTTTACACACGTTTAACTTGACAATGAACATGCCAAGAAAACAGATCAACTTTATATAGAAGCAGACATTGTTAGAGGGAAGTAATTCAGGAGTCACAGGTCTAAAAAAAAAACGAGAAGAACGATGTAAATGATAAGAAACACGCGAATTTAGGGGATAAGTTGGAGGAACCCCAACAAAAACGGCTGGCAGAATCATGAAACTTGTGTATATTTGAAGATTATTTTCCTTTTTATAAACACCTTCTTTAAATCTAAAGCCTGTAACTCTAAGTTTGGCGTAATATGAGCGTTCAAATCTACATAACTGAAATTGAAAGTCAAAGAGTATTCTAAGAAATCGAAATTGGGGTCCTAAAAATACGAAGTTGTAATCTTAATTCTTACAAAAGATAATAGAAACGATTTTAAAATTCTAATTTGGCAAAGGATACGTTTTCGTTTCTTTATAACTTCGTCTGTGCATTTTTTTGTAAAGTTTAAAACTTATTCTGGCTTAATCTAAAAGTACACCTTACCATAACTATCCCATAACCTAAAAATACTCATTTTTTAAGTTTACACAAGCAACAATCAAGATGCGTCCACATTTTCTTCTATGAAATCGAATCAGTTTCATACTACGAGGGTTCTTAACATGCGCCAAAAGCTCATTAATATGTACCAATTACGGTTCTGAAATTGGATTATTTCCACATGAAAATCTTAGGAAGCAGATACAAAAAATTAAAATTATCGTCGAGGATTGTTTTTCCTTGAGTATATTATATAAGTGTTCTCATTGATAGGATGATATTAGCACTCTAATTGCCTAAGAAAATAAACAACTAAGTATTTATAAAAAAAAACATCTCTAGGAGTTTCCCTTTCTTGGAATGTAATGCAAATGTATTTACTACCAGCAATACATTGTTGAAAGCACATTGTAATGATTTTTAAATACATATGTACTAAACTTTAGATCAAGCTTTTGCTGGTGTCTTGAATCTTATTAGAACATGTTTTATGTGTATGGAAAATATTGATACGACAAAATCAATTTTGAAACATGTCTTGTTATAAAAACAGAAGAAGTTTTGGTTTACTAATTTAGGTTTAAACCTTTGCAAATCCGGCTGAAAATTTTCTTTAAACATTTTTGTAAATATAATTGCTATTTATTCGTTCATAGTATATAAAAAACCAACAATTTTGTAAAATAAAGAAAAGATAAATGTATTTTAAATTTCTCGTAAACGTATTCCTTGTTGAAGGAAAATGTTATTTAGGGTTTGAAATGACAAGATTTCTTTAAAAGCTCGACGTAACAAATATTGAGTTTTTCAACGATTAAATTACTTTTCTCGCTGAAGTGATGTAAAGTAAAACTGGCAAAGGGAAAGTAAACAGATATATAATGGAAGACGAATAAATTAAAAAAATAATACGAATAGAACTCATGATAACATGAAAGAAAAAACTCGGTTAAATTATTCAACAAATGCATAAGACAATATTAAAGAAGGAAACGACGTTACAGAAACTATAATAGATAATAACTAGCAAATCAACAGTTAATATAAATATGGAAATTTCTTTAAGGTGGCTTATAATTAGAACTGAGCATACCGTTACTCATTATGCGCGGGGCGCCTCACTCGCTATAGAGGCACCAACGAATTTACCACATATTCGGGCAGTCTGTTATGAATTGGTGTATAAGATCTCAATTTTGATGGTACGTCACGTCGGTCAAATGCTACATCTGTGATATCTGCTTTCTTGCCACAAACTTAATAAATTGGCAAAAATATTTATAATCAGTGCGGCATCAGCGAAATAAACATGACACTGTGTAGAAAGTCGTAAATTACCTCGAGTTAAATAATTAATTATGTATACACAAACAAAAACTAGGGAATAAAAAATATGGTTACCATTTAATGATATCACGGATATACATTACTAGTTAAGATAAAAAAAATAGTTAACACAGATAACGTTACATTAGATAACCCTCAGGGAACCGCCAAAGTTTTTCATTTTTTGTTAATTATCTTGCTGAGTATATGCTGAATATAATATTTGCTGAAGACAAATCATATTTTGAGTCTCAAAGTTTAATAACATTGGCGGACAGAAAAATATATTTTTTGTAACATAGCATATCACAATGGAATAAAGCAGGCTGATTACAGAAATTACAAGCAAAAAGTTGTAACACGTAACATTTTCATGCTACATTAATGAAACATTATGTGCAGGAATAACATTACAGTTAATTTTACTAATATATTTATTGCTATACATCGAAGTATATGACATATATTAGGCTTACACAGACATATATCTACAAAGATGGAGAATAATTTTTTAAAAAAACATATGCTCAGATCATTTTTTATGGGGGGTCAAATCGCCTCGCTTTAAAAACCAACAGTAATCACCCATCATGGCTGGATCCCGTCGTCCTTGATAACAAATTTCCATTGTCCTGATACTTTGATGAAATCCTTCTCCTTGCTCGTCTCCTTGCTTTACCGCACCTAAATTTTCAGGAAAAAATTTAAATGAGAATGCAGAAAGTGGATTTTTAAAGACATACAGCAACCAGGAGTTTGGTACGAATCTAAAAATTTGCTTACTAGCTGCTTGTATTATCATCCTTCTTGTTCTCTAAACTGACTATGCTTACAAATGAGTTCCAAATTCTGAGTTCCTGTCTGTTGAGTATTCTTTTAAAATCTTCATCCTCAAGCAATTTTCTAATTCGAGGACCAATAAAAATGCCTTCTTTAAGACTGGCGTCACTTTGTAACGGCACCAAAATACAGTAAAAAAAGAACCTGCTCAGGCGCCAAATTATGTAACGGTGTCTGTTCGGACGCCCAAAATATGTAGCGAAGTATGTTTGGGCGTCGTAATAGTGTTTGCTTTCGGATAGCTGGTTTGGAGAATTAATCCAGGATTCCTGTTAGTTGTAAATAAGAAAGCCCAAAGTATTCGTAACAGAGTTTATTTTATTAAAGTAACATTTATCCAAAACATGAAGTTAAATAAACATAAAGTCTGATTCTTCAACAATAAAACCAAGTCAAGTACATTTAACAAATATTATTTACATCGGTGAGATTAATGTACGGGGAGTGTAATTCGGTGAATGCACGGTGACGATGGGCTTCAGTTCCAAGTACTGAAGTAAAACATCTAGGATCCGATGCGGCGGTAAGTTCGATAATTATTTAACGGCAGCGGGCCCAGCTCAACACGCTGAAGACTCACTGCAATAAATAATTAGGGGACTGGTGACGGCGGCGGGTTTAGCAACTATTTACCCACAGTGGGCCCAGCTCAACACGCTAAAGACTCACGGCGATAAATAATTACTAGACTGGTGACGGTGGTGCAGAGCGGTAAAATGGCTACCAACACCAGGAGGTCAAGCTCAGCACGCTTAAAACCCCAAGATGCTACCAGACATTCAGCCGGACGGCGTCGTCGTCGGATTCTGATTTCTAACCAAATGGAGTCAAGCTCAACACGCTTAAGACTCCTCAACTACCCAGCTCAACACGCTGAAGGTAGTTGTCAGCAGAAAACTGAATGCCTTTCCTCGGCTACGGCCATACTATTTATACCAAAATCCTGGCCTTGGTGACGTCAATATTTCATGGCGGCAGGAAGTACGTGGCAGCACCTGCCAAACGGTAATTGCAGAAGCTTCAGGAATGAACATCTGCGTGATTCATCATATGTCGGCAGGAGGTGCGCGACAGCACAAGACTAACGGGAATTTCCGAAACTATAGTAATGAACATGCGTATGATTCATTACAATTTAATTGGGGAAAAAGTTCTCTTAAATATTTAAATCCTACACCCTCTTTATTCATAGCCTCCACAACATTTTTCATTACCCAAAGTTTAACATTAAGAGTTGGCAAAAGAACATTTTTAGAGTCTACAAGGGGAACATATTTAACATTACTAAGTCCTGGTTCAAATACTTTCCTTCCGGCCAAATTCTATTCACATAATATTCTTTTACTGCACGACTCTCTCACAAAAAAAATGGTGCTCATACTGTCATAATCCTCTGTCATTGTTACTGAATGGGCAATTGGTATAGATGGTTTTAAATTTCCATTATGTAGTAATACAGCTTTTAAACTGTATTTGGAGGAATCTATGAATAAGCGCCACTCAGAAGGGAAATGCTCAGAAATAAGTTCCTGCATTAACCATCAATATCAATACACGCGCATAGTGAATTTTTCATATTATAAAATGTTGCATTTCTTTTTTAAAAGTCGTAATCTTTGTTTCTTTATACAGCAAGTTCCACTCCTTAAGTCGGGAACCAAGAAGTTCTGCTTGTTGTTTTGATAGCCCCAAGTCACATACCAAATCATTCAATTAATTTTGAGCAATTAAATGAGGGTCTCTAAAACTTTCTCTGGAATATAAAAAGAGTCTGGGCTGTCTGTCGTTACTATTTTCATTATCTCCCAAGACAATATTTTGCCAATCTAAAAGCGCAGTTGACACTGGTAAGTCTGATGCATTGTGAGGAACAGGTCTTAGCAACCATCGAAATGATTGATGGGTTCTCGTCACACCATTGGAAGCGCAAAAGACATGTTTTTTCTTTTTGGGAATGGGAAGCCCATTGCTTTTCTTGATCTCCTACTAAAACTGCAAAATATAGAAAATACGCTTTTTCACATTTTCAGACAATGGCCTAGCTTGTGACTTCACAAGGAATTCTCCACAAATATAACAAAACTTGTCAGGTGAGGTTTTGCAACTTCGGCGCGTTTGACTGGGCATTTTTGTCGTAACAGAGTTATGTAGACAAACGAAAACCCTTTCTAATAAACACAATTGGGCACTTGGAAGGTCAAAACAACAAACATACTGAAAAATGTCCCACCTTACTTTAACTTGCGCTTCTCAAATTGCCAGACCAATCATAGAATTTATTACCTGGCAATATAATAGGGTCTATTGTGTTCACACAAAAATGGTACGTATTAGGATATTTGTTCACTTCATAAGGAGGTATTAACAGTGTAAAAACAGTAGTGTAAATTATGTTGCAACGATTGTGACGGCCTGTGTAATTATTTATGTATATTAGTGTATAACAGTTTATACAAAAATTTTTAATCACTAGTGTTAATAAAATGACAAATAATGGCCACTCAAATTTTAGAAGATTTGGTACTACTACTGTTTAGATGATTTTGATTATTCCTGTTGAAGTCGTCATAAGTTTTTGCATAATATGAATCGTCAAAATATACAGTATGTATTTACAAATTAAGTGTATTAATAAATTTGAATAATAAATATAGGGAAATCCACGGAGAAAAATCTGTTCGTGGACCAAGCTATACGATAAATCAAAGTATCTGTTAAACGTACATTACAATAGGGAAGAGAAGGAATAAAAAGGGAAAAAACTAGTGATATGTATAATTAAATACCACTCACTAAAATAATAAGCCAATTTCATATTTGGGACACATGTGCATGTATATGCACATACATCCACATATACACACACATACATACATATACATAAATATTTGCACATATATACATATTTACACATATACACACTTACACATACACACATATACACATATACACACATACATGCATATACATACACACATATACATATATACATACATATATACATACACACATACATACAGACATATATACACATACATAAATTCTTATAAACATTTTATTTATTCATTTAATCATTTGTTTTTTTTTATTTATTTTTTTTACTAAATCATTTGATGAAGTGTTGCCAGAATCCATTCCGATAGTTTTTTTTAAATAAGTTGTAAGAATTTAAGTGTTTTTAATTCATTTGGTATAATATTATACATCTTAGAAGTTACGTAAGTAAAGCTGCTTTGGCCAATTATTTTTCCCATTCTTGGTACGAGTATTGAATTTAATTTATATCTTGTGTTATATATGTGGTCAACTATCTGGTTTTTGGTTATGGTTTTTTTATGTAATATCAAAGTTTGACAAAACAGCTGTCTAATGTCTAGGATTTTTGATTCGAGGTACAAATCGTTGCTCGGAGAGAGGTAGGGTTTATTAAATATTATTTTTAAAATCCACCTTTGAGTCACCTCTAGTTGTTTTAGATGGCAGTTCATTACGCATCCCCACGCAATGTTGCCGTATATTAAATGGGTTTGTCCCAAAGCATAATACATTGTTTTCATGTGGTTGACGTCGAAAAATTTTTTCAGATATTTGAATTTTGGAATAAGGCATCGCAATTTTTGTACTATACTACTTATATGTGTATTCCATTTTAATTCGCTGTCAATAATAATTCCTAAGTATTTTATAGTTTGGTAGGATCAAGTTCGATATTAGTGTCATTATATTTAATTTCTATGCTTTTATAGGTCGGCAGGTTGTTAATATAGCTTGTAAATGGTAAATATTTTGTTTTTTTTTATATTGATAGTAAGTAACTTAGCAAAAAGTCTAATAGTATAGGAAACTCCTGTTGGATTTTTTTTTAAACATAGCCAGCTCTTCTCTTTATAGACCAATGCCATGTCATCGGCAAAACTTATTACTTGGCCTGTGATGGGTATATTAAATATTTCATTCACATAGAGATTGAATAGCAACGGTCCCAGTACGGTACCTTGTGGAACTCCAAAAATGACATTTCTTGCACTACTCACTATACTGTTAATCTTAACGCATTGACTTCTATGTTGTAGATAACTTTTTAATAAATCATATGCTTTCCCTTTTATACCAATATTTTCTAATGTGTCTAATAAATCAGGTTGACTCACCGTGTCGATGGCTTTGACCAAGTCAACAAAGATACAAATAGCTGGTTCAGAATTATCCACAGCTGCATATACTTTTGACATGACCTCAGCAATGGCATCCTGTGTTGATTTGCCCTCTCGAAATCCATATTGTTTTGCTGATAATATATCATATCTATTTATAAAACTTAACAATATTGTTCTAGTAATTTTTTTCATATATTTTTGACAGACATGCCAGCAATGAAATAGGTCTATAATTATGGAGGTCTAATCGGTCACCAGATTTATGTCTTGGTTTAATAACTGCGGTTTTAAACGATCTGGGAAAAGTGCCACATTCGAGAGATTTGCTAAAAATGTACAATAATGGTCCAACTATATATTCGTCGCATTCCTTAATTGTTTCTGCCCTCGCAGAATCCATACCAGGTGCTTTGTTGAGTATTAATTCCTTGATAATTTGTATAATTTCTTGGTAATTAGTTTGTTCTAGATATATTGAGTTTACTATATGCTTTTTTTGGGAATTGTCTTTTCACGGGTTTGATCATTTTTGCTAAGCTACCGCCAATTTCATTAAAGAATATGTTAAACGATTCTGAAATTATTTGATTATCTGATGTAATGTCTCCACCTTCAAGTTTAATTTTATTGATATCATTGTTAATTGATTTATTTTCAATGTTTTTGACGCACATCCACATATTTTTTGGACAATTTTTATTTTTGTCTATTAGGGACTCATATTAATTGTTTATATAAAAAAATCTGTTGTATTTCCAACAGATTTCGCTTGCGAAACTTTAGGAAATTATATTATTATTTCTTCCTCTTTTTTAAGTTGTCAAAAACACCCTCTGACTGATCTATTGACCCAAAGTAACAAACACAGAGGCTCGTTTTTTCAGTATCATACTGGGGAACTAACTGCATTTTTTGATAACCAAGCTTTGAAAATAAGCTATAAGAAAAGAAAAATTTAGAGGATGCCTCAAATAACATTCAGACAGTATTTAACACTATAATTTCATAAACCATGTGTTACAAAATCATGTCGACATGCTCTCTGTAATATAATTAATTTGCAACAATGCAACGGTGAAAAATCTCTATATTATCGCTTACCCACTTGAATACTATGAAATGGTCGCCAATAAAAACATTTCAGTTCATATTTAAATACATTACCTACAGATAAGGAAAAATTAAATATTGTTATTCGCGACACAGTTAGTAGTCGGGAATGAAAAACACCGTAAAAATTTGTTATTTCGTGTGAAAACCTTATCTGCTTGAAAATGGCCAAAATACTGCATACATGAATATAATCATAAAAATAATATACCACGCAACGTATTGTTACCTGTTTCCTTATCGGTTTATTTCTCTATTTTATTTACAACCTACACTACCATTTTAATTCGTTATAAGCAGTAAAAAGTAATTACTAGATATCAGCAAAATGGGGGCTGATTTAATAACTTACCTACATGCCACTCTTGTTGTAGGTTTTGAAATCCAATTGTTCTACTATCAGTTAAAAATTGTATAGGTATTATTATTAGAGTTCGGAAATCGGCGAGTCATTCCAGTGTCGTCTGCAGGAACCTTGATAAGAAATGCAAGTTTGTGTCTTGTGAATTTGTTTACATTGTATAATTTTTTATAAAACCACACCAACTAATTCATGTATGCATATCATATACTTTAAAATACCTTCTATGCATCTTAAAGAACTGGTTCGATTGCAAATCAAATTACATTTAACATAAAGCTGTTTGCAAATTATCTAGTTGCATAGATATTCGAATATCCTCTAAAAAATCATATACATACCTAATGAAAACTGTGAATTAGCATTTGATGTATTCTCGCAACCAGTATGTTATGCAATACTTCCCCCACAGGTGCTGCGCTGTGTGTATCGACATGCGATTTTTTCATGAATTTCTACCCAATACGCCACTATCTCCACAGCCTATACTGAGAAGATGAGGCACTTGGTCAATCGCAGCTTTGTATTACCACAGAAACGTTGACGATATTAAAATAGTCATAAGACAATTGGATGCTAACGGAGCCGTTGCTATTGTAAATGCCCAAGAAGCTATTGCCGATCCCAGTGTCCAAAAAGGTTTAGAATTTATATTCTCAAGCTTTCCACAAAAAGAGATGTACCTAACTATATGGTTTACTTTTTATTGTTTATAAACCATATATTAAATATGATTTGAACGAAACAACTACTCAGCGGGCAAATACCCCGACCTGCATTGGATTACACCTTCAAATCATGATAGATCGGTAGCCAATATCATTTATCATTTCCTAACCAAACATAGACCGGTTTCGAACTTATTAGGTCTATGTCTGGTTACGAATTGACAAATGATATTGGCTACCGATATATCATGATTTGAAGGTATAATCCAATGCAGGTCCGGGTATTTGCCCGCTGAGTAGTTGTTTCGTTCAAATCATATTTAATAACAGTAGTTCAGTCTACCTGGGCTAGAGGTCGCCGATCTCGGTACTTGCTTCGCAAGTCGCTATCCGCCACAGAGACATCTATGATGTCGGTCGGATAGTAGCATTTGGACCATATGAGAAGTTTCACATACCTCTCAGCACTACTCAATTTACCTTAGTCAGTATATGACTAGCAGGTTGGCCACTATCATTTGTCTGTTCCATAACCTATGGCATACTGAGGAGAACTAATAAGTTCAAAACCGGTCTATGTCTGGTTAGGAATTGACAAATGATATTGGCTACCGATCTATCATGATTTGAAGGTATAATCCAATGCAGGTCGGGGTATTTGCCCGCTGAGTAGTTGTTTCGTTCAAATCATATTTAATAACAGTAGTTTAGTCCACCTGGGCTAAGGGTCGCCGCTCTCAGTACTTGCTTCGCAAGTCGCTATCCGCCACAGAGACATCTATGATGTCGATCGGATAGTAGCATTTGGACCATATGAGAAATTTCACACACCCCTCACCACTACTCAATTTACCTTAGTCAGTATATGACTAGCAGGTTGGCCACTATCATTTGTCTGTTCCATAACCTATGGCATACTGAGGAGAACTAATAAGTTCGAAACCGGTCTATGTCTGGTTAGGAATTGACAAATGATATTGGCTACCGATCTATCATGATTTGAAGGTATAATCCAATGCAGGTCGGGGTATTTGCCCGCCGAGTAGTTGTTTAGTTCAAATCATATTTAATAACAGTAGTTTAGTCCACCTGGGCTAGAGGTCGCCGCTCTCGGTATTTGCTTCGCAAGTCGCTATCCGTCACAGAGACATCTATGATGTCGGTCGGATAGTAGCATTTGGACCATATGAGAAGTTTCACATACCTCTCAGCACTACTCATAAACCGTATACTAATTTTATCTTTTTTAAAGCCTTTTTACAAACTTTATTGCATTATTTAGAAAAATGGTAGGTACTTAAGAAGTTCTGGATATAATAAGCTTTGGTAGTAGAATGATATCTTTCTATTTTTTCATTGAATCTCTGTTAAATATTCATCACGGCAACATAAATATTAATTATTTCATATGAATCTTTTTTTGGGCTTAACAAACTTCTACAGGAAGCTTTTTTTAATACTCTAAAATGGTTACATGACATAATCTCAGTTTTCACTTTGATGTATGAACAGTAAACACTTTTATAGTAGTAAAATTATCCTTTATTTTAAAGTGGCACTACGGTTTCCACTTTTTTTATTAGACCCTTTTAGATATAGCATTGTTAATATTCCACAAAACAAAATGCCTTTTATTTCACTTTAGTCATAAATTATAATTTGGAATAGGACAATATGCACGTAAAAAAACCCTCTGATATCTCTGCATCAATGTCACATTTTTGAATACATATTTCGTAAATTAATGACTAGCATTTAAAACAGCACGCTCAGTCTTTTATTTCCGAGAGACTAACAAAATCTGAATGCAAACAAAGCCTTATCCATATACTGGTACAAGTACTGAAGAATCCAGAACCGTTCTTGTTCCTGAAAAAAATGGGATCCAAATTCCAATCAATATTTCAAAACTGTATACGTTTCCATTTAACATCAAAACAGAGATCATAAAATACAACTTCAATATTTAGTCACTAGGCAAACAAAAGTTGATATAACGACGAAATTATAATTTTTAGATGTTATAACTATATCATTTACGTAATTAATTATATAGTTATTATTTTTACTAAAAAGTGTTCTGTTATAATAATTTTTGTTTATTATGTGTTCATTGTTGAAAGTTTTTACATAACAGGCTATCAGTACCTCTGAAAACGGCCCTGCTATGGATGTTATATATTAATATTAATAAAGCCACACCTTACACATTATTAATTGTAAATATCTTCGGTGTTTTAAAAATAAAGTTTATTATAACACAATTACAAATAATATTGATGGATATTATGATTAATGATTATGTAATTAACGATATGCAATTGTCGTCACAAACTAACTCAGTTCTTATGTATATGGTAATCTAGTTACATTTTTTACAAGAAACTTTTCTATTACAGGTATTATTATCAGAGATAGGATTTACCAATCGGATATGTTGTAAAACCAGGGTTGGCTTTAGGTGGTTACGTGTCAGATTTGCATGCATATATGAAACGATATCTTACCTTGACATTTTTTTAGCGAAGTCCGTATTATCCAAAATTGATAAAGTCAATTTATTATAAACGCTCTTTCAAAGAGAATTGGAGGTATAAGGGATGTACTTAATAGTAAACTACACACATAAGTATTTTTAACTGCCGGTTACAAGAATAAAAGTATATTATTAATATCTGTTCTAAATGTTTTGCAGTTAAACTTGGGCGCCTTTCGTTGAGAATCCATTTATATTGTGAGAAGGAACGCTCGACGTCGACAAATCTAACATACTTAAAATATATAAACTTTCGCAAAGTCACCACATTCATAATCCGTGTATTTGGGATTCCACATTTTCAATATGACAGTAATAGTACGATACTGCCTCTAGCCAAGTTCCCCATCGTGTTATAATGGGCTGTGGAGTATTTGATAGAATTTCATGAAATAACCGTACACGACTTGGTGCTTTAAGAAAAACTTTCTTTACACCAGATATTAAATTATCAACATTAGGGTAGCATCCCTAATAGCTTCAGCAATCCTATCAAGCTCAAGTGTTAAACATGTACATGAAGTATATTCTGATATGTTTCCTTCAAAATTCTTCCAGCAGCTTTCATATAATTCACTCCATCATCGGTAAGAAAAAGTAAGAACTTGTCCTTATTTTCTGCATATATGTCACTCTAAAACTCTTGTGGACTTGAATTCACTACTTCCGATATAGTGGGAGAATTTGTAGCTTCTAAAACTTTAGAGGCAATCAAATGCTCGTTCATTAAACAATTTTCCTCCAATGCACTCACTAAAACAGTCGCTATCTTAAACCCGCACGCATTAGTGGTTGCGTCCACGCTATGCCAGATGTACCTCCCATTAAGCTCAGAAGAAATTTTCTATCTAATATTTTCACACTCCGTTGATAAATATTTTTTTCATAGCGTAAACCCCGAAGGCACGTTAACATTGCTATATTTGCCACCAATACATTTTTTCAAAAATTGTCTAAAAAGTGGATGTCTAATTTCAACCACGGTATGTTATGTCCTATCATAAATTCCACGAAATCTAAATTAAAATTATGTTGCATGTCACTGTAAGTAAAGCCACCTACGCTCCGTTTATGGTTTTCTGAGGAAATATGTTTATTAATATTTGTGTTGCATGACCACGAAATTGCTTTGTTACATCTAGTGTAATACAATTGTCTATCATCAAATTGTAAATCGGCAATATCGCGAATCCAAGAATTTACTGTCGCTTTCGTCTGTTTAGTACGTTGTGACATTTTAACTGCGCATTTTTAGTACCTACGTCCAAATGAATCCACGTTATGCAAGATACTGTTTGATCGTGTTATATGTTTTCTCCCCTCTACGCTAGGGCCGGCCGTTGGCCTTCAGTAATGTAAACTACCAATATACTGTAATTTAAAAGAATCTATTACGCATTACGTTTTAATTTATTATAGTCAGAACACTAAGTTACCATGAACATTGTAAAATTAAATAAAATGCACTTAATATGTTTTTGTAGTTTGGGAATGTTTCAGTAGGTTTTTGGAATATATTATATTATATCTGTAAAAGCCATCCCTGGGAATCGATCGGTAAATCCCACGTATGATTATTATACGATATTTTAAAATATACAATGGTGTTGACGTCGTTCTTCATGCGGAACTACATTTTCTTTACTGTCTTCTATAAATATATAGGGTGTTCCAGAAAATGTCTGCTTGCATTATTACTATAAATTGCTGTTAGTGCACGTAGCAGTGTGAAGAAAGCGAGAGGATAAAAATAAATAGTAACAACTATGTCGGCAATATTACGGAGGGCGCAAAAATCAGTATGTATGGATTTGTTTTGAAGAAACCATGGATTTTAAGATACATGATTTCATTATTATTACTGCTATTCAGTGTACACCTCTACTGTTAATATGTAGTAAACGGGTGTTGCAAATCAATGCGCGAACGCGAACAGTTGAGGAAGTTATATAACTACTTTATGTAACATTGGTGTAAAAAGTGAAAACGTTTTAATGCTTATATCAGACGAAGCGGCATATACATTGTGTCCCAGGATAGATGTAAAAACAATGGACAAAGAAAATTTCGAGTTTTGAAATGGCACTTCGCGAATCAGCCCTGCTTGCTGTAAAACTATTTTGTATCAAAAATTAGTTGAATAGGTGTTATCCAGGGTGTTAATTTATAAAAGTCGTCACTAATAAAACTTTATTTTTCAATAAAAATTTTTCATAAACTGGACATTTTTTTACGTATTCACATTGCATATACACAGAACCCACGGGTTTACATTTCTTTCGAAGGATGATGACGTGTTGGTCTGCTTATCTACTATACCTAATCTATATGCTCCTCTCCAGATTTCAATCCGAGTAATCTGGATTGAATGACACTATCTCTCCACCCAGTCGATATATCATCGCATTGAAGTGTTGAAAAGTAACAATTTATAATTTGACTGTGTAATGAAAATTAAAAATTCAGAGGAAATAGTTTTGACGGCCAGTTTATAATAATATTATCTCTAATATATACCTCCAAATTCAAATATTAATGATTATCATTGGATATTTGATGTATTAAGCTCTATTGAATATGTGTATTAATCAGGATGTTATGATTGTGGGTAATTTTAATATTCTATATTATTCTAATTATTTAATAAATAATATACCTGATGGGCGAACAGTTCCATTAATAAATTTCATAAATTTTCTTGATTTAAGTCATTGCAATTTTATTAAAAATTCTAGCGAGAGAATTCTAAATTTGGTACTAACTAATACTGACAGTAAAATCGAAAATTTTCTGGATATTTTGCTTAAAGAGGATAGTCATCATCCAGCCTTAACTGCACTCTTAACATTACTATTAGGTCAAGTAACAATAAACAAAAAAATTGATACTATTCATTACAATTTTCGAAAAGCTAAGTACATTGACCTCTACCAAAGTTTTACTCAAGTCAACTGGAATTGTCACTATGAATACTCCGACGTCAACCTGGCATGTGAGCAATTTTATATAGAAAATTATGAATTACTTGACATTCGTTCCTAAAACTAAAAAACATAGCAGAAATCATCTTCCATGGTTCTCATATGAAATAATCCAAAAACATTAATTTAAAATATCGTATATAGAAAAAATATAAAAAACATGGGAATCCCTAGTCTCTAGAGGAATTTAAATCGTTAGGAAATTTGATTAAAGAATCAGTTAATGCAGCTTACAAAAATTACTGTAAAAGACTAGAGAATATTTTCAATAATCCAAATAAATTTTGGTAATTCATAAATAACAAACGAATTTATCCAATATCCTGACTTCACTGATATATGGTGTTAATATTGAAGATCAACAAAATGTTGTCAATTCCTTTGCTGATTTTTTCCAAAGCGCATTTACACTACCCAGTCCACAGGCTGTCGAGCAAAAAAAAATAATAATGAAATAGTCGACAATGTCCTCATGAACTTCCAGCATTTCTGATCAAAGACTGCGCTTCCAACTGTTCAAAACCTCTGACAATTCTTTTTTAATTTCGCAATCAACTCTGCAACGTTTCCAACGATTTGGAAAATATCTAAAATTGTACAATTTTAGACATTGTTTTTAAAAAAAGGTGACCGGGCTAATATTGAAAACTACAGACTCATTACTATAATAAACAATTTTTCAAAAGCATTTAAAATTTTATCACATGAATACATGTATTGTTATATGAATAATCGTTTAAGCCAATTTCAACATGGGTTTATTAAAGGAAGATTAACTGTCACAAATCTCTTTTGTATCACACAATTGTTAGCTGAATCTATTGATTCTGGACTCTAGACTGATGTTTTATACACAGATTTCTCTAAAGGTTTTGACAGACTGGACTATGACATTCTCAATATGAAACTCCATGCTCATGGATTCTCATTCAATCTCCTAGACTTCTTTAAATCATATCTTACTAATCGGAGACAATATATTAAATGTTCTGGCCACCAGTCTATCCAGATTACAGCAACATCCGATGTTCCACAGGGTACCAATCCGGGTCCCCTTCATTTTAACATCTTTATTAATGACATTGTTTGTGATTGGAAGGTAGACTGCTTATTGTATGCAGACGACATGAAAATCTATTTTAATATCAGAAGCATCGATGACTGTAAAAAGTTACAAGATGACTTAATAATTATAAATGATTGGTGCATTGTAAATAAACTACCCTTAAATGTAGCAAAATGTAATGTAATGACCTTTTCTAATAAAACAGGACCATATATTTTTCATTGCTCGTTAAATAATTTTATTCTAAATAGACCCGAAACATTTCGACATTTGGATGTAACGTTTGACAAGAAACTTTTTATTTGAGGATCATATGAACAATCTCACCTCTGCTTGTTTTAGAGTTATTGGGTTCATTATTAGAAACTCTGCTGACTTCAACAATATCTTACATTAAAATTGCCTTTTTCTACATTTGTGAGATCGCGAATTGAATATGCCTCTCCTATGATACCCATATTCAAAATTTTGAGAAAGTACAAAGAATATTTTTGAAATATTGTTTTAAAGAAGATGGGATCTATCCTCCAATTGGTTTTTCTCACTCTGTCATGCTTGATAGATTTTCTATTGAAAGCCTACGAGATAGACGTGAAAAAACACAAGTACCCTTTTTGCACAAAATATTACAAAATGCGGTAGATTGTCCACAGATCATTACAATGTTAAATTTTCATTTTCAAGATTATCCGCTCGTGAACATCCAACTTTTTACTTAACTACAACTAGAATAAATATAAAAAAGTTCTCCCCACTGCATCTAATTTGTACTGCATAGAATGACATACAGGACTCCCTTGATATTTTTCACTGCAATGTAGCCTCAATAAAAAAACTGAAAACTCTTAAGTACGAAATTTCTATTATTGCTAACTATGAACTATCATCTTAGTCGTAGGTATATTATATTCTTGATTGTTAAATTCCTCTATATCTCAAGTATTATATGTGTTCCCATTCTGTAATTGTATTTAATCTGTTGAATAGTTGTACTAGTAATAAATAAATGAATAAATAAATAAATAAATAAATAAATATATAAATAAATAATTGTTTTGACATTTAGTATGTTCATTGGTACTTATTGTTCGTCAATTTTACTTGATTGTAAATTGACCAAGAAATTCCTCGATTTCTGGTTGCCATATTGGTGTTTTGTGAATTGATTCTTATGCACTCACTTCACCGTATAATTATATTTATCGACAGAATTACATGCATATGCACACAACTGATTAAATTTCGAATTAATTTATTATCTATTTGGCCATATATCCGTTTTAATAAAATAAATATATACACTAGAGCTGCACTGCACCACATTCTTATAATCGATTAGAATGTAGTAGCGGAGGGATGGTAATTTATTATAGCATATTACGAAGTTCGGAACTACCGTTTGCAATTGCTTTGTGTTAACTTGTTACACAGTGAATAGCATATACCTATGATATAATTACTAACGCGATATTGACCGCGTTACAAACACTTAATCCAGTCAGTAGGGATAAAAAAAGGCCTTTGCCTTACAAAAGGTGGGGTAGAAACCATTTTGAAATATGTTGTTTAGGTCTTGAATGCAAGGTGCAAAAAACTGTTTTTTTTTTCAAAATAACTCCGCAACGCTTGATCCAACGACAAAAATGTCAATGACAAAGTTAAAGAAAACAAAATTCCTTACATGCTGGATTAAATATGGGTAAATTTATTTTTCTCTCATCTAATTCCGTAATTGTGTATTTCAAAGAAGTAATTATATCTAGAGCTGGCAGAAATGCGCGGCGGGACATAGACGTTCGCATCATAATAAGCGTAATACCCTCTTAACTAGCTTAATGAACTAGCTTGGTTGTCACAAACTAGAGAAGGTCTGTTCTATGGTTGTCTTCGTGAGTGATGTTCACTGTGGTGAAAAAATATGCTTATATTTTGAGAACGATCGTTTGACACCTATTGATGTAACGGTGTCTGTTCGGACGCCTAAAATATGTAAGAAAGTATGTTTGGGCGTCGGAATAGTAACAGTGATTGCTTTCGGATAGCTGGTTTGGAGAATTAATCCAGAATTCCTGTTAGTTGTAAATAAGAAAGCCCAAAGTATACGTAACAGAGTTTATTTCATTAAAGCAACATTTTCTCAATCAGAAGTTAAAAACTAAATCAATTCCAAGTCAAGTACAGTTAATAAATATTATATACATCGGTGCAATTAGTTTACTAGGAGGAGTGTAATTTCGGTAATTGACGGTACGACGGTAGGATTCAGCTCCACGTGCAGACGGAAACATCCAGGACTCGATGCGACGACGGTAAGGTCGACAATCATTTAATGGCAGTCGGGTCCAGCTCACCGCGCTGAAGACTCACAGCAATAAATAATTATGGGACTGGCGCTACAATACTTACCAACGGCGGACCACTCAACGCGCAAGACCACGCAAAAAAATTACTAGACTGGGACGGCGATGCAGGACGGTAAAATGGCTACCAACACCATGAGGTCTAGCTCTGCGCGCTAAAAACCCCAAGATGCTACCAGACAATCGGCCGGGCGGCGTCGTCGTCGGATTCTTTATTCTAACCAAATGGAGTCAAGCTCAACGCGCTTAAGACTCCTCAACTACCCAGCTCATCGCTCTGAAGATAGTTGTCAGTAGAAAACTGAATTTTATTTCCTTGGCTACGGCGATTCTATTTATACCAAAATTATGGCCTTGGTGACGTCTCATATTTCATGGCGGCAGGAAGTACGTGGCAGCACATGTCAAACGGTAATTGCAGAAACTTCTAGGAATAACCATCTGCATGATTCATCACATGGCGGCAGGAAGTGGGCAGTTGCACAAGACTAACGGGAATTTCCGAAACCATAGTAATGAACATACGTATGTCTGATTGATTACAATGTAATACAGTCATACTTAAAATAGTCTCTGAACGCACTTAACGGATCTGGGGTTGCACCATCAGTACCATCAGGAATTTGTCTTAATTTAGTAAAACCGGTGTTTTGCTTTAACACACGTCAACTTTTCTCTAACGCGCTCATATTTTGCCTCACCTATAGCGTGTAGCAGTCGATTTACTTCGTCCACTATTTGCAGTAACTCCGCTAACGACAAGGCACTGTTTTGTAAGTTTTTTATGGCGTCGCGTAAACTTGTAAATAGTTTTTAAAGCTGTTTCAACGAAAATATCTTCGAATTTTTTCTGGCTTTTCTTAATAGCTGCAGCCTCGTCAGTAATGAATTGCAGTATCACAGCACTTATTTGTTGTAAATGTTCAGCATAATAAAAAGCTGCTTTCAACCATGTTTCCGAACCTGTAAGAATCGGCTGTGGTGGTTCGGGAATATTGGGACACTTGCTGTGAAATGCGTGAAGACATTTAGGAAATTTAAGAAACACTTTTTTGTACTTGCTATTAATGCATCTACCTCTGGAAAACTGTGTCGAACAGTTTCTGCCACAAGATGTAATGCATGCACTTTACATGTAACATGTACCAACCTACAACCGTGTTCTTGAAGAGAACGGTCTACCAAACGCATTGTCGCGGCACTATCGGTCACAAACTCCAACACTTTTTCACAGGTAAAATTTTTCTAACATCTCCAGCACCACCCGCGTAATTGTTTTGCCAGTACGCTCAGTTTCTTGTTACATAATAACAGTAGAAATGTCGGTTTAAGAGGATCCAGTACACGTACTATAATGTTTACAATACAATTTTTTTTCAGTCAGTCGTCTCGTCAACACATAACCACAGCCGATTCTTACACATTGGTGAACATGGTTGAAGGCAGCTTTTTTATGGTGAATATTTACAACAAATAAAAGCTGTGATACTACAATTCAATCTTGACGAGGCTGCTGCTGTTAAGAAAAGCCAGGCAAAACGAAGATATTTACGTTGAAACAGCTTTAAAAACTATTCACAAGAACTATAAAAGATTATATGACGCCATAAAAAACTTACAAAATAGTGCGTTCTCATTAGCGGAGTCACTGCAAATAGTGGACGAAGTAAATCGACTGCTACACTCTATAGGTGATGCAAAAAATGAGCGCGTTAGAAAAAAAGTCGCACGTGTGTTTAAGCAAGATATCGGTTTTACCAGATTAAAACTGTGATGGTACTGATGGTACATCTCTAGATCCGTTAAATGCATTCAAAAACTATTTTAAGTATGCCTATATTACATCAACAGATGTCGAATGGTTGTTCTCAAAATATAAGCATATTTTTTCACTCACGGAGACGGCCATACAAACATACCTGATGCTGCAAAGTTTTAAAAGATCTTCACCAGTTTGTGATAACCAAGCTGGTTCATCAAGCTAGTTAAAAGGGTAAGTTGTGCATACATTGTTATAAATTGTACAGATTATTGTTTTTGTTACTAGTTAATTTCTTTTTATAAATTGTAACAGTTTATTGTTTTTGTTACTAGTTAATTTCTTTTATTACGCTTATTATGATGCATACGCCTATGTCCCGCCACACGACTTGCTGTATTTAATTATATCTTGTTTTTTAACGAATGTGATAGGAATCAGTTAAGTTGGTTTCAATATAACTGAGAAAAAGCTATAAAACCAACAAGATTACAATTTTTTTAAGATCTTTTCTAGTGGTATATCGTCACAAGCATCGTCCGGCGTTCCACAAGGATTTGTTACATTACCCACTGTGTTTCTTTCTTATATTAGTGACCTACTTTATTCAATACCTAATTCGATGCAAGCTATGGATAAGAACTTCTTTTAATACAAATTGTACCTATACTGAAACTAGTTTCTCATGTTAAAGCGAATATAAATTCATGTGGTCCAATTTATTGAAATTATACTATAATTTAATTGTACGGTATGTTTCAAACTTATTTGCAACATAGAAAAAGTCGGCTTCCTTGACTTCTTTACAGCCGTCAAAGAAGCCGACGTTTTTCATGTTGCAAATAAGTTTGAAATAAACTGTACATATTATTAAGTTTTAATCTATTGTCGACTTAAATTGAGTAAATGTTTCAAATCGAGCAATAGGTACTTATTAACGTTGTTTAGAGTTTTGTTGCATGTTAATAAAAGTCAACATGACTTTCATTAATTTGAAGCCAATCAAAACAATACACAAAGCAAATTTTGTAGTGGGAAATTTCGTTTGACATATTTTATTGATAAAAATATAGAACGTTACAGAAAGGTCTAAAGTAATAAATACAGTTTAAAAAAACTAATAACACGCTTTTAAAGCACATCAAACTAAAAAATAATTATTAATATAAACTGAAAACAAATAATGAACGAAAAATACTAGTATTATTGTGAAAAAAAGCGTGGGTTGCTCGATATACGAAAAATATGGCACAAAGCGCCCCACGCTTTTTTCCACAATAATACTAGTATTTTTCGTTCATTATTGTTTTCAGTTTATATTAATAATTATTTTTCACTTTTTAGTTTGATGTGCTTTAAAAGCGTGTTTTTTAGTTTTTTTAAACTATATTTATTTTTCACTTTTTAGTTTGATGTGCTATGAAAGCGTGTTTTGTAGTTTTTTTAAACTATATTTATATTGCTTATTAATGATGCTATTATAACATATTACGATCCAACAGATATTTCTGAAAAAAAAAATATTTTTTTTTTATTTCAGCCATGGGATTTGAACTCACGCCCGAGGAGTCCGTCGTTTCGCGTCGACTAAGACTTGCATATACTTACAATATTAAGCCTCTTGCTCTCACGCAGAGGATACGTGAGGAAAGGACTGGCGATCCTAAGCAGGATAATGATATAAACTTATCAAATTATTGTATTGTTACCGGTTCTTCGTAAGTGTACAAAGTTTCAATTAAATCTGTCTGTTTAAAGTGGGTCAAAATCGAGTCCAAAGAGTCGGTTGCAAACAAACAAACAAACAAACAAACATACAAGTGAAGCTAATAAGAGCGTGTTAAAAAAGAATACTTGTCAATTGGGTCACAGTTTAACAACCAAATGGCAACGACATTTCCAGACTCATCGATATCCGGAAATTTATTATTAGAACTACACGAAATCACAATTTTATTTTATATAAAAGGATACCACAAGATGTCAAACACCGTGGGGTCTCGCAAACTATGAAAAACTGAAGGGTGGCCTAAGTTGCCCGAACAGAAGATGCCATCGATGAAAAGAAATACATGTAAAGGCAAGGATAAATAAAAATATACGCAATATACTAAACATACTGGGTAAGAAATCCCAGTTTATAAGAAATTTGAAGAGAGGCAAGACGTACTTTTCTCTTTAGGAGTGGGGGACACGCACCATATTTGAGGATTTCTACCAACATAATAGACAACAAATTTAAAGATTACTGTATGATAAAAGTACCAATTTTAAAACAAAATCTACGAATTTTTGAAACATTTAAAATCCTAAATAAAATAGAATTAAAAAATAGAAGTGAGGCAGAAAAGTTGTCTATACTTAACAGAAAAAATGAAAATCCAACATTAGTTTTCAGACGCATTTACCACATTTTTGTAGGGAAAGTAATACTAGTATATAGATGAACTAAATATTTTAAAAACTTATTGAGTTTAATACTTCTGTACAGTTTGTATTTTTCTAGTTTCCATTGTAATTTATTAAAGGTTTTTATTATTGCCATGCAATTTTATTGTAGGGATCACATCATATGTATTATTAAATTTAAACATATTTACGTCTAAATTATTTCTGCATATTCTTATACATATAGAGCCAAAAGATAGAAACGAATAATCCAACTGGAGTACAGACACAGAGTACAACAAATAATTGTAAATCTGAATTTCTAATTTCAATATACGTAAAAAAGTGGATATTTTTTATATATATTAATAGGGATGAAAGTTCATTTATGCCTTGACACATTTGCTATCACTGCTCAATTTTTATCCACGTGGTGTATTTATACAAAAACTTATATGAAAATAAGATTTTTGTACTTTGAACGAAAAAGTGATCGTTTTAGATAAAAATATATATCAATTTAACAAATGTTTTAATAATGTCCTTAAATAATTGTATAATAAAGATAATTTTGTTTTTTCTTAATATTTTGTTAATTTTCTTGAAAAAAACTGATTTCTTTATGGATAAGTTTCCTTTTTAATCAAAATTTTGCCAATAGTAATTTTGCTCGAAAAATAATTTGACAAAATGTCTCATTTGACAAAATGAGACCTGTGGTTCGCGATTTCTTCATGTAGTTTTTCTTATAAAATTACTGATGGAAAATTATTTCGTTACAAAAGAAATTATCGAAAAAAAGCTGTTTTTACTGTTGATAAAACTACGAAAGGGCGAACACGGTCATACATCAACTGTGCTGAACCAGGCTCACCGATTCACGACTGTGGATCATCCTCTACTGCTAATGGTCGAACATAAATTTCGCATACCAATGGTCATGTTCGCACCTTCGTGATTTTATTTGTATAAATATACCAATTACGAGCATACCAGATTCCAAATATTTAAAGGACCACCATTAACATCTCGAGAACCGATAAAGATACAAACTAGGTTAATTTAGATAAAAGTGGTTTAATAATGATCTGTCCTGAAATGAGTTCAGAAGTTTTGAACTTTTTTTAGCGAATCCTGAATTATTCTGAAAAAATTGAAAATCCATAAATTTAATTTTCCCAAATTTCTCAAGAATGGTTCGCGATATGCAAAAGAGCTTATTGTATTTTCTTCTTAATATCAAGAAAGGTATGTAAGGATTCTTTTAATGACAATGAAGAATTTTCTATAACAAGCAAGTAAATATGATGACGAACTCCCAGGAGGATTTTAAAACACATGATAAAATATTTGTCACATGATTTCCTTTTGGGTCTGTCGTCTCGTCCACTATTATCCAATTTTTTTATTTTTTTATTCACTTTTAATAAGTTTATTTTTTATTGTGCTTTTTATATAGTTCAGTTTACGATCAGCTGTTCTTCTTGAATCTTGACGGTAAATCCAAGTTCGGCACATATTTTTTCCAAAATGCTTGAAACTGTTCTTTCTTCAATATATTTAGTGGAATATTACAGACACAATACATAAATATAAGGTGGCATAAAAATGTGGCATACAAAAACTTGTCTATATGCTTAAAAATGTAAGACGCAAATCTTAAAAAATCACGCGCGCCATGGCTATATTATTTTTATCAGTTTATACGACGGTATATGGACTTGTAGATTGCAGACTGAAATACGGCTCGTAAAGATTTCAATATATCTGCTGCATGAGCGCGTACATACGTCTATGACCAGCGTTGGATTTGCCACGCTCTAATTATTTAGTAATATGTATTACCCATCATTGATCTAATCAGTGATCACCAAATCTATCATTTAAAATTTTTGGGCCAGTCTTACGTTATGGGGAAGGGCCTTGTTTTGCTAAGATCAAATTTTGATACAGATAAAATGTATGTTTAATACAATATTATGGTCAAAGCTGATTGTCTTTAATTTTCTAATACCACCGTTGAAATGAACTTTTAAACTCAGAATTAAAGTTTTACCAGGCTAATATAATTTGCTGTATTATTCAGCTTTTACTGAATTTCACTTAATGGACTTTTTCTTTGACTGAATTAATTAAAAAGTAAACAAAAGCTTTTCTATAACCCAAATGCAAACTTTTTATTTGCGCTGATTTTTCTGTAATTAAGCGAAATGTTCATGCATATGTATTAGTTTCTGTTGACTTCATATTATTTAATTTCCAGAGAATGAACGTTGTAAAAACGGTTTTAAAACTCCTCGTTTGCGAAATTTCACAGAAAAGGTAAAATTTACAATATGAATCCACATTATTCACTACTATTCATCATTTTAATAAAAAAAATCTATTATTTTTCAAGTGGTGGCATGACACCCCTTAATTTCAAAAGCGACTAGAGCATACTTAATGAAATGTTATAAATTTTTTATTGTATAACAATATGAAATACAGTACCTAGTATTGTCACTTGTTTGCTATCCATACGAACACCCCACACTGAGGATTCGTTACATGAAAGTGCAGGTAACACTTACTCACTACTTTATTAACTAATTAATAATTAATTACAATAGATTAATAACTATCTCAACAATAATCACAATTAAGCACACCGTACGCCTTATACAGTGTGTCCGTAAAGTATGGAATAAATTCATTATTTCTTAAACCAAAAATATTTAGAAAAAAAACGTCGATTTTTAATTTCAATTGCGCACCTTAACCTTTATTTTGGTGACGTCATCACTGTTTTCGTTATGACGTCATCGATATATTTTTTTTTAATGGAACACCATGTGCATTTCTCCATTTTTGTATTCTGCTTGAACAGATGATTTCAAAAATGTACACTTAGGGTCTAAAATTAATAAATTGAAATTTACGGCCATTTTGAATATAAGAATGTACTAATTTTTCATGTTTTATTTGAACAAATTATAGGCACTAAACTAACGGTTAGTTAATAATAAAAACAATTTATAGTAAATGTTCGAACTGTACTCCTTCTTGCTGACAGTACCCTAAACGATGAATAAAGTGTTGCAGAACCTTGAGAGTTTCCTGAGAAATGTTGTTTATTTCTGTTATAATTCTCTCTTTTAATTCAACAATGTTTGCCGGTTTGGTTTTATAAACTAAGTTTTTAGATGGCCCCACAGAAAAAATCTAATGGATTGAGATACGGTGACCTTAGTGGCCATTCGATGGTTCCACGTCTACCAATCCACCTGTTCAGAAATATTTGGTCAAGATACCTTCAAACGTCGGCTGGATAATGGGGAGGCGAACCTTCTTGTTAATACCACAGACTTTCGTCAACAATTCCAGGATTAATTCTGCTGGGGAATAAATTTAATAACGTTGGGATGAGACAGCCAATTAAAAATTAGAGATATGTTGCTCCGTTTACAGTTCCATCTGAAAAATAGGGTCCAATGACTCTATTTGTGGATATTGCGTGTGCTGCTTCCGCATCCATCGAGGTTTTTCCCTTGTCCAGTGACTACAATTCTGACGTTTCACTTCACCATTTAATTTGAAAGTGCATTCATTGGAGAAAATAATATTTCTTATCACAAGAAGATCACCATTGCACATATTCATCATTGTTGCACAAAATTGTATCCTCCAATTTGGATCATCACTTAGTTCTTGCACAAGCTGAATCATAAAGGGAGCTATTTTTCTAATTTTAATACTGTATGTACTAACGTTTTAGTAACATCATAATCGTGACTAACCTGACGAACGCTGGCATGTAAATTTTGTTCAACAACCAGTAAAATATTTAATTTTCTATCCTTAGCAACACCTGGCGACCTTTTTGGGTAAATCTTCCACCGTACCACCGTACCGGTCTCTCCAAATTTTTTTCAATTTTACTCACTGTAGAATGAGATATGGGTCGTTCTGGATATTTAGTATTAAATAAATTAAACACTTCTTGTCGAGTTCTCATCGTATCACCATACCCAATCATTGTAAGAATTTCAATTCTCTGCTTTACAGATACACTCATGTTATAAATTAGAATAAATCGATAATAGTTATTGAGAAACCACTACTGGGGCAAAGTATTCTTAAGTGATTCACTGTCAAAGACGATAATGATAAAATAAAAAAACAAACAAAAACTAGCCTACTTCAAAAATTAATAAAAAACGTGTTTATTTTACTTTTTTTACTTGTTTTTGTTAAATGGCCGTATCTTCCAACTTATCAATTTTAGACCCTAAGTGTGATAATATTTCGACTCAGCTGTTGAAGCAGAATCCAAAAATGGAGAAATATACAGGTTGTTCCATTTAAAAAAAATATCGATGGGGTCATAACAGAATCAGTGATAACGTCATTCCCAAGAAAATAAAGGATAAGATGCGCAATTGAAATTAAAAATCGATGTGTCCGAAGATTTTTTTTAAATATTTTTGGTTTAAGAAATAATGAATTTATTCAATACTTTACGGACACACTCTATATGCATCTATTCATGCAGTCTAGAACATTCCTGAACATTCCCGGCCATTTTCGTACAATTTTATTTTTATTTTGCCAGAATACATAGTCTATTGACGTAACATATATTTTTTGCTGAACAATCACCAAATTTAAACGAAATATTTGTATCCAGTTCATGAATTTATATGGTTTTTGTAACGCAGTTTCCACAGTTATTTATTACCATTAATTTTTAATCATTCACTAGTGAGAGTTATGTAATCTCAGAAAATGTTAACAGAATTTTAAGAAAAATGTTCGCGCCTATTATGTGCCACGATATTACGAACAAAAAAAATACAGAAACGAAACAATGGCTATCTTATATTTCATTCCAAATGTTATTGAATTAGGATAAGCTATGACATATTTTTTTTGGATTGTATATTTTTTTATTTATTTAAGATACACCACCCTACAATACCAATTATAGGATGGGAATACAGCATAGTTACAAAAAAAAAGAAACAGTACCAATAACAACAACATGATTGAGAATTCTATAAATAAAAATATCTAAATTATTTTCAACCCAATAATAATTGTTGCATAACAAAATAAAAATAAAATAAAATTTACGTAAATTGGTCCTTGGAATTAGTAAATAAAAATTGACATTGTGCCTAATTCCTATTAAAGAAATATTAAAATTAAGTTGACTTAAAACAGAAGGGCAATCTATCTTACTATGAAAAATATTACGTAAGAATATAAAATAATTTATTTCCCTTCTATCTTTTAGACTCAACATATTACGCCTTGTTAATAGCTCTTGATATAGTGCTCAAATAACTGGATAAATGCCAAATATTCTAAATATAAACACCACTGAAATTAGACAACCCCCAAATCTAAAACTGCATCTGCACAGGCGAGGGTTACACTTGTGAAAAAACGTAGACACACAACCATTTCCACCGACATTACTAGTGCCGGTGATGGGATTCTAACCCTCAGGACAATGGAGAGATTATATAGTCATACTTGCAATCGCGTGCTCTAGCTAACTACTCCACCACGAAAAATGTTACATACTTTGCATGCTTTCTAAATTACTATGTGTTTAATACTTTAATACCCAGGACTCCAAACTATACTAGTATATTCTAACTTAGACAGAACAAAAGAATTAAAGAGTAAAACAAAACGTTAATGGCAATAAACCCTCGTGAATGCCTTATAACCAAACCAAGTTTTTGTAACTAGAAAGTACAGCAGCATTAAAATGAAAATTTAAATACAGCTTTGATTCAAAAATATCTCATGAGTCCTTAAATTTGGTTACTTTATTTAGAAAAATATTATTGAGGATATACTAATTGTAAACATGCGGTTTATTGTTTGGTGAAAGACAGAACATTACACTTTTGTACATTTAATGGCAATTTATTATTATTCAAATCCATTTGCTATTGAAGAGAATGGGCGATAGAATTAATGTGACAATAAATTTTTAAATCAGCTGCATGTGAGACAATTGAGGTCGATCATATGTACAAAGTCATTGATAAAAATAACAAATAGAAGCGGCCCAAGTATGGAGCCCAGTAGTAGAGCAGATAAAGCAGTGAATTAGTCAACCTTGAAACAACGACATTCCAAATATTGGGGTCAGCATCATAAGTATGAAGAAAAAAGTTCAGACAATCTATCTGAAAAGCCAAATTGTTTAATTTACACAAAAGAATACCATGATCAAGTTTACCGAATGCTTTACTAAAATTTGTACACATGACAACAACTTGTCTACCAGAAACTGATTCGGAAATTTTTTGGCAAAATTACTTAAATGACAGGTTCATATGATTGTCACTATCTTTCTCTTTTGGTTGAATCCTTAGATTTTTCATCTCAACTCTTTTGTGAATCCGGAGGTTAGTTTTTATTTTGTTACAGTTACAATTCCAATAATTCTAACGGTATAATTTACAAGTACCGTGTTGTGCGGTAGACTTACCCAACTGAAATCTGTATTGCTCGTTAATACACAGGCACACACAAAAAAAAGGTCTTGTACTCGGGGACCGATCTATATACCGGTATGTATTTCTCCGCTGAACCCGAATCCGGGGTTAAAATTGGCCCATCGGGTCAAAATTGGCCGGAAAAATCAAAAAATGGCCGGAAATTCGCCAAAATCTGGGGTCAAAAAACATTAAATGATATTGAAGTGACTTTACTCTTATATCGATGTGTATTTTTGTCCACTGGATCTAAATCTGGGGTCAGAATTAGCCCAACCGGTCAAAGCCCACAAATGGCTCAAAATTGCCCAAAATTTGAGGCAAAGAATATTGAATGACGTTCAGGTGACTCGACTATTGTGTTAGTATGTATTTTTGTCCACTGAATCTGAATCCGTTGGTCAATAACGTCAAAAGATCGAACATCTGCAAGCGAATTTCCTGGCATATTTTTGGATCGCCCCACTCAGCCTCCATTTTTTCCAAACCATATTTTCCCCGAAACAAGCAAGTCCCTGTTGAGCACCCACAAAAAATCTGCTACCAAGGGTGGTGGGACGTAAATATGATGGCGGACTATTGCTGGATGCTCAAAAGAGATTTGCCTGCTCAGGGGAGAAAAAGGAGAATAATGCCTCTTGCACAGGTCTTTTGAATGCAAACGGATACGTTATAATCGCCAAAAATGAAAAAAAAGAATGTGGTCAGCGTTTCGAAAAAATACTGGGAACAGGAAAACTTGCTTGAACATGTTGGAGGCTATTTGGCAGCCAATTTTTCCAGCCAATTTTGACCCCATGGGCCAATTTTGACCCCAGATTCGGTTTCAGCGGGCGAAAATACATACCGGTATATGGGTTAAGACACGTCAATCCCTTCAATGTTTTTTTACCCGAATTTTGGCGAATTTCCAGCCATTTTTTTAATTTTTTTCGGCCAATTTTGACCCGATGGGCCAATTTTGTCCCCGGATTCGGGTTCAGCGGGCGAAAATACATACCGGGATATAGGTCGGTCCCAGAGTACATGACCTTTTTTTGTGTGCCTCTGAATCAGATATTTAAATTATACCGTTAAAAAAGTGTAACCAATTTTTTTCTAAGAATTTGAAGGTCTTAGAGAGAATTATTATAGGACAATAGTTAGCACGATTGGATTTATGAAACATCAGCCATTTATCTGGATAAAAGACCCTATTCAACGATTTAGAGAAAAGCATATATAACGGAGTCGCCAGGGTATACCTACATTCTTTTTAATAGCAAGGGAAGCATTTCATCAGGTCTCCTTTTTATTTTAATTATTAAAGTATGTAGATTGGAAGGTAAGGAGATTTAGTTACGATCAGTTCAATTACTTTATCAATTTTTCAGGTCAGTTTTACTCATTTCTTCCTATATTAAGAAGAAAATGCAATATGACGGCATTTTAGAAAGAGAAATTTGACAATGCCAATTTTATACTCATGTAAGCAAATTCTTATCACAAATTTACAATTATTATTGACTCACGTGAACCGGAATGAAGTTTGATTATTTGACATTTCAATAAATACCGTCTGTTTGTTATCTGTTTTGTTTAACAATTATTTTTATGACGATACGGGCATTTTTGACATTTACTTTTAAGCGCCAATAGGTCACGCTTTTTACCAAAGATTAGATGTAATTTATTCAATGGATAATATTTTTCAAACTGTATATTTTGGAAAACATTAAATGAATTCGCTTAAAGAAAAATAATTTATTGAGATGTTTCCATCAACAGTGAAACATGATGTAAATATCCGAAATCCATTTGTCTAAAGGTCTGTTTTCAATGCTCAATGGCTCAGTTAACACCAACTAAAAGATAAATCAAATTCAAATTAATTATTCTTATAATAAATCCATACAAATCAAATCAATACATCATCAAATACATATTTTAGTAGTGAATTATTATTCCTACTAAATAAAAGAAAATGTCCAAGAAAGTAACTATTTTAACAAACACTGTTTCTTTGGATATTGTCTTCTAAAGTTAAATAATCATTGATAAAGTGGCCCTTAAGACCGGTACTTTTAGTCTCAGTTAACACTAATCAGGTGATAACATATAAAGAAAACATTCTTATAACAATAAAAAAGAGGAGAGAGATAGCGAGATACAGTATCATTCGATGCAAAAGTAACAGCCCTTAGTCCTCGAAATCTCAATAGACAAAAGTATATAAGTATGAACTATGCATTTAATTATTCTTCTTCAAATATAACCATTGTTAAGCGAACTTATATATCGAGAGATATTTAAGTGAAACAAGTAGAGTAAAAAGTTACGGCGCATGTCATCGCTGTTAATCGCTAGACCACGTCCATTTCTGAACATTTAAATAATTAACTTTAATTAGCCGCACTGCAAAATGAAAGTCGATTCATATTCGAAATTATGCAACTCTAGATAAGTGAAATAATAGAAACGGTAGTTACGTAGAAAGATAATACATCATTTTCATTTTACAATACTTATAATATATGTATAATAGACATACATATAACCATACATTTATATGTTGTTCTTTAAATTTTCGCTGGTGTTATTTCTTTAGACAATTTTCTTCTCTATTAATGTAAATCATTTCAAGAAGAATTCTTTTATAGTAATTATTTTTTTCAACTGTTAAAATTTTAGTATTAGTGTAATTCATTTTATGACCTGAACCAATTACGTGTTCAGTTAATGCATAAGATTTAACTTTTCTATTGCAACCACTTTGGTGTACAGTGAGTCGTAAGTCTAACATTTAAAGTCCTAAATGTCTGTCCAATGTATTCTTTACTGCAATTACTGCATTACATTCTAAAGATAATACTAGATTTATGTCTTGCTTTTAAAGGTGACTTTGTATTGGTGTACATACCGGATATGATGTCATGAATAGATTCACTGCCGTCTTCGTTAGCTATTAATTTATAACTAAAGCTGGCAAGTCGTGCGGCGGGACATAGGTGTACGCATCATAATAAGCATAATAAAAGAAATTAACTAGTAACAAAAGCAATAAACTGTTACAATTTATAACAATATATGCATAAATTTACCCACTTAACTAGCTTGATGAACTAGCTTGGTAATCACAAACTGGCGAAGATCTGCAAAAACTTTGTAGCATCAGGTATGTTTCTATGGCTGTCTCCGTGAGTGATGTTCGGTGTGGTGAAAAAATATGCTTATATTTTGAGAACGACCGTTCAACATCTATTAATGGGGTATACTTAAAACAGTTTTTGAACGCATTTAACGAATCTGGAGACGCACCACCAGTACCATCATAAATTTGTCTTAATCTGGTAAAATCGGTGTCTTACTTTAATACACGTGCGAACTTTTCTTTAACGCGCTCATTTTTTGCGTCACCTATAGCGTGTGGTAGTCGATTTACTTCCTCCACTAGTTGCAGTGACTCCGCTAATGAGAACGCATTGTTTTGTAAGTTTTTCATGGCGTCATTCTTTCGGATCTTTTCTGGCTTTCCTTAATAGCTGCAGCCTCGTAATCAATTAATTTTTTGGCTTTTCTTAATAGCTGCAGCCTCGTCAGGATGGAAATCTAGTATCACAGCTTTTATTTGTTGTTAATATTTAGCATAATAAAAAGCTGCCTTCAACCAGGTTCCCCAACGTGTAAGAATCGGCTGTGGTTATGTGTTGACGAGACGACCGATTGTAAAAAAATTCTATTATATATGTTAAATAGTATGTGTACTAGATTCTCTTAAACCGAAATTTCCACTGTTAAAGTGGAGTAAGAGACTGAGTGTACCAGCAAAACAATTACGCGGGTGGTGCTGGAGACGCAATTGACAGGGCCCAAAAATTTACATTTGAAAATCAAAAGGTTTTCCAAAATATAATCAAAAAGTTAAACGGGGAAGGTTTTTAACCTTTAGAGAATAAGAAAAGAAATCGAAGAAAGGTATGTTCGCCGGTGGCCAATATTTACTTTAAGCAAGTCGTTTTTACCTGATTTTTGTTCGCTAGTGGACAACATCATCATATTTTACCTGGAACTAGGAACTAAACATTTTTACTCTTGACCCGGATGGAGAGTAAATATAAAAGAGGAAAGTTGGTCGCTAGTTGCCATTTCCAGCGATATCAGAGTTGAACTAATTTGCTTGATGACGTCATACTTAGAGTAAAAATCACAACTTATTGTAACATTGGTGAACATACCTATTTCAGTTAAAACAGCTTTAAAAACTATTTACAAGATTACATGATGCCACAAAAAAACTTACGAAATAGTACGTTGTCATTAGCGGAGTTACTGCAAATAGGGAACGAAGTAAATCGACTGCTACACTCTATAGACGAAACAAAAAATGAGCGCTTTAGAGAAAAGTTTGTACGTCGTAAAAAACACTGGTTTTACCAGATTAAGACAAATTTCCGATGGTACTGATAGTGCATCTCCAGATCCGTTAAGTGTATTCAAAGACTATTTTAAGTATGCCTGTATTCCATCAATAGATGTCGAACGGTCGTTCTCAAAATATAAGCATATTTTTTCACCACAGTCAACATCACTCACGGAGACAACCATAGAAACAAATTTTTACAGATCACCAGTTAGTGATAACCAAGCTAGTTCGTTAAGCTAGTTAAGAAAGTAAGTTGTGCATACATTCTTATAAATTATTTTTTATTTTTTTCTTTTTTTTTATGTTTTCATCTATAAGTATTTGATGGTACCTACATATTACTGATCAGATTTTGTTGGATATCAAGAAATATTTTTATTTATTAGTGGAGAATTCTTACCCGTTTGCATTAAGATTACATGAATTGGTATTCAAAACAAGAAAGGTTAGCAGATTATTTTATGTAGATGATCAATTATTAATGCAATTTTAAAGGTAGTGACAATACATGCAGCGGTTGTAGCATTTTTAGAGTAATCTATGATCAGAAATGAAAAAGTTATGTAAAATTTCATTTGAAATTTGGAGGTGTTAATTTTGACAATGTCTTCTACGTTAATCCAAAAAAATATGAATCAATGCTTCTTAAAACTTCCAAATAATTTGGACGATTTTAATTTTTCATTTTATTTTGTTCTTTTTTTTAATAGAACTTTTGCCAAGTAAATGCCTAATTCGTATTAAAATTATTGTTTTTTTTTATTTTATGACATCTTAGAAAATGTTTAACAAATGGTTTTTATTTTCTGTGATTTAAATTTAAGAATCACCCTGTAGATAATGGATAAAATAACTTCGAATCATTTACAGTTCATTTCTATACTGGCATTGACTGCATAATTGAGAAATATACTTGTTTGTAAAAATCAAAACCCAGGAAAGAAAACCAAAGCGTATTATATCAAGGTCTTGTTTGTAAGCATTATCACCACTCTATTTCTGTTTTTTATACAAATTTGACATTTTATTTTATTAATAATATGCCACTCACGTAACCTAATTGAGTCACTGTAAACATATTTTTGGGTTTGCTATTTCTCCAACAATGGTAAAAGTAAAATATTAAGAAGGTTAAAGCAATTTTATAAGACCTTATTACGTATTAAATAAGCTACATGTATCGCGTGTATAATGTTCATTTAAAAATAAAAAAAGTGTAGTTATTAATGCATGTTTTGGAATTCATAAGTGTGGATTTAAAAATGAGTAATACGAAATTATATATTGTAAAATCTTTAAAATTTGTCGCACTATATAAATAAAATGATTGATTTTGAAACATCACACCAGGGTGACAAACTCAAAAATAGGTGTGTTCTATCTGGTTCCTCTCAGGGCTCAGTACTAGGTACACTGTTATATAATATCCCCATATAATAATACTATTACGCTACTACGTCCGTTCAAAACTCTCAGTGCTCAGTGTAGAAGAAAAAATGAATTAAAATCCCCTAATTCGGTGTTTTGTGACTTAAAACACACTGAAGTCGATTGTCGCACACATGAGTACCAGAAATATGTGCATATCTACACGGAAGTCTACATACACCCCCGTAAATAATTAGTTATTTTTGAAAACACAAACTGAGAATGACTGACTGTAATTGGCACAATTATTTACGAATAAGACAATAATCAACTTATTTCAATCAGATAGACGTATAAATGTTTGGCGAAAACATTAACAGTGAGTACAACAAAGAAAATGTACAACCAACCGACAACGGTGAAATGTGGTAGCCATTCCGGGGCTGCATATCGGCGGCTGCGGTAGGGAATATAGATTATACTCTATTATGGATCGTTTTAAGTACGTTGAATCTTAAAAGCTAATTTATCTGCATATGTCAATAAATTACAGATTGGTCCAGATTGGGCCTTTCAATAACCCAAAGTATAAGTCGTTAGCAAGACAATTATATAATGTTTTCAAACAACTTCATTCTCTTCCTCAGTAGCAGGATTTAATCCTCATCAAACATTTATGGGGGGAGCGGGAAAAGCTACTACGGAAAAGCCACATTATTAGACGACAATCGTTAACGCAGGATATAGGCGAAGAATGGTGTGCAATTCTAAAAGAGGTGATGTAAAAATTAGTGGAATTGATCGATGCCTAGGCGATTAGAAGCTGTCTTGAAAGTTAAAGGTGTTAGTAAATATTAATTACATTTTAATCTGTTAATATGCAAAGTGTATGTAGACTTTTTTGACGTTTTTATTTTGACTATTATTTTTATTGGTAACATTTTATTTATGGTAGTTAATGATTAATTTGAAGGTTTAGTGACTTGTTATATATTGATATTACAACTTGGTGGGAATAGGCCAATCAAGGCCAATCAGAAAAACTACTTTTCTTAGTCGATTTTTCGCTAACTTTTATTAGCATCCTCAGGACTAATCCTGACTGACCTATTCCCACCAAGTTGTAATGTTAATGATTAAGTTTTTCTTATTGGTTTTGTCAAATAAAGAGTTTGCGCTACTACAACTTTTTCATACTTCTGTTTTTCTGTGTTTGATTTCTTGGGGTGTATGTGGACTTTCGTGACTAACTACATATCCGCAGCAAAAGTCTCAGTAACATTATTAGCTCTAAAGTATAAATGTTAAACTTATAGCTGTATTAAACACGCTGTATAACACAACACGGAGTCAGTTGTAATAATAATATATCAGTTTTAGTAATAACTCGTGTCGGAGTCGGTTATAATAATAATATATCTAATATTTGGGGTAATAATATAATAACGTATTTTTAATTTAGTTATTAGTTGTAGGAAATACAATTGATACTTATTTACGTAATAAGATCGGCTGCCCGCTCGCCCAGTTAAGACATTTTCGGAGTATGTTGCGTACTATATTTTTTCTGCAACCATTCTTGTTAGTCTCAATAAATTTTTTAACATGAAATCTTTTGCAAACAAAATTCAAAAATTTAGGTGACAAATGTTAGACGCTTACTTTCAAAGAAGACTGGATTGATTATTTTTAATTATTATCAGAAACTCTTGTCAACCAAAAGTAAGAAAGATTTGAACGACACCTTATGTCACTTTACCGGGCTAGACCAATAAAGTATTTTCCGCTCAAAAATTTTTGTTGAATTATAAATGTTGTTGTTAATTTGAGAAATAATCCGATCAAATATATCTCGTGCTATTGGCTCGAGATTTTATTCACTAAGTTGTTTCTTGACGTTACTGTTACTGATAAAAAATAAATACATAGGCATCTGAATGAACATTTCGTAGTTGGCTTTACATACAAAGGTTTTTCCAGCTAAATATCAAATGCCAAATATTATAGCTCATAGTAGTTATAATATTGTAGGAAATACACATTTGGCTAAGAGCTACACTGTAGATTTTACGCTCTGAACACTTAAAATATAAAGTAAAGTGTTCAATAAATACACTCACTAATGCGATAATAGTCTTTAACGTAAATGGCCTAATATAAAACTAGACCACAAAATGTATCGTGTATGAATGTATTTATTGCGAATTAGGTACCCACTTAAAGCACCTTTATCGTTTTGTACATACTTACAAGCTTTCAAGCGCTGTAGGTTTATTTATTTGGCCCAAACCACTCACGTTTAGAAGTGTGTATAATACAGAATAATCATTCCCAAACGTTGTAACCATTATTTTCAATTATATTCTGCTGGTAAAATGACTTCGGCGGACTTAAAATACGATAAAACAACCTTGCACAATTTATACAAATATGTTTTATGCTACAAATTTACAACTAGTCGAAGTTATTCTTTCTAATCCCTCCGGCCAAATGTTTGGCCAACACCCATCACATTTATTACACCGACCGACATCACATACATAATTTATAGCACCATTGTCATTCAAACCAAACACATTCTTCCTGCTGCTAAATGAAAGTGAAAGTAATACACATAACATTACTTTGTACTTCTAGTTTGCACGTTAAAAGCAGAGAACATTATAAATAAATTAACTGGTGATAATACTAAGAAGTAAAATGTTCGATGTCATGTAAGCTTTGTTTCACTTTTTCACTTTTTGATCATTTAAGGCAGGTGTTATTATAAAGTACGAACATTGCAGTCAATGTCAGTGTTAGAAACTAAATGTGAATGGACAGAATTATTTATTAATGCACACTATTGTATAATCAAGATTGTACCGAAAGGGGGTCATTTATTCGAGTTGTGTTAATAATAGCATAATTGCTTCAACCTGTCTAATTTCTTTTAAAGCTTATTTCCATAATAAAAGTAATAATGATGGTGTTAAATTGTTTATATTTACGATTTTCAGTAAACAGTACTAATGTTCCTACACCATATCTCCTTGTTGTCATTGGGTGTACCTACTTCGCACTGACGAAGACAATAACCAGAAACCGGTCTACGAATGGTATACGCGACGGCCTCCATTTATTTTGTAAAAATCTTTTACTGGTGGACAATTTTTCAATTCAATCCAAACAATTTATTAAATTAAAAATACAACAGTGTCCTCGCCGGACACTCAGGCTCATGACCAGCCGAACATCCACGTCGCCTAGGCACCGTGGCAAACTGGTGGGCAATCGCAATTAAAGTTTAATCACTTCGCTTTCTATGACAAATTTTATAAATCGTCGAGTGCGTGTGGCAACTTTATTTAATGTTCATTTAAATAAAATGACAGGATTATGACTTTACCTTATTAAAGTATTCATTTCAGTTTTATTTGGGTCCAAAAAAAAACAAAGAAAGTTTAGTGCCATATCCCAAAAAAAAACAATTGTGAAGCTACGGATACGTGTTTCGAGGTTATTGCCCCTCATCAGCGTAGCGTAGCTAAGGAATTGGATCTAGGATGGGATAGATCAGGAACAAGAACTAAAATAAGGCTGTAGAGTACAGTACACAGTACTCAATTAGTGCCTTTATGTTCCCATGTGCCACAAATGGAGCCTCGATGAGCACATTCGAAACACATAGCTCTATGTGTACTGCTTGTTTCTACCTTGCACATATAAACAAAACAAGATAGATTTATTGGGGTCAAAATAAAACAAAGAAGTTTAGTACCATATCCCCAAAAAAAAAACAATTATGCAGCTACGGACATGTGTTTCGGAGTTATTGCCCCTCATTGGCGTTCTGTAACTAGATAGGGATAAATCGGGAACAGAAACTAATATAACGTTGGAAAGTACAGTACATAGTACTCAATTTATTGATCTATCCCATCCTAGATCCAATTCCTTGACTACGCTACGTCGATGAGGGGAAATAACTCCAAAACACATGTCTGTAGCTGCATAATTGTTTTTTTTTTAAGGTTTACGGCATATCCCCAAAAAAAAACATTATACAAAGTGTTTTGGAGTAATTTCCTTTGTTGTATTAATTTTAGTATTTATTACTATTTGTAAGGTGAGATATGTACCAATATCGCCTTCCTATATTTGCTTATTTTTTTATTGTTTATTGTTGGCATAATATAATATTTACAATTTACTATTTTATAATTTTCATGTAGACACTTAAGTTTCGAACAAATTGTTTTGTGTCTGAAATAAATAAATTTTACTAGCTCAATGAGTAGTTGAATTGTTACTTTGCATTTTTCTTTTTTTTACCTTCCTATTTGATACATATATACATATTTTTTTTTTTTTTTTTTTATAGGTTTTTTTACTATACATATTTCTTAATTTCGTATTTTCATACACATATGAATAAATAACTAAACATCCAGACTTAACTAATTTAACATAGCTTTCATCATATCAATTTCTTTCAAAACAAGTAATTTAGTTTGCTTTTTATATTTTTTAATATTTTTTAGATCTCGGATTCCTTGAGGTGACATATTATGAAGTTTAAGACCTAGATAAATACCGCGCTGATAATAAATATATGCTTAGTCGATCATCTTTATTGTTAGAACATAACTGCAATCGTATTTAGTTAATAACCAACCAGGCACCGTAAAAGGGGGCTATTCGAGAAATGTGGGGTTATTTGAGAAATAATGGAAAAATTTTGGGTCCGGCAACAGTGCTCAAACGATTATGCTCCGCAGAGCTCCCCATTCGGGCGAGTTATTTTAGTCCATGTTGTGTTAGGATGTACACGTATCGCGAGGAATCACGTGTTTTAGTGCCATCAAAAATTATAAAAAAGGTAAGTTTTTTTATTCACTTTATTTTGGGTGTCCAACTTCCTATTATGGCACTATATCTAGTTATTTATATCAAATGAAATATTCTGGAACAAAAGGTGAGATACGGTTAGGTTCTATACATAAAATAAAATTTCTGTTTTGCATAGTTTGTTTTCTGCAGATTTTTTTCAAAAATGGGGCCATCGGGATGAAAATGGGGTTATTTAGGAAATACATTTTTCTTGACATTTAATTGGAATTTGTTTTTTTAAGGTAATAAAATGGTCCGTACGTACCGCAAAACCTCAGTCATGTGCGAAGAGTCAAACATTACACTCCCTACAGACACTATACTAAGGAAACCCTAACAGGGCTGTCAGGCAGTAAAAATGGATCCACGATTTTAGTAGCTGCGGACCAGTTTCATGTGCCAAAATCTACAATAAGAAGAGTACTTTTAAAACAAAATAAGTACGAGAATCCTGGCAGACCACTCTTGTTTACCGAAGAATAAGAGAGACACTTGTAAACCATTTGAACCTGGTTTCTTCGTGGGATACCCCTTGATTTACTGGACCTCAGGCTATTTTTAAAAGCTTATCTAGACAAAAAAGGAGTACAAGAGGAGATTGAAAAATAATACACCAGGAAGGGATTGGGCTTTAAATTTTCTAAAAAGGCATAAAAATGAACTGTCCAACCACCTTTCCTCCAATATTTCGAGCAAAAGAGCATCGTTGTCAGCACATGTACTGGACAGTTTTTTCGCTAATGCACAAGAAATGTTAACAACTACTGATCCGTCTCTCATGGTGAACTTTGATGAGACTAACTTAACTGATAATCCCGGAAATAAAAAATCATATTTAAGCGAGGAACAAGATAACCCAGAGCGCGTTATCAACTCTACCAAAAGTGCCATAAGTTTAATGTATGCCGGTACTGCCAATGGCCAGCTTGCTCATTTACGTGGTCTATAAAGGAGAACATTTATGGGATTCGTGGACAGTAGAAAGCCCACCTAAAACCCGTTGTAATAGATCACGCAGCGGGTGGTTTGACTCTGTATGTTTCCAGGATTGGTTTTTACTGTGGTGGTACCTTTCTTCAAAAATAAGGAAGGTCAAAAGGTGCCTTAATTTTGTTATTAATTGATAAATTATTGATGTTATCCATGTTTCAGATTCTTATTGGCGACAACTTAACATCACATTTTCTGATGCAGTATTAAACAAGTGCCAAGAAATGAGCATTGCATTTATTTGTCTACCGAGCAATGCGACCCACGTTATGCAACCCCTTGACGTCTCATTCTACGCTCCATTGAAAAAAATATTGGAGGGAGATCCTCACTCACTGGAAAAAACCAAAGGCCGTAAAATGTCATGTCTCAGCAAAGATGTTTTTCCACAACTGTTGAATGAATTGCAAAAGAAACTTGACGATAATGGAAAGGGGTCCCAAAATTTGATTTCTGGATTCGCCAAGACTGGATTGTACCCCTTTAATCCATCAAGACCAAAACAAAGATTACCGTCAGATGAAACTGATGATCATACACCTTCATTGGTATCACACTCAATAATCCACATTTTAAAAGAAATGCGAGTGGTAATTCTGATTCCACTGAAAGCAAGAAGCCTAGGCGAAAAAGACTGACTGTAGAAGCAGGCAAGAGTATTAGCGCAGGAGACTTGCTTGCTACTACTTCTACAGAAACCCCAACTTCTTCTTTTTA
This sequence comes from Rhamnusium bicolor, assembly GCA_029963845.1. Lineage (NCBI taxonomy): Eukaryota > Metazoa > Arthropoda > Insecta > Coleoptera > Cerambycidae > Rhamnusium > Rhamnusium bicolor. The sequence continues at coordinate 640,966 of JANEYF010000415.1, forward strand.
GAAATAAACCAAAAAATATTATTGCTGACATATCCAGTGACGAAGATAATATTTCATTGAGTAGTATCGATAGTGATGACCTACCACTTATTACTATTGCCAACAAAGAAAATATACCGCCTGCGAATATAAAAGATCTCGAGTTGTTACCGATTGGCCAGTGGTTGTTGTTCGATATGATGGAAAAAACTGCTGTCATTTTATAGGTCAAATCACAGGAAAACGAAAGAAAATGAGATGTGGTTTTTCAAAATAATTTTTTGAACAAATCAAACAATACTGATAAATTCCTGAAAGCCCCTACAGAAGACGAAGACAATGTCTCTTTAGATATGATTGCAAGCAAACTTAATGATCCAGAGGTTGCAGGAACAGACCGCAGGCAATTTTTTACATTTAAAGAAAATTTGGATGCTCTCAATTTTTCATAGTTCTTATTTTTTACTTTTTTATTCATTATTTGATTGATGACTTTGTCATTTGTTATCTTTTAGTATAGGTTTAAATGTCTTTGATTTAAAATTTTTCTTTAAAAAATGTTTTTTAAAAATATTTTATTCTTCCCAATTATCCCCATTATAGAGGATATTTGATTAGAGTAGCATATTCATGCATTTTCCAAATATCCCCACCTACGGGGTTATTTGGGAAAATGGTTTAAAAAATTATAGTGCCCCCCTATTAAGGGGGGAATTCTTTATATGCTAAAATGTAAGTTACCTATAGGTCTTTCCAAATCACCCACAAAATCAAATAATCTTAGTGATGTCTTTCCGGTATCTTAAAAAAACCTCAACAAAATTCCCAATTCCCATTCTATGGTACTCCAAAAAAAGGAAAAAATAATTTAAATAATGATACCATGTTATTGACGTTTACTATTTTTTTGTAAAAATCAATCTACGATCGAGTGATGCTTTGGAATAGACTTAGGTCGTTACCAGCATGAAAAAAATCGCAGGCAAGGACTAGGAGATACAGAACTTCGAAGTTGAGAACTGAATGACATTTCCGTTATAGAATTCATTTTTTTTAATACGATCCTATTAATCTTTTCACAAAAAACAACTGGATACGTACCTGGAAAGAAATCTTTTAGATAACTTTTCCTTTTGTATGGCAATTTCATAAGAAACAGAACTTTGAGGTTAAAAATTAATTAAAATGATCATATCTGAACAACACAAAGAGTAGCTGCATTCTTTTAATTGTAAAATGCTCTTTGAAATTACACGGGTTTATTTGCATGTAGAATAGAAAGTTATTTATAGAATATTCAGCATAACAAAACGGTGTGGTGTTTTCATTAGGTATGGTCAACATAAGTCTGTAAATCATTCTTACATTTTCTCTATTGATGATAACCAGCAACAAAAACAATTATTTCATTGTACATAAAACGCATATTTAGCAACAAAAATTACAAGTAAAATTCATGTTTATTTTTTGTTATTTGTACAAAACGTAAAGAAAACAAAAAAATAAAACGTAATTCAAACCAATAAAAAGCAATAATCATTAATTTTACATGTAATTTAATTCCAAATCATTTTATGGAAGAAATTTTTCAATGTATGTAACAGTCGTAATAAAACTTGAGATGAGGTATTGTTAACAGTAAGTAAAATAGTTTATAGAAAAGTTTAAAAGTCAGGTACCGGGTGTTCACGCGAACTTGTGCACCCCTATTTTAGCACTTGTTACAACATATACGAAAAAATAGAAAAATTTTAGGAAATTTTCTGTAGATTTAGATTTTGCTATTGCAAAAACAATTGACCATCGCACACATGTGCTTTCTTAAATAGAAATTGTCCATTATTTTCTGATTTCGAAAATATATAATACTTATGATATATTATCTCTTGTAGTTTTGGAAATATTTTAAAAAATAATATATATTTTCGAAATCAGAAAAGAACGTACATTTTGAAAATATAAAAATATACATAGTATTCTATTTAAAAAAAACGTAAGTGTGGTCAATAACTATTTAATGCGATGTTCAATTGTTTTTCCAATAGCATAATCTAAGTGTTCGATAGGCCGGTAATCAGGATGTTCCCATAATGAGAGGACTGGGTACTCCCATTGTGTGCGTTGTAGTTCGGATTTCGTAATCCGGATTCAATTACGTTACTGCGTAACGTTTCATAAAAAAACTCCACATTGCTTTCAACCTGTTTATTATTGGTCAAGTGTTGTAAGATCAACAACGATGTCTCAATTATAGTGAACTTTTTACATTATTACAAAATATGGTACCCCTTAAGTGAAGTCACAAAACTTTAACTCACAAAGAAAAAATCAAACATAATTAACGACGAAAGCCACGGAATTAGTGGAAAACACTCAAGTACGGTGTGGGAACTTCAACAATCAGTAACATTAAATAAAATGCGGATAAAATTAAAGGGTGAGTATTCTATTTTCAGGCATCCGACAATTTGTTTAGTATACGGTGTCAGTTGTTAGGGCTTAAAAATGAGCAGGTTTATCATATCAGGTATGTTTCTATAGGTATACAGATTTTTGTGGCCAAAATGTCATTATTAAGATATCTTGTAAGCAATTTTTTTAAAATCAACGTGGTCTGATTCTCTAACGATAATACATCACTTCTTGAAGTTGGTTGGAACCTTTGATGTGAAACTAACTGTTTGTCAGCAATCATTACCTGTCCTTTCATGAACAGATTCGAAACAGAAGAAAAGTAGTATTTCCCCAGGGTTTGGCCTAGGTAAGTGGATGATATTTTTGCAGTGCTTGATACAAATGTCACTGATATTAACAACTTAGTTTCTAAATTAAATAGAAAGGTATTAACAATTAGAAATAGTGAAAATAAGTTAGAATTTGATATATACAGAAAAGATACCAGTACTTTAAGATACATCCCGAAAGACTCTCACCATTGTGCTTAACACAAAGTGACGAGATTTAATTTTCTAGTTCATCAGCTATTGAGCTTCTGCCTCAATAAGAAGAGATTTAAAAATAAAAAAACAATGCTTAAGGATATAGCTGTGAGTAATAGATATTAATAAAATAATAAGGAAACATAATTTTAAAGAGACGCCTCGAAATTTCTCGACCTTTCAAAATAAAAGAAAAAGATAATACGATCCTCGTTTCCCCCCTTGGATTTTTCAAGGATGACAAAAGACAAAATTGAAACAAACGAAAATCTGGTAAGGACTGTAATCAAAACTATGTTAGACAAACTAGACGATCAATTGAAACTAGATTCAAGAAACATATGCTCATCTCAAATATGATAGAACAAATAGGTTTAGTGTTGCCAACATGAATTTGAAAGCAGCCATACAATAGATGGTAGTAATATAAGATTAATTAGGAATATAACAAATACTAGACAGCTGGATGTATTTGAAAGATTGGAAATTACAGTGTAAAAATAGTAAGTGACAAAGAGTAGCGTCTCCGGCTAGTTAGGTCCACTTTAGGTCCTGCTCCACAATTTATCTTATTAGTAGTAATAGCAGTGGTAATAAAATAACAACGGCTCAAAAATTACTTATTGCAAATAATTGTCCTTGCACTAAAAAATTAGTGGGAGAGTGACATAATTTTAATGGTTATTATACGGCAAGGAACACTGTGAAATCAATATTGCTATATACACAAATACACATTCATGGTATAAAATTACGATGTCACACTCTTGTGCATGAATAATGGGACAGTACCTAAAGTAGTTCTAACTAGATGTAGACATTAGTGTAACAGAGAATCAATTCCAAGTAACCTGGTCTATTGGTTAGTGAGTAACGGTTCCCTGAACCGTGACAATAATTTAGGTATAAATAGGATACATTATTAGCATCAGATTAGTTTTAATCATCTCCAAATGATGCCAACTTGGTTGGCAAAATGTGCGTTAAGTGCATTATGGTGTTTTGTAGAAAACCACGTCAGTGTTCATTCATCACTTCATGGAATCTTTTTCTACGTCTTGGGTAAAAAGATCTTTAATACATAACGAAATTTATAATAAAAAAAGAAATATATAGGTAATAGATGCTGTTTGTTATTCTCCCCCCCCCTCCCCCTTTTTTTTTTTTTTGTGGGGGGGTGGGCTTTCCCTTCCCAGGGGGGGGGCGCGGGGGGGGCCCCCCCCCCCCTGGGTTTAAATTTTTTTTTTTTTTTTTTTGGGTTTTCCCGGGCCCCCCCCCCCCCCCCCCCTCCCTTCCCCCCCCCCCTTTTTTTTTTTTTTTCCTTTTTTTCCCCCCCCCTTTTTTTTTTTTCTCCCCTTTTTTTTTCTCTTTTTTTTTTTTTTTTTTTCTTTTTTTTTTTTGGTTTTTTTTTTTTTTTTTTTTTTTTTTTTTTTTTTTTGCGGTAAGTGACCCTATTTGGAATACGACTTTAGATTTTAACAAAACTTTCTGAAATATGTTAAAAACTTCCCTGGCTAAATTAAATAACCAGTTGTAACAATTCTCACAACTAAATTAGGCACCCAAGCCCTTTTTGTACACTTGAATGTCGAACCAAACCGCAAGCTTCATCACGATCGGATCCTGTGGATAATAATATCAATAAAAACAGTTTGGAGGCAATTAACGGTATAGTCAATTAGTTTAAATACTGCCAATTAAGATTATCAGACGTAGCCAAGTTTTTTTCTAATAAAGTCAGGGCTAGATATCTGTTAATTACTTCTGATCAGTTAAGTATCTATTAGTGTCGTAGATATTTTATCCACTAAATAATTCTCCTTTCTCAATTAATATATCTTTACAAATTACACGTATATTTTATTTTTAATATTGTGTTTTTATTTCTTATATTTCACGGATCATCTTGACTTAAGAAAATGTAAAGCATATCTACGGATTGTGGAAAAGATAGACATAAACGACAAGAAATTTCGTAGTTGATGGTTCAGCCCTGATTATATTAAAGTTATTTTTATTATAGTTTCGTTCTTTTGAAATCAAAATTATTCAAAATTAAGTTATATTATTTTTTTTATTATTTCGTCATTTTTAATAACTGTGATATTTTACAAATAGAATCAGTTTCAGTATTAGAACTATAAACAAAAAAAAATCTATATTTTTTTAAAGATTGTTAATATGGTTTTTATTGTTTATATATAAATTTCCTAAATCATGGAAAAACAAAGTATATCCAATTTTTAAAAATGGAGATTCCACATATATAGCAAACTATCGAGGTATAACTATACTTTCGAATTTTGAGAAAGTCTTCGAGATAGTCTTGTATAATCGAATCTACCCGTCGGTATGTCCACAAATTTCTCTGTCTCAACATGGTGTTGTAAGTAAGAAATCAACCATTAGTAATTTAACCATCTTTACTCAGTATATATCTGATCACATTGATAAACTTGGACAGGTAGATGCAGTATACACAGACTTCTCGAAAGCTTTTGACAAAATTGATCATAACATGTTATTAAACAAACTAAAAACTTTTGGGTTTAGCAATTCTCTAATAATATTTTTTTCATCCTATTTATAGACAAAGAACAATATGTTTTGTATAATGGTTATAGCTTGGCAGTCTTTCTAGCTACTTCTGGAGTTCCACAGGGCTCCAATCTTGGACCTCTACTCTTTATACTTTTTATTAATGATCTGTGCCATCAAGTCAATTGCAATAAACTGTTTTTTGCTGGATCTTGGAAATCTAAGAAGATAGTAGTGAAGCTATATCATTGTTTAAAAGTGGTACCGGTGAAATTGACTATCCTGAAATACTTGAGTAACTGAAATTACTGGTACTCAAGATTAGATAGAATCCAGGCAACATATCATACTTCATTGCAATAATTCAAGAATTAATGTGTAGTTAGAATTATACTATAAAAATATGTGTATCACCCTGCACAGATAACAAAATTAGTAATTTCTGTGATAAAATGTTAATTCAAAAAACAACTTTGTAGATACTAGCATGTAAGACACTTGTAAATGAGTTGATACTTTGTTGTCTTAAACCTTTTTTCTTAATTATTCAGGTGCAAAACTTGATTATGGTTCAAAAATTGTGTGTAAAAACTGTTACATTATATATTATGGATTATCTTATATATTTGTAAAATTCTTTTTTTAATTTGATGGTACTTCTCGTCGGTATATAGACATCGAGATATGTTATGCTCCTTGAAATTTAATTACTGCTTTGTATATTCTAGTAGATTGTATTGTCACTTAATTTTATATGTTATATATTATTGTTAAATATTATAAACTTGTCCTGTAACTGGGTTTAACCTGTTGGGCAAATAAAGCTACTATTATTATTACTATTATTATTATTATAGGATGCATCGATATAAACAGTCTATGGCCAATGACGAATTGAGGTCTGATTGGTAGGTTTAAGAAGAAATTTATTACTCATCTACTCCAAACCAAACAAAACCTGGCCCTGGTTTTGATTACAGTTGGCCGACGAATGATTATATTCAGATAAGAACAACATTATAAATATAAGCAACTATGGGTAATTAATTTACTGTTATAATTTAAAGCCGGTCACTCATCTGAAAAATGTTACCAACCGTTTGCGCTACTAGCAATTGCAGTCGTTCGCAGTTTTGTCTACAACGGGAACAAAAGTTTCTAGGAGATTCCCAGATACCTAACATTTCTAGCAATGGTCGGTGATCGCAAACGTTCCATGTTTTTATCTTGGCTTTCACCGTCTACGTTGAAATGTTGAATATGAGCACAGCTAGAATTTCCTGTTGATCTTTTTGTATTAACAGACATTGGATAGAGCCCATTCTTTCGCATTTGTACCCAAAAAATTTGTCTGGCGATCATAACATTTGACAAAATTTCTTTGGCAACGCGAACGATTCGTAATGTTTGCCAGATGGGTAACCGGCTTTTGGTTCGAAAGGATTGTTTTTTCTAGAAAAGTATTATGTATTTATATTTTTTTAATTCACGAAATACAAAAAAAATTAAAACTAATTAATATAATGGAAACTTTCTACGTATATTTTATTTATTTCCATATAACTAAAAAGTGTTACGACCTGTACTGCCACTTTTCATTAAAAACATAAATAGAAGAGTATCCCATTTATTAAGAGGAACGCTTTTGTGTCGTTTAGTTTAATAGGAACGAACTCTTTGTTTCAATATTTATGTTTCTGCTTTAAAATATCTAATAGATATATTTATGTGGCGTTGAATAAATTTCTAAAGTTATTTCAAGATAGAGGATGTTTAATTTGATTTAAAATTATTTTTCAGGACAAACATTTCAGTAAAGCAGAGTATTTCTCGCAATATCTTTAACGCTAACGCAGAGCTGCAAACATTTATTTTAATTAAAAATAATGCTTAGAATTAATAACAATGATAAAAAGAATACCAACAGCTAAGAATAAAGTATAAAAGGAAATGTAAATCATAATTTTAAACAAAAAAATAATATCAGAGAATAAACCTGCCACACATGACCAGAACATTTGGCAGATTTGATCCGGAGGGTCTGAATCAGCGGACCTGGACAGATTGGAATCATCCGACATTGAGGGTTGGACCAAAGCAAACTTAGGTTAGTGAGAATAAATCCGATGATACCAAAGGACTCCATCCTTTAGGCTAGGTTCATCGGTCTCTTAAGCATTATGACCAGAGGAGTAAACGTGAGTACTGTAAAATAGGGTGAAGTAATATGACCAGAAAAGTATTGCTATTGTCTGCATCCTCAAATTAACACGAAAATCTTCTGGAGGAGTTTTGTAAACTTAAGTCTTTAAATAACCCCAAAGAAAAAACCAAGTGGAGTTAAATCTGGAGATCTTGTCGGCCATTCCTGAATACCTCTCCTTCCAAACCATTTCCCAGGAACTTGTGCATCGAACCATTGTCTCACAGGAACAATATAATAAAAAATAGCTCCGTCTTATTGAATATGCAAATTGTGCTCATCGAGTCTCATGTTTCTTCTTCATTGATTCTGATTTTCTAGCGACTAGATGATGAATTGAGTTATCTTAATCTCTAAGAATTCATTCTAAATATAGTTATTTAGGTTTTATTCAATGAAAACTGGTTATCTAGTGCCCTAGAATACCAGCCTACAGATTGATCTTCACAGAAAACTGTATGTTCTTCCAGGAACATATGAATTTTCATCTTCCCAGTACCTATAATTATGTTTGTTGATGAACTCATTTAAGAAAAAAGTTTCTTTCAACGCGAAACAAATATTTGTTAACAAATTTGTATCTTCTGTGATTTTTGTACCCAATTCAACATATAATTGAATCCTGTCATAATTATCTTCAGCGAGTCGTTGATGAATATGAGTTTATAAGGAAAGAACTTATGTACCGAACCAAGAGAATTGTGGGTTAACTTAGCTACTTTCAGAATGAAGGTGCTTGGATCCATAGTGAAATGACCAGGAACTTCGGCCTGTGTTGCTTCGTCTAGAATTTGATTGATAATTTTTTTTTGCACATTTTCTTTAAATTTTCGTCGATTACATACTGGTGGCTTAAATTTTATTGAGGTGTTTCTCGTTACAAACTCAAACCGTTCTACGAGTGCAGCGACTTTCACTTTCGTAAATAAAGATGTCTGTTCTCACTACCAAAGTATAAACCAATTTTGAAAAATTGTTTTTTGTCTTATTAACACTGACAAACGAATACTAACAAACTCTGGGTTCCAAATTTTAAACAAGAGGCAAACTGATTTCTTTTACAACTTTTTGTACTCAGAATACCCTCTCTTTCTGTCTTTCATATTAATATATTTGCACAACTAATATTTCATCATTTTGGTTTTCTTAACCACAAAATATAGATATTGTGGGTAGTAGGCTATTTGAATCTTATTTTTAGATTGTTTAAAATGTTCATATTGTAGTATTAGTCCACAGGAATTTTTATTTCGCTTAAATGAAATCAATTTATAGGATAAAATAGCATTCAAAATTTCAGATATAAAAATTAACGCGAAAACACGAGCAGCCATGTCACTTATCTACTGTGACGTCATTCTTGTAGTAAACAAACAAGTGCAAGTAACGCCCTATGTCGTTTTTTATTATTTATCATGTAAAATAATGAGTTTCCATCGTTACGTGGTGTTTGGTGCTGAACTGCAAGATTTTACTCCTTTGGGCCGGGGGGTCCCCGTTTTTTTTTAAACTTTCCCTTTTTTTTATTTTTATCTTTCCTCTTTTTAAAAAACCAATGTATTAAAAGAATACTTTTTTAAAATACAGAGTTAAAGGACATAAACTTCATTTATCTTTTTGTTCTCTTGCGTACGTTGGCGATTTCTGCGCTCCTTGGTTCCCGGTTTTCCCTTCCTTGGTTGTTTTTAATTTTCTTATTGTTTCACCTTGTCCCTCTTTTTTTGTTACCGGTGCGCCCTTGTTTTTATTAGCCCGGCGGGGCGTTTCTTGTTGAAAAAAATTTACTTTCGCTTTTGTAATTTTTTTGGTATGGCCCATTTCCACACCCCTCCCTTTGGCTATCCGCCGCGGAACCCCTTTTTGTGGAAGTTTTTCGCGTGAAGGTGTATATACGCGCTGTCCGTGGTTTAAACCGTCGAAAGACAACTTGTCCCCGAGTTTTCATCATTGATTATATAGTTAGTGCAAAAATAATCCTACCCTGCTTTTTTCTTCTAAAGTTTGTATTTTTTAGCCGCTGAACAACTCTTCAAGTCGCTTTGTAGTTTTATTCTTCTGCAAGCAGTAGATATCGAAGCAGGGGAAATTTGTCTCTAAAATTGCATTTACTGCAGTCTGAAAAGGGTTTTCTATTAGGTAATTTATAAGATTTTCATCTTCTTGATTATTGCTCTTTCTGGGCCTACCGGAACCAACTTTACGGGATACCGTTTGGTTGGTCCCATTGTTTTTTAACCTCATTATCGTGGTTTTACTCACATTGTATTCAGCAGCAAGTCTTCATGGACCAACCATCTTCAATTTTAAAAACAATTCGAAATTTTTGAATATCGTTAGATCTCGAACCATTTTTAATAATGACGTCAAAGTGACATTTGTAAGATTATTAATATCAATCAAAGAACGAATGATTTACATACCTAAAAGAAAGTGTACCAGTTTTTATTGAAATCAAGTGTACAAGTATAAAGACATCACAAAAGTTGTTTATAAAACTGCCTGATAATATTAAAATGAGAAAGACATGGTTAAAACTTGCAAGGAGAGACCCAACATCATTATCGAATAAAAGTATACTATATTTTTGTGACGATCACTTTGATGTAAATACTATTTTTCTACAACCGAGCGAAAAGTACAACTTTGCGCTTCCAAAAAAAGCGCAAATTTGCACTTTTCCGAGGAGCGAGCGTATTTTTACATTGTCGCTCGCCGAGCGACAAAGTAAACTCTTAGTTACCATGGAAACCATAATAAAGAAACGTCTAGTGTATCTGCGACTATTGACACAAAAGTAAGCATTGAGGGTATTTGACAGGTTTGGATAGTCTAATATTTCGTTCTTAGGGAGTTTTATTCCACTAAAGGGGGTAGAAATTTACTTTCTTATAAATAATTCAAAGAAATAATATCAATTTTAAATAGGTACATAACTATATTATTATGTTATATAAAACAAATTACCAACTTTAGTTGTACAAAGTAATGAAAAGTTAGTTGTTATTATTATAAACTCTCATTTTCTGATATTTTCATTTTACTAAAGGCGGTAGGAATATAAATATATGTTTTCTAGTAAATAATTCAAAAAAGAAGCATAAAATACATTCAAATATACATAAATCACAATTACCACAATTTACCAACTTTAGTTACACAAAGTAATAAAAAATTAGCTATTTTTATAGTAATCTATCGTTTTCGGAAACTTTCATTATACTAAAATGTCGTAGAAATTTATATTTAGTAAATAATTCGCAGTATCTATAAATCACACTGGTGCCCAAATTATTGCGTTAAATAAAATACAAACTACCAACTTTAGTTACGGAAAACGGTTAAAAAATTGGTTGGTAGTAACTCATCTTTTATTTTTTAACAATTTTGTGTTACTAAAGGTGCTAGAAATAGCCATTTTTACCAATTCAATGAATTTATAAAGCTTTCGCATAGCACAGACGAATATTATGTTTTGGACGTAGGAGGCAATGGCTTGCCGCTGCTGTTAGCAAAAATAAACAAATAATTATTTGATGTGTCAAAACGCTTTTAAAACAGCTAATTGTGTCAAATAAATTTATTCTTATAATTATCAGATAATGGAAAGTTTTGAAAAGTATAATTTATGTGATACTTGTAAAGAATTGTGCCATGTTCAAATACGCCATTCCAGTTTAATATACTTAACTGCCCTAATTGAAAACTGCGATCAAGACATGTCAAAGAATGGTTTGTTTAAGGAGATTAAAAAAAGTCTACTACAAATGTCGACCAAATATAATTATTTTCCCAGAAGAAGACTGAATACTAGTGATGGGACTCGAGTGACTTTTTTCACTCGAATAACTCCGTAGGTTTCCGAATTTACTCGAGTTGAAACTCGAGTCGAGTTAAAACTCGAGTCGAGTTGAAACTCGGTTTCATTGTTATAAAACTCCGAGTCAAAAGTTAGGTCGAGTAAAACTCAAAAAAATCGACTCGACTTTTGACTCGAGTCGCATTTTGACTCGAGTAGATTTTTGAATCGAGTCGATTTTTTGAATCGAGTCGCTTTTTGACTCGAGTCGCTTTTTTGACTCGAGTCGCTTTTTGATCGAGTCGCTTTTTGACTCGAGTCAAATTTCTTTAATTTAATTGTTTATGGTTTTATTAATATTTTTAAATATTCTTTAGTACCAGTGTGATTTGTTTATATAATATAAATATGAAAGATTATTTACATGAAGGCACTGAAGGCACTAATCTTGTAAAAGTAAAAAAGATGAAAACATGTAACCATTCATTCATGGTTACATGTTACATGTTACATCACTAATCAATTACTATATCATCGGGTCATCGGGATCGGGAATTTCCCTCCAGGTTTGTTGTTTCATGTTTGTAGATCACATTGTATAATTATTAATTAGAAGGTTTGTTCGTATAGTTTATACGAGCACAATTGAAATCGTATAAAAACTAAAAGCCAGCAAAAACAGTCGGCATCTCTTTATTGTACATATACAATAATATATAGAATAAAGAGAGTAACAACTTTACTCGAATTGAACAGCCATATGACTCGAGTCACTCGAATCGGATTTTGACTTGAGTCACTCGAGTATTTTCATACTCGAGTCCCATCACTACTGAATACGATCGTTTCAAAGTATTACATATATGTCATCAAACACAGACATTTAATATTTGTTTCTGTTTTCTGATTTCTTATTCGATAAATTATAGTATTCACATAATTTAATAATTTATTTTTCATAGTGTCAAACACCCTATTGAAGGGGTGGATGAATAAAGATGTTAATTAGCAAATTACCAATTTGTCAGAAAAATGTTTTTATCAACCTTTATTCATCAGAGACATGGAGTTATGTTGTTTCTTAACTCTTACATCCAATCGGTATCTAAACTTCTAGTCATAGAAACGTAACGAGACGGTGATAAGTTGTAACATCACAACATCTTTATCGAATAGGTTGCTCCAATTTTTGAACAATGTCAGTTAACACTTTTATCCATCCACCCACCACCCCTTCAATTCATAACGAACTTGAATAAACTCCTTTATATTATATTGGTCATAAAAACTGTATTTAATGTTCTTTAATAGACAATTAGGTACTCAAGTATTAAAAAATAATTAAGTGATAAAAAAATAAACAAATGGAAATTGAATGTCACTCAGTTCTGGGTGAATCTAAATTGAAACCATTTTGAGTAAAGTTTGAGTAATATTTTACCCAAAATTTAAAACAGTGTATCAACTGAAATACAAAAGTTAAAAAAATTCTCTTATTTTCTCTGTTCATATTTCCCTCCAGAAATTACATATAATGCAATTGTTAATATTTGTTTTTTATTCAAATCTCCTTATTTAATTAAAACAAATGAAGTAAAATAATTAAAATCTTTATTATTCCATACCGCTGAATTAAGATTAATTTAAATTTTAATTAATTTATATAAAAAGTGTATACATTCGCTTTATTCTCATTCATACATTCGTATTTAAATTCCACCGATATGTGCGGAATGCAAAAGGAATTTTTCCTCTCATCAATCTCGAATTTAAAACACTACATACAAATTACCTCAATTAATCAGCCAGCGCAAAAATATCAATGAAACAAAAGTATGTTATACAAGTTGGAAAGATGTTAATTGCTAATATGAATGTTAGAAATTACACTTTAATGACAGAATGATACTTTTAAATAGACTTTTTATTACGCGAATTTATAGTTTCAACACTTGTCGTTATTTATAAGTTATAAACCAAACGGACTTATAAATAAAACAGTGGATGAGATCTAGCCAGTGCGATGGAAACAATAGAGATATTTGTTTAATTTCGGACATAAATTTAAGAAACAAACTACAAATGCCACAATAAATGACAAACTCAGAGAATCAGAAAGACTAAATATGTATAGTGCCAACCCAATTAGTTTTCTAAATATTTCTTTCCAAATGCTGTGTCATATGAAATGATAATACATCATATCAGTGGATAAACAACAGTTATTTCAAACTTATTTGCAACATAAAAAACGTCGGCATCTTTGTCGGCGGTAAACGAACCAAATACGCCCACGTTTTTTTATGTTGCAAATAAGTTTCAACTGAACTTCACACACATTGAATATGTTGTTATGTCTGAGTTTCCTGTTGTAGTGTAAAAGAAATCTGGTGAATCCATCGATGAATTGAAATAAAACCTAAGATAAACACAGCGGTAGGTACTCTTAAGCTCACATACATTTAAATTTTCTATTTGTACAAAATAAATGAGATAGAATTATTGTAGTACTAAAAAACTGAACTAAAGATTTCACTGGAATTTTATATTTCGGTATTTCTAACTGAACCGGCTATGAACACGAACATTACAACCGATACAACTCATAATTCAATCAAATAGCATTTTAACTTACAACTAAATTCCTATTTTAGATAAATTGCACACGAATAGAAACTACAAGATTAGTAGTTATGGTTAGAAATTTAGTTAGAAGTACGTTAATAAGGAAAAGTTCTGACTTATTTCAAGCTAAAACTACCACTTATCTCATTGAACGAAGAAAAACAATTTAAGATTATATTCGGCACCAGTTTTAAATACTAAGTTAATTGCCATCATTAATCAAGCCAATTCATTCTATTAATCAACTTCACAAAAGTAGCTATAGTGAAAAACTTAATGTTATTCTTTAGCTACCAAATCTACAGTGGCGGATTTAGGGGAAGCAGGAAGATTTTATTATACCTTGCAAAAACCTTATAAGAACAGAGTTAAGCACGTAACATTCTACCCTCTCTAACTTTCATCTTACCTGGAAAAAGATGGTATGGAAGGGAGTTGTAGGAAATCTTCAACGCACAAATCAGAAAAAATTTTAGATGGAATACCTCATATTTCTCATTTTTTTAAATCATCGCTTTATTTTGATTACAATGATATACATATATTATAGATCTGCTCAAACAGTTTGCACAATATTCTGCTTTCAAATAGTGAATATTGCATAATGAACAAAATCTAAAAAGCGAAATTTACTGAGAAGGTATGCTCTCTGTCTTGCACACCTTATGTAATTTATCTTTATTTCTTAATAAAGTATTAATTAGACTTCTTCTAAAATGGTGTTTTTTAAGTAAAATTTATAGCAAAACAGCATAAATGTGCATTGATATTCCATGGTAATTTAGATTTTGTCCATTGTGTAACATTAACTATACACAATATTGTGCAAACTGAATATTGTGCAAACTGTTTGAGCAAACGTTTGATACAGTGTTATTGATAGTTCGCATACCTGTCTGCATTAGAATTTACAAAAAAGTGTTTAATACCATTATTTATAGTTTTTTGTGATTAAATTTGTGATTCGAAGTTTTGAGTTACTATGTTACCGAAATTTGTTATTTATAATTTGTTCCTTTGGTGGTTCATTTTGTGAAAATTAATGATTAACCATAGCGACTAATTTTATTATTTTAATGCTGGATGTTAAAGGCATATTTTCAAGTAGATGAAAATGCTAGGCAAGCAAAACGGCTATGGAATGCTATCCAAACCTCAAGCCCATATGATATATTCATGTAGTAACTGTTGTATTAGGTAAGTAAACAAATCTGCTTTTTCGTTCTTTTAAAGTAAATGTCTTTTTAAAATGATTATTTTCAACTTTGATTCATTTTTAGTAATGAACCATATTAAACTTAAACTATAAATTAGAGACAATAATAATAATTTAAAATACACAGAAAAAGTATTGCACATTTTTAATATTTGGTGCTTACGGGACGAGTTCTGTTTACTTACAAAAAAAGTGTCAGAATTACCTAATTTAACAAGGAAAAATAGATAAACAGATACTTTTAACACCTTTTATTTTAAGAGCAAGCTACAAGTGACAAGTGTCGCTTTCCACAAAGGACTAATCAATCGCGCCTTGGCCGCGTTTTGGTTTATTTCTTATTTTCGGCCAGTGAGTACAGATATCATGCTTTCTTAAAACGAGCTCAATGTTTTATAAACTATTACATTTGTTTTGGTGCAGCGTCTACACTGATATTAAATAAGTCTAATATCGTCTCACAAAATGTCCGTGACAAAAGGGTAATAATTTTTTTAAAAATTCAAAATTTGCAATTCATACTATGCATGCAATTATAGGATAATTGTGATGATGAACTCTGACAGTAGCAACACTGCCTTCATTTACGTCATTGCTGTGAACGGCGTTTACAAAGTTATCCAGTGATTAACAAAATGTCAGTGGCTGGAGGACGAAAAAATTATCAGAAATTATAAATTTTTTTTGTTCAAAAAAATTTTTTGACTGTCAATCAATTGTACACGACGAAATGTATTGAGGGTTAAAATATAACTACGCATTTAAAACTCACCCTGTATATATATATATATATATATATATATATATATATATATATATATATATATATATATATATATATATATATATATATATATATATATATATATATATATATGTGAATAGTGGTGAGAGGTATGAAACTTCTCATATGGTCTGAATGCTACTATCCGACCGACATCCTCGATGTCTCTGTGGCGGATAGCGACTTGCATCACAGCAAGTACCGAGAGCGGCGACCCCTAGCCCAGGTGGACTAAACTAATGTGATTAAATATGATTTGAAGGAAACAACTACTCAGCGGGCAAATACCCCGACCTGCATTGAATTACACCTTCAAATCATGATAGATCGATAGCCAATATCATTTGTCAATTCCTAACCAGACATAGATCGATTTCGAACTTATTTGTTCTCTTCAGTATGCCATAGGTTATGGAACAGACAAATGATAGTGGCCAACCTGCTAGTTATATACTAACTATGGTGAAGTGAATAGTGGTGAGAGGTATGAAACTTCTCATATGGTCTGAATGCTACTATCCGCTATCCGCCACAGAGACATCGAGGATGTCGGTCGGATAGTAGCATTCAGACCATATGAGAAGTTTCATACCTCTCACCACTATTCACTTCACCATAGTTAGTATAACTAGCAGGTTGGCCACTATCATTTGTCTGTTCCATAACTATGGCATACTGACGGAACAAATAGGTTCGAAATCGATCTATGTCTGGTTAGGAAGTGACAAATGTTATCGATCTATCATGATTTAAAGGTGTAATTCAATGCAGGTCGGGGTATTCCCCCGCTGAGTAGTTGTTTCCTTCAAATCATATTTAATCATATATATATGTTATATATATATATATATATATATATATATATATATATATATATATATATATATATATATATATATATATATATATATATATATATATATATATATATATATATATATATATATATATATATATATATATATATAATAGTGCGTTGAAATCGCAAATAGATTTCCTACAATATTGTTCGTTACTATCTTTCTCTAGGTAAGAAGGTAAAAGAGTTAGAGGGGGTAGAGTATTACATGCATAACCTGTACATACAAAATTCACTATACGTTGTATATAACGCTTGTGCTGGTTAATATTATGCTATCATGTAACAGTACATAAAATATGTAAATATTACTATAAATGTAGTCTTAACAACATCGCATTTAGCATGAACGTATCATCAGCTCTCGGATTGCATGCTTTGTTTAAATGCAATCGACTGAGTACGTGTAAATGCACGCGCGTCGATTGTTTTCCTCGTCTTCCGCTTGCGGCCAACGCTGACTCCGACAATAATCAAATAATAATGGGCATGTCCACAAAAAAATTGTATTGCGTTATTAATTTATATTAAAATGATGCATTCGAGCCTTTACTGCCAATATCTGATATTTATTTGGAAAATGAAACAATCGTAAACATAACAGCAGTTGCAGAAACGGTTTGCGTTATTTAAATCCAATAAACGCTTGCTGGTTGGGCTGACGTCATACACTCGCAGCTCAACAGATGGCGAAAGGTCCATTGTATCTACGTACAGCGCTGGCAGAATGAAGTACCATTATTTAGAATATTATGGTTGTTTCATTTTTTAAGAGGATTCATGTTTGTCATTACGTGATAAAGAAATGGAAAAAGATTATCAGAAAGGCGATACGCACGATTTGACAAATGAACACATTATTATGGTGTGCATTTGATAACTTTATAAATAATATAAATTGCATTTTGTAACATTTAACCAAAAAATAACAATATTTATGGAACACATAGATATTATTAGGTGCGTACTTATTTTATACGCATAATACCAGTTCTGTGTGTGTTTCAGAAATAGTATGCCAAATTTCTATAAGACATTGGCCAAAACAAGAAAAAAAAGTTTGCATAGGTATGTGCCAAAAATGAACCTTTTCCAAGAGAGTGCGTAAAGTATTGCTAGAAATATATTTTTTTGCTTAGAAGTGGTTCATTTCATGACCATAATAATTTTTTTTCTTATTTTGGCTCATACTATATCCTGTAAAAGTTTGGCATACTATTTTTAAACACCTTGTATACAACACATATAGAACTATTTTATTATATGCTTTGGTACGGTTACAGAGTTTTATTACTTTATTTATGCATCCAAGAACAAAACACTATTTTCTTGCCGATATATTTCTTTTAATACAATTATCAACACAGGGAAATGTGTTCTGTACACATCGGATTATGATTACTGAGCGCAGTTAATAAATTTATTCATTATAGGAATAGATGAATGTAAATATACATTTAATCTGTGTTATGCGCAGCGAGCCAGCGAGCATGTGACGTCACGCAACTGGTGTCTATGTCATGGGAACGTCTTCTAGTCTCGCTGTGCCGAAACAAGTTCTATTAAAATTAATTTAATTTTTTTGTTACAGTGATTTTTAATGCTGATAAATCTATCATTTTCAGCTGAAATCAAAAGTTTGTTTGCAGACTTATTAAGAAATGTACAATACATGGTTGTTTTAATTCACCACAAACGATAATTTAGTTTTAATACCTAACAAAATCCAAATTTTGAGACCCAATGTTTGCCAAAATTTTGTTCCAGGGGTGTACAACTTAGCTACACTCTATAAAGAAGAAAATGGATATTTTACTACTACTACTACCCCTAAATACGCCACTGTTGTGCTCCCCTTTAGCTAAATCCCAAATCCGCCTCTGCCTCTCCTATTAGTAGGAAAATTATGAGGAATGTTATTGTATATGTATATACCAATAACTACAATCAGTATATTCACATTATGGTTAGCAAAAGCATAACATGATTTTCCCTTCAATTTATTAATTTAGTAAAGTTCATATGCATGTAACTATTGTCATCAATAAATTAAATTATAATTAAATACCTACCTCGGTGCTTTCTTATTTTGAAATAGATAAGCCTATATTAAGAGATAATAATTTAATTCCATTTCTTAAATTATTTTACTACAGGTAGATATATTTTATGTAAGATACTCGTACATATTGTGTATCGTTGTTTGACATAGTCAAAAACAATTAATGAAGAAAGCAATACTTTTCCACACAGTAATAATTCTTAGAATACGGGCAGTGAATAAAAACATATTTAGAACGAAATAGGAATGATATATTATTTAAACATTATACAAAGTAACCAAAAAACGTGAAATTTATCTTACATTGTGTATGTCTATACAGGAGAGGAGGCATTAATATAAGTTTTTTATGTTCTCTAATAATTATGTTAGTTTTGTGACTTAAATAGATTAGTGAGTAGGATTATCCCAAGCGTATTTACATATTTCATACTACATCCAGTCTAACAACTAGTTGACAAAGTTATCTGGTTGAGTTTTATCTGTACTTAATTTTAATTTATTAGCAAAACCAAGTTCAAGCTTTATATTCAATATTAATAATATTTAATACATTGAACAGAAATAAATTTATTTGAAACAGTAATTTTATAGTTGCATAGTCAGTGATAATGATAAATATAGTTCAGATATCGGCGAGTCATTGCAGTGTCGTCTGCAGGAATCTTGATGAGAAATGCAATTCGTTTGTCAAACTTAGTGTTCAAAAAGATTTAAAATTTATACACTCAAACTTTTCACGAACCCTTCTCGATATAGAACTTGAACATCGACTAATAATAGAAGAATTTACCATATTTGATGATGTGAATGTAGTGTTTGTTCTTTAACAATATATGTATCAATTATCTGGAGACATCGCTGAACACGTAAACAAAAAACTAGAAAATCTTATGCAATAATCCTAGTTCTGTCACAGTTCATCGAATAATAAATATACCTACTACAGGGCAAAGAAATAGATTGTTTAGGACTTCAAATATATATGACGTCTGTAAAAATGTTCCCCTATTTTAAATATGCGCCAATAATATCTTCCGAGACTTAACGTTCATTTTCAATATATGAATGGATTTTTGCAGACACACAGTGGATTTTAACGGCAGAACATATGGAGAATCTTTTAATAATAATTTAATATAATAAAAATATTGTTGTTGTAAACTGTTAGTGCCAATATACTTCCCTTCACTGATCATTTTTACCTCTACACTAAGAAGGTAAGTCAGTGGCTTACCTTCTTAGTGTAGAAGAAAGATTTATTAGTATGCAGTAATAGTTTAAAAAATATTTGGTTTTAATTGATATATAAATTAATAACAAATATCCCCTTGCGCGCGCTCTGTTCTTGACTCGCACATATCTGAACTCTAGTGAAACCCAGTGATAAAACTGATTTATCACTAGAGAGCTAGTATAAATCATTGATACATATATAAATAACAGTGGACAAATTACTATACTTTGGGGCATGCCATATGAAATTAATTCCGAATTAGATTTTTCAACACTTTAAATGAAAGATTGACATATCCTCTAAACGATACTAATTTAACTTCTTTGGTAGAATATTGTGTGTGTCAGTGGAGGTCTTAAATCACATATGCTATGTTACCCAAAATTTTGGGCACTACATGGATGATACAACGTTATTACTGAAAGTCATCTATTCAAAAGAGTAATCTCAATAAAAGAGTTGGATATTATGCAAATTTAAATTATTATAGTCTATTTCCCCAATACATAATAATTTTACAATTTTTTATTAAACAAGGAAATTGGATTAAAATTCAACTACACTTTTGAAATTGTTTAATCAGTTATACTGGTCATGATTTTATATCTTTTCTGCATTTGAAACCATTGTTGAGTAATATGCCTTATATAATTATTGTAAACCTGTTTCTCGTGTATCTTTTTTAATTTTACGTTTAACTGAGTCATATTTCAGTAATTAGTAGAGCTGTCCAGGTGGCTGGAGTGTTTGCTTGATTTAGAAGTGATTTACGCTGCGTCTTATTTGAAAGGTTTGCGTGAGGTTGTACCTATAAATTATACATATGTCAAACGCGCCAAAGGGTAAAAAACGACCGTACCGGACACAGGATAAATTTATCGGTGAATTTCCGGATTTATCATGACGGATGTAAAATAATTTGTAAAGTTTGTAATCAAGACTTAATGTGCTGGCACAAAACAGATTGTCGTCGTCATATCAACACCGTGCAACATCAAAATAAAAAAATGGCATGCTTTGACAACTCAGTTTATGTTTGATTTATTGTTAATGTTAATAGCCTGTAATATTCCGCTACACATACTGGATAAACAACCATTTCGAAGTTTTGGAATAAATACAATCCCCAGGTGAACTTACCAAGTTGTACATCGTTACGTAGATATATTCCAGCTGTTCGTGAAGACATTGTAAATAGGATTAAATGTGGATTAAAAAATACACGGCTCTGGTTATGTATTGACGAGACGACAGATTGTAAAAAATTCTATTTTAAATATTATAGTACGTGTACTGGGCCCTCTTAAACTAACATTTCCACTTTACTAGCTAGTAAAAGACTAAGGCTGGCGAAATAATTACGCGTGGGGTGTTGGAGACATTCGAAAATTTGAACTTTCAACAAGTCAAGTATTGATGTTTGTGACTGATGGTGCTGCGACAATGCGCATGGTAGGCCGTTCTTTTCAAAGAGAAATTGTAGGTTTTTACATGTTACGTGTAAAGTGCATGCGTTACATCTTGTGGCAGAAACGATTCGAAAATGTTTTCCAAGGTAGATGCATTAATAGCAAATACAAAAAAGTTTTTCTCAAATCTAAACATTTCACAGAGTGTCCTGGTATCCTGACCAACCGATTCTTACGTTAAGAACGTGGTTGAAAGCGGATTATCTGAATATTTTCAACAAATAAAAGCTGATACTACAGTTCAACCTTTAAAGCTATAGGGAAAACCAGCAACTTCAAGACTTCCCTGAAACAGATTTAAAAACTATAATAATAATTTAGAGAAAACGACGCAATAGAAAAATCAAAATAGTTCGTTGTCGTTGTGAATCCTGCAAAAGTGGACGACGTAAATACACACTAAAAATGACGAAAAAATAATCGCGTAAAAATTAATATAAATCCTGATTTAAAATTAACAAATTTGTGAGGTGCATCTACAATCGTTAAGTGAGTTCATAGATTGTTTTACTTATGCCTGTTACACGAGATGTCGAATGGTCATTTTCAAAATGCAAAACATATTTTTTCACCAAAGCGAACATGGTAGACAGCTGTGAAACAACCTGATGCCATAGATCTTCCCCACTTTGTGATGACGACACCAAACTACTATAAATCGCTTAAAGGGTGAGTTTTATACCCATTTTTATAAAATGTAACATTATTGTTAAAATTTATTTCCATTTACTGTACTTATTCAAGTATTATGATATGATGTAAACATATGAGTCATATGCGGCTCTGTCGGTCAGGTGACCTCGGACACTCTAGTAATTAGTGCAGTGTATAATTTAATATTTATTATCTAAGTTGCACATTTACACTCAAAAAACAGCTTGTAAGATATTTTTCATATAATATATATTTCTAATATTATGTTAGATAATAATTAAGCCATAACAAGTTGAAATTGAAGCACTGCTGAATGCATACTGTTATCTGAATTATTTGTTTTTATTGCAGTAAAGAATATATATTTTAAGATAATTTCTTTAACACAAACCTTGTTATAATTAGATTTCTTTCAATTAAGAAACTCTTTAATTAATAGACCTTTCATATGGTGTATTGTTGTTGGACGATGTAAGTGCAACTTTTTAACACTATTTGTAGAATAAACAAACAACTACAAAACAAAAAAATATGTCAAGACATATGTTTGGGGACTAAATTTTTTATCAAACTGTACATATTCTGTATTTGAATGTAATTATTTTTTGTGCTTTAAATGTTGAGTACTCTCACATTATAAGTGATAATGTGTGATAGCATTATTTGTTCTCCTTATACAACCAAATACCTTGTGCCAAGTATAGAATTTTTTTGTAAAATGAATTTCTTTATGGATTTTAATGAATTTTGCGTAACCTATATGATTAGACATGTATTAAATGTATTGCTAATGTTCTAAGTAACGGTTGTTGTAATGTAATTGTAATTAGTATTCTATACAAGTACCAAGAAAAAGAAAGTGCATGTATAATAAAACTGTTTTACCGTATTCGCATTAATTATAGTTTATATTATAAAATGATAAATATATTAATAATGGATACTAGATTAACTTTATTTTCATTTGAATCTAAATCGTGTTCATGGACAAAAAATATTAACAATAAAAATGCTGTATAACTCTAAAACGTATTACATTATGGTCCATGGAATAGTATTAATATTATTTATCTGAAATATAATAATTTTAGAGGAAAAAACTAAACTTAATAATGGAAATAAGAGTATTTTCTTTATTGATTCAATTATTACAGTACTGGTATTATTTGAGAGCCTCAATATAGTCGAAAATGTTGAAGAAAATGTAAAAATAGAATAGAAATTTGTTTTTATTTTGGGTGATATGTATATTATTTATTGTAATAGGAATTATGTAGGTATGTATTCAAATTATGTAAAACTTGAAAAAATATTTAAATAATACAAATCCACTTTTATTTTACACAACAGGAAGAAAAATAATCACTAATAGTTAATTTTTTGGGATATATTTTCAGCAATTTCTTTTTTTTCATTTAATAACATATTTGTTCGAAAAAGAATAGTGGTTATTATTTTATTTGGATATCAATAAAACTGGCCACATTTTTAGATTTTCGTAGTTAAATTCTGATTTATTAATAAATATTGGCCTTATTAAATACCACCAATGAAAGTAATAGAATTAATAAAAAAAATTAAATTGCGTAATCCTTTTGATTAACATATTACACCTAACAAGATTTATAAACTTTAAAATCTTGCTTGTAGTTCTGAATTATATCGGGTGAAGCAATTCAGCAACAGATTTAATTAGAGATAATGAAACCGATCACAGAGAGTGTTACTGTAGGGGAAATATCAGATAAGTGCAGCATTACTAGAGGTATTCTACAAGGGTCAATGCTGGGACTATTCATTTATACGATTTATATGCTAAATTTTCCCTCTGTATTAAACACATGCAAAATTCATGCGTACATTGATGACACACAACTATATTACTATTTTGGAAAGGTTGATTGTAGGGAAACATGTGATGAAATAAACAAGGATATCGAAGATCTTAATTGGGTTCGATGGAACTCCACCACTAGGTACGTGGAAGTCGGACTCGATTGTAGCCAGAGTCTTCGTTCATTTCTCCTTTTTTTTGTTTTGAACAACTGAGCCCGCGCCACACGGTGGTCCGGCGCCAACTGTCCAACGACTCTAAAAAAGCCAAACCGAACCCAGACCGCCTAGTTCTGTATAAGAGGCAACTGGGCAAATATTTCTGACTGTTTCAAACTGGTTCGAAAGTGATGTTGGAATAAACCAATAGTTGTTATCCCCATTCGTTTGGGATGGGATTCTGTTTCTTTATATAGTGCATTAAAATGAATGTTGCACTGGCAATTGCTATCCTTCAAACCACTCACAATTAATTTACGCACATGACTGGAGCAATGATTTGCGCGTACAAAGAGAGGTTTTATTTTATTTTTATAATTTATGTGCACGAACGTATTTGCGCGCGAATCATTCGTGCGCAAATATGCTCATATAAATATGCAGCTTAAAGTTTTGTATTGTGTTGTGTTACTAACGAAAAGGCTCATAATTCATTTAACTTCTAAGGGCTCTAAAGAATAACAGACGTTTGTTTCTAAATCTTGTTAACACTGACGTTTTCCACAAAACATCAAAACACTATATACCGTACTCGACGCTCGTTTTGCCAACCAAGTTAGCATCATCTAAAGATGATTAAAACAGAATAAGTTTTGTAGAAAACCACGATATCTTGTGGAAAACTACGTGAGTGATAATTTCACACCAAAGGTTCCAACCAACTTCAGTATAAATCTTGTTGTTCTTTTAATTTCATATATAACATATTTCGATTGTTGTCTATGCTATTTTTACGGTTGTATATAAATTATTGTTCTATATTTGAATTGATAAAGACATTTTATTGTTACTATTTATATTATTTCATAAGACAGATTGTTATTTATTAAACACCTTATCACGCAATTGGTCATTCATTTGTATACTTGCTAAAACATGTAATTTATAACTGCGCGCCTTAGTCATTCTCTTAAGTGACGAAGAATAACGTGCGAAAATGGACCAGAGGAAACCAGAATAGGAAATAGTGTGAAATTGGTGATCATTAATTTGTGTAAAAGCTTTATGCGCAACTACCAGAATGATGAGAAATTAACAACTGTGTCAAAATAATAAAATTATCTAAACAAAGGACCATGAATATCATTACTCATTAGATATATGCAACGCTACATTTTAAGTCACATGGTTTGTACTGTACCCGTTCAGTAAGTAGTGTAACCACCATATTTCTCATGTTAATATACAGGGTGATTCATTGCGTCGGAGAAAAACTTTATTTAGTGATATCTGAGAACATTTGAGGAAAAAAATTCTTTACATTTTCGTCATCTAAAGAATTCTTAAAGAAAGGATATGAATATAAACTTTTACGATAAAAAAATATACAAAAGGATGTTGGTAGTAACTTTTAATCGGGATCATTGTATTCAAAATACTTATCTCTAGATTTATTTATTTTAAATTATAATCGTAAACTTATGATTCTTTGTGACGTAGACATATGCAATCTGCATAATATAAAGAACCATAGATTTTTTTTATATTCAATTATGATCCTTACGTATTCGTCTATAATAAGACATAATAAAGCTGAAACGCTGCTTTTTACTTCTTTTTTTAAAATATCAACTAGTCTAATGGCCATGATTTTTTCACGAGATTTTTCCAAAACTAACAACGTTAGGTCTAATGATTAACCCATAGGCTATTATATTCCCTCTTCGTTTTTCGACCCGTTTTAAATGACTAAGGTCGTCCGAACCCAATATATCATATAGTTGCCTCGAGGAGCCAGGAACAGAACTAGGAAATTAACATTCATAATTCTGATGCAATGAATTTAAGCATTCTTATCATACAGTACTAGTACAGTTTGTATATTTATATATATATATATATATATATATATATATATATATATATATATATATATATATATATATATATATATATATATATATATATATATATATATATATATATATATATATATATATATATATATATATATATATATATATATATATATATATATATATATATATATATATATATATATATATATATATATATATATATATATATATATATATATATATATATATATATATATATATATATATATATATATATATATATATATATATATATATATATATATATATATATATATATATATATATATATATATATATATATATATATATATATATATATATATATATATATATATATATATATATATATATACATATATATATATATATATATATATATATATATATATATATATATATATATATATATATATATATATATATATATATATATATATATATATATATATATATATATATATATATATATATATATATATATATATATATATATATATATATATATATATATATATATATATATATATATATATATATATATATATATATATATATATATATATATATATATATATATATATATATATATATATATATATATATATATATATATATATATATATATATATATATATATATATATATATATATATATATATATATATATATATATATATATATATATATATATATATATATATATGACCATTACACGCAAGCATATACCTGGAACGTAACCCTGTGCATAACAGCATTCATCAATTGAAGTGCTATTACGATATACATGAAATGTTCACATTTATCATGACTTTTCCACCGTATTTCCATTAATTATGATATCGTTAACTTTTATTAGCTGCAAAGTTTCATCCGAAATCCACATAATTTATATATAATTGTAAGTGAAATATGATATAGATAAAGATTTATTATATAGAAATACTTGCATGTATAGTAAAATGTTTTTCAAATATAACTAGGATTCAATAGACCCAATTTTAATTCATAACGTTGAAAAAATTAATAAAGTGTCATCGATTTCAGTTAATTAAAAAAAAATTGATTTAATTTCCGACAGATACATTCAATGCGTTTCCCCGTTGTATAGAAAAAACGTAAAACGTTCATTGCCTACTTTGTTTATATTACATAACAATGACTGACGATGTGAACAAAAACAATAAACGAAATCATTTTTATTATTAACGCAATGAAAGCGTTGCCCAACTCGAACAGCAATAGTAGCATATCCCCCATGAAGAGGTCGTCGGCACGATATATATATATATATATATATATATATATAAAGTATATATATATATATATATATATATATATATATATATATATATATATATATGACCATTACACGCAAGCATATACCTGGAACGTAACCCTGTGCATAACAGCATTCATCAATTGAAGTGCTATTACGATATACATGAAATGTTCACATTTATCATGACTTTTCCACCGTATTCCCATTAATTATGATATCGTTAACTTTTATTAGCTGCAAAGTTTCATCCGAAATCCACATAATTTATATATAATTGTAAGTGAAATATGATATAGATAAAGATTTATTATATAGAAATACTTGCATGTATAGTAAAATGTTTTTCAAATATAACTAGGATTCAATAGACCCAATTTTAATTCATAACGTTGAAAAAATTAATAAAGTGTCATCGATTTCAGTTAATTAAAAAAAAAATTGATTTAATTTCCGACAGATACATTCAATGCGTTTCCCCGTTGTATAGAAAAAACGTAAAACGTTCATTGCCTACTTTGTTTATATTACATAACAATGACTGACGATGTGAACAAAAACAATAAACGAAATCATTTTTATTATTAACGCAATGAAAGCGTTGCCCAACTCGAACAGCAATAGTAGCATATCCCCATGAAGAGGTCGTCGGCACGGAGATTGTAAGAGATTTCTGGAAACAATAGAATTATTAAATTCAACCGTATTCTACTTTACACGTCGAATTTTTCACGGTTGAGGTAGCACGAGCGCAAAAATTTAACGGAGTAGTTGCTGATGAACTGACAGGCTCTACAAACAAAAAGATTTTTTTCGTAAAAGCGGAATTTCACAGTATGAATTAAAAAACAACGAGCTGGCCTGACTCAGCTTTATGTTGCACTGTTCTACGCGCCATTATGTTTGCATGATCCACCAGCAAAGCGTCCATGATGACGAAGCACTGATCTGCACTAGTCAACGAGTTTTCAAATTATGAACATTAGAGTGAGTATATAACAGACATCCATTTTCACACAACGTTACGTTAAAGAAATCAGTTTTACAAATTAAAAACAAAATTAGTCAATTCTAAGATTAAAACGATATTTCGTGTGTGGAATTATGTATTTATGTATATATTTTTGATTGATTCTCATATACTTAATTGAAAATCTAAATTTGCGGTCAAACTACAAGGTTTTCGTTACAATAGTTCTGTACACGAAATTTTTATTTCAGCTGAGAATAATAGATTTGTTATTAAAAAACACTACAACAAAAAAAGACTTTTTTCAGAAACTTATTCGTAAGAGAACTTGTCCCGGCACAGCGAGACTACAGAACGATCTCTGGGTCACAACCGACTTTAAACAAGCTGCGAAGTAAGGGAAGTGGCAACACTGTCCTAGGCTGGTGGGATAACTAGTCTGCGTTGAAGTCTTAAGAAACTATGTTATTCTGGCCATTTACCTGGAGATTTCATGTAATATGCCATTGTTTTTTATATTATTATTTTATAAATATGTGTAAGTACAAGTATATTTTTGTTTCCATATTAGGTAAATGTTTTTCATTTGCTTAATAACAATAACAATAACTCATTCATTAGCAAAGCGCACACACATACAAATGGGTAAGTGTTATGATATGAACTTTATTAATATGTAGTGCGGTGTTAACTCTACACCTTCTTGTTAATTTTGCCAAATAATGAAATATCATATTTTCGGTGTAGTGAGGCCTACTTGGCCCATAGTAATAAATAAATCCCTTATCCTCGGGTAATGTAAGTAATAACAATAAATCATTAACTGTTGTTTTGTTATATCTCATAGTAATAATAGTACACATATTTCTCTGAATGGATAAGTGCGCACAGAAACTTCCGCGTCGTAGTTTAAATAACATATGTAAAACCTTACATAAGGTTGCAAGAGAAACTTCCCTTGTATGAAGTACCAGAACGTCCTCTGCCAAAGAAGATGGACAGGTGTAGACACCATGCTTTAATTTAATTCGCGGACTCGTTGTCACCGTACAACAGAACCATAAATATAACTAACGCTGCCAATTAATATTCGTTGGGACAACTATCCATTTATTTGTGGGCTTTGTCGAGTGCACCCCGCCTTCATGGATTAAACCAAGATGAAACGAACTACCCTGTAGAGTTTTGTGTAGGGGTTGGCAGACATTAACCGCATTCACGGCACGCGTACGAGAACTGTGGTCATAAAACATTAAACGATACTCACTGGATGTCGGCCACTGGGCTCCCTGTCGAGAGACAAGACCCACTAGTCAAAACAGTCAGAGAGTTCAAAAGACCATGTATCGGCTGACCATACTAATCTGCCAGCTGACCGCTCAAGATCCTCGCACATGAAGTGAAATTTGATAAAGTTACAGATATTGCAGATTCAACTGGACACTATTAATTTTGTACATTATCTTATTTTGACCTAACTTGATTTGGAAAAGTGAATGAAAGTTCCAATTACTATTACTGACCCTATCTAAATTAATATAGGCTGTACTAATTATTAATAAGAATGTACTGAGCAGTGGATTATAACAGAAATACCCTATCTGGAAATCATTTGGTACCACCGGTTAAATATTGTTAAAAACCGCGAAACCCAAGCATATAGAGTCGTACTTTGATTAGCGTCGCCATTCCACTCGTAACAAAGAAATTGAATTAGTTTAATGAATTCTAGTGAGCTCGAGTACGTAGAAAATGGCAACGCAGTATAAAAATTATTTAAATGCCATCCTTACCAATTCTAGTATACACGGAGAGTTCCGCGGGGCCCACTCCCCCCGGATTCTGGAGTAACACCTGAGTTACTCGCCTCCATGTCGACAGGGGCGTCGGTGGCTATTGCAAGCTAATGAAGTGAGGCTCCCAATGCTGGTGGCTAGTTATAACTCCGAGACAGGGCCACTCTCTTATTTCCCGATTTCGAGGAACCAAAGCGTAAAGCTTGGGGCTGTCAGAGAGTTTACCTGGAGCACAACTATATCGCAGAGTCGTATAATCTCTTCGTACCCGATTCCGTACAACCAAAGCGTAAAGCTTGGAATTATCAGAGATGTGGCACGATTCTGCCACGGAGAGCTGGACAATCTCTTCGTACCCGATTCCGTAGAACCAAATCGTATAGCTTGGGGTTGTCAGAGATGTGACCCAGATCGTATGAAATCTCGCGTATTTATATGATTTCCCGTGTATGATTTTCCATATTAAAATAATTTCTATTTTACGAAATTGGTAGCAAATTAATTTAATAAACTTTGCAAAATTCATTTATAAATCAAGGCAAAAATAATAGTTTTTGGCCTACCAGTAATTCATTAACAATATTAGATATGAGTGAGTTAGTAGCCTGCTTACATTACGTGAAAATGTAAAGATCTCTTCAATGGCATTTGTTCAATTTCGTTCGCAAAATATATTCCTATCGAAGTAAAGCCACCTGGCCGACACTATTATCTAAGAAATACGGTCCAATTACTTTTACTGTTTAAAAGTAATTCCACGCGAAACGGTTTCTTCTTAATTATAGTGCCTAGTTTCCGATACTTGTTTTGATTACAGTATGATATTATTTATATAAAAAACAACCATTTGTGGCAAGTGGTTAAAATTTATCATTGTAAATTATTCATATTTACATTTAAAACTTATATGATAAAAAACCTAAATAAAAAATAAAATTGATGTTAATTGTTTTTTAAACGCATGTATATTTTTATCATTTAAAATTAAAATCTGCCTAATTGCACTTCGTGAAACACACGCTTAGTATATTAAATATTCATGTAATTTTGTGGGGTGCCTCACTAAATGATGAGAACTTTTATACAGAGAATGAAAACAATTAGAAATTTGGTTAAAGCTAACACTGTTAACTATGGAAAACATGTTCATCCTCGTTTTCAAAATTTAGTATCATGACATATTCTTCTTTATACATTTATTCTGTTGAAATTCATAATAATACTACGAGTAATCAAAGTATAGTTGATTATTATTTTTAAGGTACCAATGTGAATGTTTATTGCTTGATTTGAAAACCGCGAGTGCAATAAGTTCAGAAATTCCGAAAAATATTCCAAGAAATACAAAGAAAATCAAGATTATGTTTGGAAGCAATTCAATAACTTTTTTTGTTGAAATTGAGACTCTTATTCCATTGGATACATTATAATGAATACATGTGTACAAAAAATTGCATTCATAGGTTTCTCACAAAATTAATACAGCGATGTGTAAAAACTTGTATGACCTATATATAATCATCTTCCGTTTTTTGGTCCTCCTACTAAATTGTGAAAAAGGCACATACGAGGTTTTGCAGCTTTACCAGTGATATTTGAAATACTATTGAAAAAATAGTGAAAGAATTATATTTTAATAAGTGAAAATAGCAATAAACCTCATTAGCAATGTTGTTTTTAAATCTGTCAGGGAGATTTGAGATGCCATGAGAAGAAAATTACAGACGTTTTCAGAACAATGAAATTAAAGTGCAGCAGCCACTGCTAAAGAACAGTTTGCAAATATTGTCCATAGTTTCGACAAAAATACCCCGGAAGTTCTGCATAAGCAATTCCTTTTTATAACATTTATGGAACTTGGCGAGATATAGAAAGAACACCTTATCTAACACACCTTTTTAAAGAATAAATTAACAATGATGGCTCTCCAACTGGCATAATAGAATACAACATTTTTTCAAAAATTTCACAAGGAGAAGCTAAGCCACTTCTTAACAAAATCTTAATGTATGTCCTGTGAGGTATGTAGGTGTCACTTCTACATTCACTTCTACTTCTGTTGTTCTTTTTGAAGAAAATGAGCAAAAAAGTACTTCTGGAGGAGCACTTCTACAGAATTATAGTCATATTATTAGTTTTTCAAATTGAAATTTTTATCCTTAAGTTAAAAATAAGTAAAATTTTTCGTTCTATGCCTTCCAAATCCATAAAAGTAATTAAATTTAGATTTCTATTATAAACTTCTGAGGAAATAAAATTGTTAAAAACGTATTTTTTAAAACCAATGAAAATAATTTTTATGCATCATTGTGGTCATTCTGCAGAAAAATATTCTTTGTGTCTTATATACATATTATTTATTATTACACACATAACATAACCCGTAACGTATCCTATTGCATTATGTATTATACCATACTTTTCTGCAGCTATTTTAATTCCCAGGAAAATTTTGCAATTCAAACAAGATCTGGCTAAAACAAAATTATTACAAGCATATGTGGAAGAGCATTATTATGTATCAGAGATAAGATAACAACAACTTTAGAACCAAAAATAACATCCTGGTAATCAAATTGTACAGCGGAATATAAAATTAATGGATGCATGTTAAAATTTACAATTGAACTGATCTAAGAATTTCAATAGTCTATTTGATAAGATTTAACTACTATTTGAAATGTGGGATGATATTTAAGTCTTTATGCAATTCATATGATTGTAACGAAGTGATTTTATTTTATTAAGTTAAGTTAGGTAGCTAGGTATTATTTGTCTGTTTGAAAAATATTTTATCCATTATAGTACTGCGCTTGTAAATGATAACAGTTTAATTGTTGATTATAGATAGGTAGTAGTGATGTTTTTATAAACATTCCACATAGGCCAAGTGGCCGGCAGTAAGCGAAACGCGACGCACGCATTGTGTCCCCGGCACCCTTATGCCCGCGCTAACATGAGGGAGCCCGAGACTGAAAATAATTAAATTAGTTTCCGACCAGCTACCCACCGAGGAACCACGCCGGCCAGCACAGTAAGTAAACTCGTGAATATAAGGATATATTGGTATTTAAATTTCATGCGGAATTATTCTAAGTCGATGAACGGGTGACGTAGTTGTAATATACCGCGCATGACTACCGTATCTCATCCTACTTCTGCGTTTAGCAGTGTTTAGTAGCATGAGGATTTTTACAATCAAGTTAGTCTCCGTCCGACCGCTACTCGACGCACCACGCCGACTTGGATAGTAAGTAAATTCGTGAGTATAAAGAAATAGGTAATTAAATTTAATGCGGAATTATTCTAAGTCCACAAACGGGTGACGTAGCTGTAATAAACCGCGCATGACTACCGTATCTCATCCTACTTCTGCTTTTTGGCAGTGTTTAGTAGCATGAGGATTTTACAATTAAATTAGTTCCCGTCTGAGCGCCAACCGAAGCACCACGCCGACTTGGATAGTAAGTAAACTTGTAAGTATAGAGGTACATAGGTATCCAAAGGTAATTGCGAATTTTTCTAAGTCGATAAACGGTGACGTAGTTGCAATATTTCGCGCATGGCTACCGCGCTCATCCTACTTCTGCTTTTTGGCAGAGTTTAGTAGCTTGAGGATTTTTCAGAGTATCCGAGAACAGTCCGTTGCTGCCGCCCGTACCGTCCAGACGTGCCGACCCCGACCGCTCCAGAGAGGAAGCCAGCACAGGATCCGGAAGTAGGTAGCAAGGTTTGATAAAGGTTTGGTACATAGATAGTCTTAGTGTGCTTGTATTGGCGCTTGGTTCCCCTCCTGTTATCCGTCCGCCGTCTGCTTATGACCGATTAATTTATCGCTGTTTACCGTTTCACCGCTTCATTCACCGGATTACCGTATCGCACCGCTTGACCGCCCACTTACTGCCCCGCTCGCCCGTAGTTAAGACCGTTGTAGTATAAGTTTGTAGTATAAGACCGCTTGTAGTATAAGACCGCTGGTAGTTAAGACCGTTGTAGTATAAGTTGTAGTTAGTAAGGTGTGTATAAAGTGTAAATAATAATTAGTGTGTAGAATAAATGTACATATATTGAATGAGAGTCTGTTCCTTAACTGTAGTGTGTAAGTTCCCTTTTTCCCGACCCCTGGCTTAGCCGTATCTTCACTGCAGTTGCCCGGCCTCTATCGTCCCGCCGATAGAGTAAAGTGGTGTTTCTGCACTCTAAACAGAAACTGGCGCCCGAGATCTCCGTACCGTGTGCACCGCCGTAGTGTTGGGCGTCAAAGTGACACTTCCCGCTCTTGCGTAGAGCAGGGAAGTACGTCACATGATGTTGCTAATGTATATCCCGAAAAACATAATTGTTCTGCAAAATTGAAACTCATGAGTCTTCTCAATCATAAAAAAAGACGAATTTGACTACAATATGTACCAAAAGTATCAATTATGATTGTTATGACCACATGGTGTTAAAGTATTGACCACAAGCTGAAGGTGCACTTGTGAGTAGGTATAGAACACGATTATTATAAGCACAAAATCAATAGGTCAATATTCCAGACTTAGTTGACACACAGTATATTAAGATAATTAAACTATTTTCTAAGATTAACTTATAAAATCTCTTATATTTTTGAAATGTGCTTTGAAAACGGTTGAAGATGCATATCTTATTTGGAATATCCAGCAATCATTACTCCAAGGTATCCAACAAGGAATAATATTCTAGCATCGAGTAACATACTAGAAATCAACGGAGCATAACTAGACTAGTTTCAATGATAGCCCATTTCTTAGCATCTACTGGTTTCTTTTGACCGTCAATTGGATTTTCTAGTGCAACTCTAGCTAGACCTATAAAAGATTAATGCTGTGAGAATACAATGCAATAAGGTAAAAGTTCCGGGGGAAGAATAAATCTTATCTACCTATAAAATATATAAAATATAGAATAATAAACAACATATGTAAGTCTAAATATGAAGTCAAAATTATAATATATTTACATATGGGGGAATCGTTGCAAGTGTACCAACCTTTTTAATATACTATGTGGCTCCGAATAATGCCTTAATGATATGAATAATAATAGTAATCTTGTCAGAATGGTCAGTCACAATAGTAATATGCTTTTTCAGAAATATGCGTATAAATTTATTTTCGCGAAAAGTGCCCATATTCCATTTAAATAGTTATGAACATATTTCGATATTCCTTATGGCCATCGTCGAGGAATATTTGCTAATGTACAATAAAATAAAAATTATTTCAGAAAGAACAATTTTCAAAATTCAAAAATTTCAAAAACTGTTTTTTTATTAATGGTTAGTTAACTTCTCGTGGAGGTTGTGCTTAACGGAAGTATGAGTGATTTTCATGAATTTTTTGATTTGGGTTTTATGTTCATTTATTCTCATCTCTAATAGTCTTTTGGCTTAACCTATATAATATACGTCGTATTCGGTAAATGCAGTTTTCTGTTTGTTTAAGCTATTTAATTACCCAGATGATCTGTTTTTACCTCATCGTGAATGATATTTTCTATCTCTTTCCATAGTTTCCGTACAGATCGTCTGTGATAAAAATCTTCGTGAGTCTGTCAAACAGTAACTTTGCCATTCCAGTTTTATTGGAATCAGATATTAAGTTACAGGGTGTCCCAGCCTCGCGTCGGCCAAATGTCCTGGCTTTATTATAAAAGATATCGAAACATCTTAAAAACGGGGTGATAGAGGGCGCAAAGGAGCATAGTTTAAAAAATATTTTGAAATATACAGGGTCATCCATTTAGGCGTGACGACATAAACTTATGTTTTTTTAAATGGAACGCTAGGTATATTATTACATATTTGAATTCTCCTTTTTAAAGAAAACTCAAAAAATATGCCATTTGATGGGTCTGCGATGGGTCGGTACCATAATATGGGTGAGTTTGTACCAAAAAACATGCCAACTTTGTGAGCTCACTGTGATGTAATGGAAGAACATTTTGAGATCTAGATTGTGTCAAAAAATTGCCAAACACCCTGTAGTTTACGCTACTGTTATCGGATCTAACAAAATCGGTCATTTTATACCGGGTGAGTCAGGAAACGCCAAAACTATTTTTTCTCATTTTTTTCAAATAGAACACCCTGTATATTATGACACCAAAGGAAAGACCTTTGAAAGAGCTTTCCACTGATATAAAGGTTCAAGGGTTTGTCTATCATGGGTGCCAAGAATTTGATAGCAAAGTGGCACAATTCGAGGTTTATTAAGAAATTACGCTCAATTTTCAATTGTTTTGTGAATTTTCGCTGAAACGGCTCTTTTCAGTAAGACAATTTCGAAAATAATGATATCAACTTATCTGCACCATGATAGTTCTCTGCAGACAAAAAAAATCAAGAAAAAGAGGAAACGAAAACATTATTTGGAAAGAAACTGGGTGGAAGCACTGAAAATTAAACTAAATGTTCAAAAATGTTCCCATTCTCCCTGATACACAGCCGTAAACGATTTTCAGTTGTTCTTCGACATCGGCTAGTGTAGCTATTGAAACATTGCGAAATGTTGCAGCGATTCTTTCCTGCATATCCTCCCTGGTTATGGGCTTCACCCTGTAGATCTCCTGCTTCACATAACCCCATAGAAAAAATCCAAAGGAGTTAGGTCTGGAGATCGTGCCGGCCATCTTATGGGTCCTCCACGACCAATCCATTGTTCCCCTCTCCAATTAGTTAAAAAAATCTTTTACTACTCGATGGTTATGTGGGGGCGCACCGTCGTGCTGGAACCACATGTTCTCCCTGACGTCTTCATCTACATCTTGAAGCAGCCCCTCTAAATTCAAACGCAAGAAATTGTGATATCTTCGGCCATTTAATGCCCCATCCTCAAAAAAACACGGTCCAATGACATGGTTGTCTATTATACCACCCCATACATTAATTGATCATCGATTTTGGTGATCCACTTGCCTGACCCAGTGCGGGTTTTCAGTCGCATAATAATGCATGTTATAGCGATTTACTGTCCCAATACTGCGAAAGGTAGCTTCATCAGTAAATAAAACCTTTGATAAAAATTGTGCATCTTCGTTAATTTTATTTAGCATTATATTGCAGAAATTAATACGATTTTGAAAATCTTCCCCATAAAGGTCTTGTTGTAATTGAATGTGATAGGGGTGATATTTGTATTTATTGATGATACGATTTACAGAAGTTTTACTTACATCGGTTTGTTGTTCAATTTCACGAAAACTTATGTGAGGATTCTCTTGCACATGAAGCAAAACTGTCAGTTCGTGTTCTTCATTATTTACAACCATGTTCCTCAATTTTCTTTTGGTATAACACACATTACCAGTGTCTTCAAATCTTTCTTTCAAGTTTTTGAATGAGTTGGGATCAGGAGTTCGTCTCTCGGGGTATTTCATTCCATAAATCCTTGATGCTAATAAGCAATTCGTATCAGATTCTCCCAAACAATCTATCATATCAGTTAACTCTTGTTAGGTGAATTTCATTGTTACTCGTTCGTTTGTACTAAGAAAAATATCAACACTCGAAATTTTACAACAATATAGTAAACTATTGACAAGACTGGTACTTTTATGACAGGTACCTACTTGATTTTTTTTGAATTTATTTCGATAAATTGAAAGTTAGAAGCAATTTTTTTTTATTTGTTCTTTCGATGATAGTACGTGGAACAACAGCTTCCCAAACTTAACAAAAATTTTACTATCTTTCATTGAATTGAAAATAAAAGTATTCTTTGGTCTTATTTTAGAATAATGAATTACACCATTTTAAAGCTGAGAAAAAAATACTACGAAAAGCTACGTTTTATTAAGCACCGT
Organism: Rhamnusium bicolor; assembly: GCA_029963845.1. NCBI lineage: Eukaryota > Metazoa > Arthropoda > Insecta > Coleoptera > Cerambycidae > Rhamnusium > Rhamnusium bicolor. The sequence continues at coordinate 679,089 of JANEYF010000415.1, forward strand.
TCTAAAATAATAAATCATTTCGCGACAAAATTACGTCGGGCTAGAAAAGACTTGTCATGACATGAATTTATACACGCATTTCAGAAAAAAAAAATTAAATTTATCAGGCGTTGACTATTTTATACTTAAGTATTTTTCTGCACTGAAGTACGGTATTTTTCTCCGAGTATAAGAATAATTATTTTTAAAAAATTTTTTACTGACGAGCGCCGATTTCAGCGAAAAGACACAAAACAATTGAAAATTGAGCGTAATTTTTTAATAAACCTCGAATTGTGCCACTTTGCCATCAAATTCTTGGCACGATAGATAGACCCTTGAACCTTTATATTAGTGGAAAGCTCTTTCAAAAGGCTTTCCTTTGGTGTCATAATATACAGGGCGTTCCATTTGAAAAAAATTAGAAAAAGTAGTTTTGGCGTTTCCTGACTCACCCAGTATAAAATGACCGATTTCGTTAGATCCGATAACAGTAGCGTAAACTACAGGGTGCTTGACAATTTTTGACACAATCTAGATCTCAAAATGTTCTTCCATTACGTCACAGTGAGCTCACAAAATTGGCATGTTTTTGGTACAAACTCACCCATATCATGGTACCAACCCATCGCAGACCCATCAAGTGGCATATCGTTTGAGTCGTCTTTAAAAGGAGAATTCAAATATGTAATAATATGCTTAGTGTTCTATTTAAAAAAACATAAGTTTGTGTCATCACGCCTAAATGGATCACCCTGTATATTTCAAAATATTTTTGACTATGTACCTTTGCGCCCTCTATCACCCCGTTTTTGAAATTTTTCGATATCTCTTATAAAAGAGCCAGGACATTTGGCCGACGCGAGGCTGGGACACCCTGTATACACAAGAGAGGGAAATTAGACGACTGTCTATATCAACTTTATGTAACTTTAACTTTAACCTCATTTTAACCTCACTTTCGTAAGTACTTTTCACTTTTTACATAACTTAGTTTGATTAATTATAATTTATCGTAGAGTTCCTGATGAAGAAACAATAAAGGTTTCGAAAGCTTGAACAGTAAAAATACTTTTTCTTTTATTATCTGTCACATGACTGCAATCCCCGTTTAAAGATTAAAAAAAATATATATATATATTATATATATATATATATATATATATATATATATATATATATATATATATATATATATATATATATATATATATATATATATATATATATATATATATATATATATATACATATATATACATACATTTTTTTTAATCAAGTTTTAAGCTCACATTAAGGTAAGTCATTTCCTTATTTCCTTGGTTCCATCATAACGAATGTGTCATTTACAGTCCTCGACCAAATTTTTGGTTTGTAAGTAAGTAACCTGTTCTGAAAGTACAGTATATTAATATTTCTATAAATCCTTCCCCTGGTATTTACGTGTGTTGATATATTTTTATACAACTGAATGCTACTTTTAATGTTTTCTAATGGTATTTCTGTAAGAACCTCTTATATAGACTTTCTATTCGAAAGCTGGCAAATATATTGTTCTAATGACTAATATAGATATCTTGTAAATAAACAAATGATGGAAGTCCAAAATGCTTATACGTACTTTTTAAATTGTATCATTTAGGTTAATAAAATGAAAAAATTAATTACTTTCACTAAAACAAGAGCACTAATTCAACAATGGAACTGTGAGAGAAAACTTTGCAGACAATTTTAGCACATTGTCATTATTAACGTATTTTTGACTATATTTCATTCGTTGTGTATTCGATTTAAATAAAACATTAGGATTATAATATTTTATTGTCTATTGTACTTCTCAAAAATATTCGTACTGAACATAGTTTTATTTAAATTAACTCGTTATCTTATAATGCGGAAAAGTATTTCTATTATTAAATAATAGTTCTATAAATCTCTACTCGTTCCCATACCCATGTATGAAAAATTATAGTAGATATTTATCACATTTTATATTTCTGTTTCATTAAACGTGGATATCAAGTTAAGTAATTTGTAATGTTACCAATACAAAAAGAAACACGAAATTCAACAAACACTTATAATATATAACTAAGAAATATCTTGAACCTTTTACGAACCAAAAAAAAATCTTTAACTAAAACTTCTTATTAATTAATTTGTATTAATATTTTTTTATGTCTTAATAAAAAACTTTGAAAATTTCAAATATAAAATAAGAAGAATACTTTCTTCCTTCGCTGATTTAAGATAAAGTTAGTTGACAGTTTCCATCAGATTGTAAAACTATAAGACATGTAGGTACTAATATGACTTTATTTAAAGGACATTGGTCAAACTGGAACATCATTTACATGCAGAATTAAAGAACATTCGATAAAAGGCAAAAGTAGAGCAGCGAAGAGCTTCCAGTGAAGCAGTCTCCAGTGGAGATTGACTCGCACCAACTGGATTGTAACTAAGAATGTGGCAACTCAAGCAATTATAAAAAGAACCAATAACAAAAACCATGAAGGACAGATATTATTGGTTGAACACGATGATAAAATTAAAATATTTTTTACTTTCATTTAATCTTACTACACTGTGCACTTCAAATTTTAAGGTTAAACTAAATCTTGATGACTTTTTTATGTTAATATTTTCGTCAGCATAAGGAACTAGTAAGTTTAACAAGGGCTTGTTTTTCTACAAACTACGATTATCACAATATTGTTATTTTGAATGTAGTCAATCATAGTTCAAAATATATACACCCAACATTTTAGTTTCTTGTGTTTAAAAGTGGCTAACCTACACTATAAATATCTTGATAATGTGCATCCGTTATCCGCTTACAATCATAACATAACTTCATGATTCTCGTTTTGTAAAAAAATTCAGATTGCTTAGTATCGTTTCGTATTACTAGTGACGTTCTGCATTTACATATTCCATATATTTCTAGAACCAAGTAATTATAATGACTACTAATAAAATATGTACTTCCTATTTTACACACGCTCTCAAATAAGGTTAGATTCTAAACCAGAAATAGCAGTGCATCCATCTTGTCGCCGCCAATTAAAAATTGTCGCACATTCTATAATTTAATTAATTAATAGGTCACTTCGTAATTACATATATCCTGTGGTTATTTCTGCAATACTAACGGCGTTAAAATAATAACAACTAAGCTGAGTAAAAACGAATATATTCATATTTAACTTTATGTGAAGTCATAAACAGCGTCCATTGTTAATCTTGTAGATTTTATGTTTATTTCTTGCTGTAGTTATATATCCTGTTTTTTTTTATAAACTTATGTCAATTTTTAATGGATGCAATTTTCCTTTCTTTCTACCGTTCCTGTTAAATTTATATTCTCGACATTTAAAAAAGATTGTCTCTGTAATATTTTAATTCCTTAATGAACTTCAATAAACTTGATGCCCACCTAGACCTTTTGGCATTTATGAATAATAACTAAGGCAGCTAATGTGCTTTATTGTGTTTAATATTCAATAATAGTCATAGTAGTCATCCTGCCAATTATTTTTTCATTTGTGTTAAATTGCAAATTGCAACGTTTTTCTACTCAAAAACACAAACATCTCAGATTCGAGAATACTGGGAGACGTCATTGGATTGTTCCATATTTAGTGATAAATATGGAACAATGCACTGGAGAACCAGTAGTAACTGTTGGCAAACTCAAGATTTTGTGACGGGTTGAACAAATCGAGATCTGAATCCCTTAACACGATTTCGGACAGACCACCGCGGACTTAGGAGATATCTATCATTGATAAGTGTTGAGGGAGACCCTACATTCCCAGCATGTGAGAGTCATGAAGAAACGTCTTACTACTTCCTGGGGCAGTGTGAAGAGTTCGGGTGCCTGAGGCATAGCATTTTCGGTACTAAGATGCTTCTAAGGGAGGAGGGAGGAGGGGATGGCTGGGGTGTTTAAAAAGGGTCTGTCCGCGGCCTATTTGTCAGTCGTCATCCTCCCCCACCACTACCCTTAGTGATCAATTTCAAATTTATCCCAGATTAGATAATGGCCTAGGAGAAGTCGAGAAAGGCAGATTGAGCAAAAAAAATTTGGAATAGCAAATGGAAAAAGTTGTAAGTCGTACCCTGGCTTACGTTTGAGACATCTTTGAACAAGGTACTATTAGGGTGGACAATTACATCAACCAGGTACTATAATTCTACGAGCGAGAAATTTTGAATACCAAATGGAAAGAGTTGTAATCATACGCCCGCTTATGGTTGAGACATGTTATGAACCAGGTGTATGAAGCCTACATTGCATGCCATTAATTACGTGTTGGTTGGCCTCTCGAGCAATGTTATCTCACTCTTTCTGTAGTGCATCCCTAAGTTGCTGCAGTGTTAACAACTGCTCACGACGTTACCGTCTTCCCAGTATATCCTATACGTGTTCTACAGGATTTAGGGCAGGACTATGCGCTGGCAAGTCTAGGACATCAATACCGACGTCATGGAGGTGATTTTTTAAATTCTGTCTACGTGCGGGCAAGCATTATCGTGCATTAAAAGAAATTGTTCACTAATAAACCCCGCAGAAATCACTACATGCTCTTCCAAAATGTTATTATTATATCTTCTAGCCGTTAAAGCATCTCCATCTATGAACACAAGCTCTATGCGAAACGTATAAGATTTGCCGGCCCACACCATTACAGACCCACCATCGAAGCACACCCTTTCACTAAAGCTGCATTGCGCGTATCTTTCTCACCAAAGCGAACAACACTGGACACTGTATCGAGGAAAATCCAACCTTTCAGCAACTTCGCGGATGCCAAAGTCAGCATCAAACAAAGCAATCCAATCTTCCGAAAATAAGGGAATTTTCGAAAATTATCAGCACTTAAAATAATCGGCAGAGTGCAAGCTAATACTTAAGAATGATTTGTCATTATGATTAAAAATGTTAAAATTTGTCCATTTTTAGAATGATAAGGTAAAAAAGAAAATGATAAGGGAAAAATTGGGATGGAACAATAAGCAAAAAAGCTGCGAAAATGCAAAACAAATGATTCAACATATTTTGTGTACACTGAAAAAAATTTTAATCAAAAATATGCCAATTTTTCTAGTTGTCCCACTTTGTGCCGGTCAATGTAGAAAAACAACTAAATCGAAATTTAAATAAGTTCTTACTTATTTTTCGTTAGAGTTTCAGCTAAGGGCGAGTCGTATAAACTTGATTTTAACTTTAAACTTGGTTTATAATCCATAAATTGTGAAAATGTATTCACACTTTAACTTTAACTTTTGCATTCTCTCAATAAGGTGCTTACTTTGAATCTTCAATAATCAACTTATAGAATGTCTTAGTCTCAACGCAAGTGAAGTGTGCTAAAATGATAACTCCCTGTGGAATTTATAGTATCTGCATCTATTTTACAGGCACTATACCGAAGTAATAAACAATTTAATGTCAGACCATAGGGCTCAATGTATCTATTTCGACATTTACCCTATTGTAAAGTATTCAGACATAAAATTGCGGCTCTATTTTAATTTTTTTTTTTACAGTTAGAAAGATAATATTTTAAAAATCCAGTATCAACTGATTCTTCACATTGACTAAAACAGGATATAACAATATTTATTTAAAAATATTGCAATCAAAACCAGTACACCCATAGAATAAAATAAATACACTGATACCTAATGTTGGTATATATTATGTAGAATGTAACTGTCCACATGAACAAAAGAGATGTTGAAATTGCAATAAAATGATTGGAAACCAGTCTGTAATGTTTTTCATTTGATTGAATTTACTAGTGAAGCAAGGTTGTTAATTTCCGTATAACAGACAAATCCACTCAAAACAGATTCAATCTTTTATTTTCAGGATATCTGAAGTTTTTTTTGCCTTTTTCTTCACTGCTGTTATCTACTATTAAACAATGAATACGTAAAATATTGTTATTGATTTTTTTTGGCATAGGATAAAATCCATAGTCAGGCGCAAGTTACTATCATGTATACTACTCAAAATTGCAATTAATTACTAACATGAACCACTCCACACTGCATACACTACATCTATGAGCCTAAACCAAACAAGAAATTTTCATTTATTCATTTAATCGTTATTATTTATTATTAATATTATTATTTTTTTGAAAAACCAAAGGAGGAACATAGACACATTCATCTCATCCAGAAGTCTTTCAGTGCCTTTTGTTGTTACACAAACTAGTATAGACTACGGTAAGTAGGGAATGGGTGAACCAAACAAGGGAAAGACATAGTAGGATATGAAACTAATACAATTTTAAACTTTCAGCCCACAATTTTTAAAAAATTGTATAATTATTTCAATTACTCTGTTATTATTTAATGACAATACATTTAGGATATTCATTGACATTTGAATATTTATAGTTTCAGAATATCTGGTCTCGACCAGATGTGTATTTATCACAACAGAAAAATAAATAGTCTAAAGATCACCCACAACACTACAAGGTTCAAATTGGTTGCTAAAACTCCTATTTTATTTAGGTCCACATAGGGTAACAGCCATGATACCACTGGCCGACACAATTTTTGTAACATAGTTCACACTACTGTTTTTATATTGTTCATACCTTCCTATTAACTGAAAAAAATATCCAAGGAGTTCTAATATGTAACATTTTTTGTGTGAACACAATAGACTCTACTATATTACCAGGTGATAAATTTTATGATGGATCAGCAATTTCGGAAGAGCAAGTTAAAGTAAGGTGGGACATTTTCAATATCATTCTTGTTTTGACCTTCTAAGTGCCGAATTGTGTCTGTTAGAAAGTGTTTTCGTGTGTCTAGATAACTCTATTACGACAAAAATTTCCAATCAAGCGAGTCGAATTTGCAAAACCTCACCTGACAAATTTCGTTACATTTGTGGAGAATTCCTTGTGAAGTCATAAGGAGGCCATTGTCTGAAAATGTGCATTTTTTATAATTTGGAGTTTTAGTCGGAGATCAAGACAAGCAATGGGCTCCCCACGTTTGTTGTGTCAGTTGTATCGTATTACTAGTGTAGTGGATAAAAGGGAAAAGAAAAAGCATGCCTCTTGTGGTTCCAACGGTATGGCGAGAACCCACCAATAATTTCGATGATTGCTATTGTTGTGTAAAAAGAACTCAGGGATTATCAAAAAAAAAAAACAAAAAATCAAATATCCGAATTTGCCATCAGCTCTAAGACCTGTTCCTCATCAGACTTACCAGTGCCAACTGCGCTTTCAGATTGGCAAAATACTGTTTTGGGAGGTAATGGAAGTAGTAATGCCTCTTCAGACAGCTTAGACCAGTGTGCCGACCCTTTGTATATTCCAGAAAGTTTTAGTGACCCTCACTTAATTGCTCAAAATGAATTGAATGATTTGGTACGTGACTTGGGGCTATCAAAACAACAAGCAGAATTTCTTGGTTCCCGACTTAAGGAGTGGAACTTACCGGCTAAAGAAACAAAATTATGACTTTTAGAAAAAGAAATACAACATCTTTCGCATTTTATAACATGGAAAATTCAATATCCGCCTATATTGATATTGATGGTTTAATACTGGAAATTAACATAGAGCATTCCCCTTCTGAGTGGCGCTTATTCATATATTCCTCCAAATATAGTTCAAAAGCTGTATTACTATATAATGGAAATTTAAAACCTTCTATACCAATTGCCTATTCAATAACAATGAAGGAGGATTATGATAGTATGAGCACCATTTTAAATAAAATTAATTACACAAATGCAAATGGCAAATATGTGGGGATTTAAAAGTAATAGCCATTTTAGTAGGGCTTCAAGGAGGCGTTACAAAATATTGCCGTTTTCTTTGTTTATGGGATAGTCGTGTTGTAAAAGAACATTATGAAAAAAGATTTTGACAGAAAAAGAAAGAAATAAATATTTTTTTTATCCGCCAGTGAATAGTTGTGATATACCGCCTAGAAGTTTGTAAGCAGTAGTACCAAGGTTCCTTAGGGATTTCGGTTTGGATTTGTGTATATCTGCTTGTAAAACAATATCCATGCCAGTGAGAAGTCCATTTTCTATTTAAACCTGTTTTTCTGACATTTGTACAATCCTGTAGACATAGGCCGTGTACCGTGGTTCCATTCGCAAAACTGTATTTCGCGAACAGGTCAACTTCCTCATTGTGTTTTATGCTAGTGTGACCTTTAACCCATATATAATATATTTCAAAACGAGATGGTTTTGTAATGTTTAAAATCCTAAAAAAAATTTTAGTGACTATAATTTTCCTATTTTTTTCTATATACAAATTGCTCCAAAAGCATTAAAATCCATAATATCACTGCTGGTGATGTGAAGAATGTTGGTAAAGTGTTGTCATGAAGCTGAAGTGCAATGAGAAGAGTTGCTACCCTTTGTCTAGTAGCAAGAATAAAAGACGACGTTCGTAGTATTTTATCCGTGAAGAAACTTCTGTTCAACAATCTCCATAAAACTAACGGCAAAACCGACTGTAACATGTTCAAAAAGATAAATTATCTTACAACATGTGTGTTGTCTTCAACCGAATCTCAACGTCATCTATGAGAACAGTATTCCAAACCTGGATGTATTCTATCTTATATATTGCAACACCTGTATTGTCCTCAACAGAATCTCAACTTCGTCTATGAGAATAGTATTCCAAACCAGAATATATTTGAGTTTAATACAGTAATACTACTTTATTGCATAGCAGGGGCTGTAATAACACCATTTATACCAACTGATTTACTTTTCATATCTGACTCAATATTGTTCAATGAAACGGTCATCCATATTATAAAAATTTGCTCTCCGTGTCACATGTCAATAATTGCACTCTAACAATAATCATGTTTATTAAATCTAAAAAAATTCCCACACAACTACTCAACGACTTTATTACAATAGCAGTTACCAAGCATTGTTATTATGAACTATATAATATATATGTATATACAGGCTGTCTCCTAAAAAACGCCGCAAGCCATAACTCAGTTATTTATCGTCCAATTTTAAAAAACAAAGAATTAAATTAAATGGCTCTAAATACACTATAGAGGGAGCCAGTTGCAGCGTACTTATTATTATTTTTTTTTTTAGGAAAGCGATAGTCAACTTTTTTTTTTCAAATGGCAATATATATTTTTTTAATATATTATTGTGCACATTGCTTTTCAGAATCCAACGATGTATATGACATTAACTTTTGTGAAACACATCGCAGAAAAAGCGTCAAAATATTAGTCAATACCGCATTAGTAGGCGCCTGGCCGCTTAATTAACAACAAATGTATTTAGACTAATCACGTATGCCTGGAATGCCTGGAGAACAAAAAAATAGTACATCAAAGCAAATATATGTCATTTTAGCGTTCGCCTCCCATTTTCTTTACGCATTATACTATTTCTGTGTCATTAACACTAGGTTATTTATTTGAATAAGCTCAACAGTGCAAAATATGAACAACAATCAATTATTGACGGACATGATTTAGGTATACTCTGGGTGTAATAAAAATCGTGGTGCAGCGTCCGCCTTTACAGAGAGCGGTTTCCTCACAGGCAAATTCCAGAACCACGTAAATTTGGAAGGCTTGAAGAAAATTTGAGAAAATATGGTCCTTTTAAGAAACCAAAGCGAGAAGAACGGCAATTTAATGAAAACATGGAGCCAATGTTCTTATTAGCGTTGAAGAAAACCCAAGAACTTATATTCGGGAAATTTGCAACAATATTGGAGCATCAAAAAGATCTGTACATGCGATATTGAAAAAGCACAAATTGAAGCCATACATTTCTCAAAAAGTACAAGCATTAGAGGAAAACGATAGAGAACGAAGGCTACAATTTTGCCGTTTTTATTTAAATTCAGTGCGACGAGACCCAGTTTTTCACACAAAAATTATTTGGTCAGACGAATGTACATTCAGTGTAACTGGTATTTTTAATAGAAATATCCACCGGCATTGGAGCCAAGCAAACCCACGAATTATCGTGGAAACAAATTTTCAGCGAAGTTTTAATGTCAATGTGTGGTGTGGCATTTTGGCTAATAGATTGATTGGACCATTTTACGTAGACGGCACCCTAAATCAAGAAAAGTATTATCAGATATTGACGGGACAATTTGAGAATTTTTTTAGATGAATTACCTATTGCAGAACTGAATAGAACTTATTTCCAGCAAGATGGGGCTACCCCTCATAATGCCAAAGTGAATACCAATTGGTTGACCACCACATTTAATGATAAGTGGATAGAAACTTATGGTCCTGTTCGATGGCCTGCCCGTTCTCCAGATCTTACCCCCTTGATTTTTGGTTATGGGGTTATATTCAAGATCATGTTTATTTAACACGGCCAGAAAATTAAGCAATTCTTAGGCAAAGAATTATACGTACTTGTCGTGAAATACCCCCAAATTTTATATTGAATGCGACCCGTGCAGTATTTAGAAGATGCCAGTTATGTCTTGATTATGGTGGTGGCCAATTTGAGCAGCACTTGTAGGTGTGTAATTTTATTTGCATTGTTACATTGTTTTTTTTAGTTGTTTCTTGTTTGTTGTTCTTCATTTAATGTGTTTCGTGTTCTGTTAATGTTATTTCGTGCTGAACTTTGTATAATGGTTAATGAATTTAATTAAGTTGCTTTTCTTTTAATTGATATTCATTGTATTGTTTTTTCTGTTAATAATAAAATTCTGTTCTGAGTTTCACTTGCTTTGCTGTATTATTTTTTGTTTTCCATGACATAGATGATTAGTATAAGTACGTTTGTCATGAATTAGTGGCTGGGAGCCTAATGGGGTATCGACTAATAATTTGGCGCTTTTCTGTGATAAGTGTCACAAAAATCAATGTCATATACATCGTTGGATTCAGAAAAAAGAATGAGCACTATAATAAATTAAAAAAATATATATACTGCCATTTGAAAAAAAAGTTGTCTATCGCTTTCCTAAAAAAAATAATAATAAGTACTCTGCAACTGGCTCCCTCTATAGTGTATTTGGAGCCATTTCATTTAATTCTTTGTTTTTTAAAATTGGACGATAAATGAGTTATGGCTTGCGGCGTTTTTAAGGAGACAGCCTGTATAAACCACGCATATAAGAATGCACATAGAAAATGTGGAACACCCAATGCTGTGGGATAATCTCCTTACCAGATACATTTACATGTAAATATAATATCTAACACATATTAAAGGTAAAAACAATGCTGAACCGTAATACGCCGGGGGAGTTGTTTACTACATGTATCTATCTTAATAGGCATCAGAGCTATTTATTTATTTACGTTTGCTGTGTGGGCAAATGCAGAGGTCGCATGTTCAACAACTATGTATAGATGATAAGGATTAAGTCGGAAGCGCACTGGAAATGTAGCTGCAATATAGGTCATACGAACTAAATAATTGGAGGTTAATTAAATTTTATTGCATAAGAGAGAGTATTAATAACATATCCCCATAAGAAATATCTGCAAGATAAATATCTAGTCTTGTTAACAAATACCTATTGAGAAAGAAAAAAGAGATTTCTTTTAGGCAATTACTATATGTTGGTAATCACTGCTTGTCTTGAAAAAAGGAAACAATTTGAGTGAAATACAGACTTATTGTTGCCTATCTCATAATTTCATACTCTGACTTTCACTGTTCCTATTAAGGAAAATATTCAAAACTATTAACAAATGTATTTTCTAAAAAAGGAAAAGTGTGTAATTGTGATCAGCTATAAATTATTTTGAATTAGCTATCTATATAACTGACGATTTAGAATGGTGTTGAAAATGTCAAACACAAACAGGGTGCAAATATATTAAATTTTTTATATATATAAATATATATATATATATATATATATATATATATATATATATATATATATATATATATATATATATATATATATATATATATATATATATATATATATATATATATATATATATATATATATATATATATATATATATATATATATATATATATATATATATATATATATATATATATATATATATATATATATATATATATATATATATATATATATATATATATATATATATATATATGTTTGTTTTTCAGGTTTTCGCGGGTGGTGAATGTTAAATCCGTTTTCCGGGTATACTCCCGCGTAGGTGATAGGCCCCGAGAGGGACCGTGGTTGTCTGAACGACGTTTCGGCAGAATCTCATCTGCCATCTTCAGGTTCTAACAGATAACTGCTTACTGCGGCTTCTGGTAACTCGAACTGAAATGATTCTGCCGAAACGTCGTTCAGACAACCACGGTCCCTCTCGTCTCTTTTCACCTACGCGGGAGTATACCCGAAAAAACGGATTTAATATATATATATATATATATATATATATATATATATATATATACACAAATACCTTGCCGTTGGAATATCGTAATAGAATATATTTTCAGCAGGATAGATGTCCAATACATCATGCCTGCGTCGTACGTAATTGGCTTAATAGCAAATTTGGGCAAAGGTGGATTGGACGAGGCGGTCCAATTTTGTGGCCCCCCAAGAAGCCCAGATTTGAAAATTGCGGATACATTTCTCTGGGGACGTCTCAAACATATTACCTACCGACAACCCATAGACAACGACGTTAAATCAAAAGCAGCACATTTCGGCAGCTGTACAATCAATTTCCATTGAGGAAGTTAGAAGTAGTTTTCACAACATTCGAAAACGAATGGAAACATACGTTCAATTTGGTGGTGGAATTTTTGGATAGTGATATTTAATAAAGTCAGAAACTTCAAATATGTATGCACTTTTATAAAATCAAAATTGTTTATCAGTATTTATTCTCCTTGTTCGAATGCAATTAGCTAAATAAAAATTTTACAGAAACCCACTAGTATTTTACTAAAAAGTCACTAATTTCGGAAACATTGTAATATTCAAATTAAATTTTGGATTTGGACAGACCAAATAATTAGAAACAACTTTTTTTATTTCACATTTTGTTCCAAAATAAAAAATAGAACCTGTTTACTCATACTGAATTTTAAGTTTTTGTAATTTTTGATCACCCCGTATTTTTGTCAACGTCACTACTATTTTTTAGACAAGCAAAAACTTTTATAAAGAATAACATTTTCTCGAAAAGTTAAAAATTTCAGCCATTACCCCTATTGTAAACCCCATCCGCGGATATATATATATATATATATATATATATATATATATATATATATATATATATATATATATATATATATATATGTGTATATATTTGTTCAGCTATTGATATTGTTATAGTTAGTTAGTTATTAGTCATTAATATTAGATGTTTACAGTAGTACCACAATGTATTCCTTTTGAAATTTAACTAATGAATTTATGGCTTAAATATATCCAAAATGAATGTAGACCAAGCGTTATAATTTAAGTTAATGCATGTTCAAATAAAAAATATTTTATGTTTAAGACGTTAAACTGCTCCGCGATCCATTGGCATTTATAGTACATATGATTAAAATTGCAGCTGTCATATGATCAGAGAAGTAGTTGGAAAGTGTATACAATTTTGTGAAGTAGCTATTTTGATAAGTCTGCCACTTAGGTAGAGGCAACTAAAACAGGTGTTCAGTATTGGCTCGTAACAGAAGTGTTAAGACAGCAAGTAGGTTGGCTATACGAGGGGTATAGAATAAAAAATGTGTTCGATATAATATCCGCCAGAAATCATAATTTAATCTTGCATCCTATCATATTCTTAAAACACCTACTTTTCTAATTTACCGAGCTAAAACTTAAAATACCCACTATTTTACAGAGATTTTCTTTCCACTATTATCCATATTATACATATTTTATGAAAAGTTATTTGTTTGTTATATTTATAGAACAGTGATAAATTGATTTGTTTTGGATTTATTATATTTATTGGTGGTAGATATAATAATTTTAGGCAGTACCGGTATAAAATCCTTTACCGGCATTTTATTTTGCAAATACCGAAAGATCGGTTTTTAAATTTTCATCCGGTATTACATTCACTAGTTTCAAATCAAATAGCAATGCTGCGCTTTGACTGACATGTCATCGCATATTCGATGAAACTTTAATAAAAAAATTTAGAACCAGTGAATAATGAAACTATTATTCACAAAATGAAATCATTATTCACTGTAGGGAATAATGAATAGCATTATTCTTGAGGAGACCAGTAAACACACATACGTTTTTAAAACGAATTCTCAACGTGTCATTGGTTGATAATTCATGTCACGTTAGAAAATCAACCGTTCATTTATTGTTGGAAAAATAACGGTCTATCATAACGTTAAAAATACGTGATTTTTTCACGAAAAATATTGGCCGTCCTTTTGACGGTTTCGACGCCACTAGATTAACGTTATTTAAAGCGTTTATAAAACTGTTCTCTTAAATGTTCATAAAAGGTTCATATCAACTGAATAGTCCATTGAGGTCGAACAGAAACGGTTTTAAAACGTTTTGGAGTTAATACATTTTAAAATATCTGACATATTCGTTTCACATATATTAATATTAAACGTTTAGAATTTCGTTATCTGAAACGTGTAAAAAAAGGAAACAAGTAGTTTGTACATAAAAAAGAAACGTTTTTCAAATGTTATTTGGACATTATAAACGTCTTTCTAACGTATGTATATGTTTACTGGGGACTCATACATAATGGACACATCATTTAAAAGTCGTAGATAAATATAGTTATTCTTATTGTAGCAGGCAGGATCTATCCATACCAGAAATATTTCCATTCACCTCGTAATATTTATTAATATGTATTCATTTAATTTATTTGATATCACACTATTTTCATCCATTTCACCCACAGACACAGATTCGTGGCATATTCTTGGCACCACTCTTTAATTGACACAAAATTTAATGTTTTGAATGAAATTTATGATAGCAGGTACAAATTGTTTGCGGCAATAAAATTGACTGTAAGCGAGAAAAAAAATTATGATTATTTTGTTTTAGTTAATGTGCTGATAGTTAATATTTACGGCCACTTCGCTCTGGAATATTGATTGGCATTATACGTATATAACAATAATATTTATTTCCTAGATTATTATCCACTCAGGGTTTCTATATATTTTCTCGATAAGCTTTTTCATGGGGTCATGTTATATGCTTTATTTATATATTTAATGATATATGGACAATTAAAGTTTTCCATTTTCAGATTACTAACTTTTTAATTAGGAACTGTAACATTGTATATAATTTTTAATTTGAATATGCAGATCTGCGAGAAGTTTGTACTTTGTGGGATATGTCCTACGTATGGAAAGGGTTCAAATAATGAGATTACTAATTAGACACTGTTATTTTTCGTAATGTCTATAAAATGTTCGAAGTATTAATTGGTAATTTTTAATTAATAGTGTTATCATACCGGAAAAATATAGTTTGACTGAAGCATGCTCCAGTTTTGTCAATTTAGTATGCAACGCAATTTATTATATCAGTCCTTAAACAAAGTGGCGAGGCAGATATTAATATATTATCTACATTGACTGTCCCAAAATATGTGACACAGTGGACCATGGTTAATAACCTTACAAGATAGACAATGTCGATTGTAGTGGTAGCTTGTTCCTACTGAACCGACAGATCTAAGTTTGTATAGTATCATGGTAACTAGTTTGTTATGTTTACCCAAATCTCAATTGTTCCCTAAAGCTCGATTCTGGGACCTCTTATATTCGTGATTTTTATTAATAATCCTTGACAGTTTATTTTCTTTTCCACATCAATGATTTAGAGATATTCTGTATGGCAAAATATTCTCATGACTGTATGGAACTTCAGAAACCCTTAGGTCTAATAAACTCATAGTGCTTTGACGAACGTTTAGTCACAGAAATGATACATTAATATGATTATACGCTGATTGTCCTACGTAGACAAGTTGTAGCAAAAAGATCCTGGAATTACTTTTAATTCCAAGACCCAAACATTTTTTGTTTCATGTTGATAATACTGTATATGAGATTCTTGAAATCTGAATTCGTAATATGAAAGATTTTTAGTTTCTTGACGCATTACGGTTGCTGTTTACGTACACCTTCTGTAAGGTCTAAATTCGAATATTTATATTTCTTTCATTTCTATTGAAACTGGAAATCAAAGATGGCAGTAAAATTATAGTAATAAACAGTACATGATTGGCATTTACGAATAGTGACTTTGAACACACTAACATTATTACTGTCATATTTTTATAGGTTCATAGAAAAGAGTACAAATAGATTTCGCAGGTTACGTTACGACTATTCGTAAATACTTATTATTTGTAAAGATTATTATTATTTACTTTATAGAAACTAACAGAAACAAGCACTTTGACTTTACTACTTATGGTGTGTTCAGTATTTATAGCTCGAGAAATACCTCAAATTAGGGGCTCTCTTAGTGATTGATTCTTGGGGAGTAAACGTGTATCTTACTTCAATACACGGAGGGTAGCATCTGCTTGACGGTCACCAGTAGAACTTATTTTGTACGTAATCTTACCTAAAGCTAAAATTTATATTATTATCGTTAAAATATTGGAAAATGATAATAGACAGATTTATTAATATAAACTACATAATATGTTAAAGAATTTCTTGTTTTAATTTTTTTATATGATTATTCATTCTATGTCGATTTTTTTTTTATTTTTGTTCTTTATTTTATTTTATTTTAGATACAGCATCTGATAGTATTTTCAGATTAATTAAAGGATGGGAACACAGTACAATTAAAAGATGAAAAAATAATTACAAAAAAATAATTAGGCAATTGAAATTGAAAATATGAGAGCGTATTTGCAGTAGTAAAAAAAAGCAGCATTATTTTTAAAAGCAGGCAAATTCTAGAATACTTCCACACTTCTGGAAAAGTGCTTAAAGTTAAACAAAGGTTAAAGATTTTCATAAATAAGGGACAGACAAACACTACAGTATAATCGCGTAAGATGAAAGCAGGTATGCCATCAGGACCAGAGGTAAATTTAGGTTTGATTACTTTCAAAATGTCATATACATCATTTTCGGAAAAAATGTCCAAGGGAGGAGGCATTATTTGTAACATTACCGTAGTCATCAGGAACAACAAAGTACTTGAACAGAAGCTAGATTTTAAAAAAGACACCAAAGCATTTGCATTATAATGCTGCTCTACAACTTTTTTTAATTAACAACAGTTACAAAAAAAGTGCGTATTTTGACAATTTAGGTATGTATATCTTATCGAAATATTTGTCAATAAAATGTGCCTTAAGTGTGGGTACAGTTGCATCTAAAGAAAGTTGGCTGTGGACTAGTGACAAATCTGAAAGATAACTTCATTTAAATCATTTCCGGTTTATTCTCTTATTTTTATTCTTGCTCCAATTTTTATAATCATTCAATTGTACACACCTTTTTCTACTTAAAATTAGATATTTAATCAGATTACCAACAATATTCTCTACGAAACTCCTTTATTCAATTTATCAACTCACCTAACAGAGTTTCCACAAGATCAGAGTCTCTTTTTGATCTAATTATAGTACGTGAAAATTTAAATATCTCAAAGTTCGGTGTTCTAGATCATAGTATCGCAGATCATAACACTGTGTTCTGTGCTATAGATACAAACCGTGAAAATGCTAACATAGCAAAAACGTTCCGATCCTTCTCAGATTTTGACTGAGAAAAATTTCGTCTTGATCTAATTTCATCGATTGGCACAAAAGTTATCTTTTTTCAATGCTCAACTTTTTGACATCCATGCCCACTCATAACTAAGACTATTGGCAACAAAAAACCACCCGAACCTTGGTTCACTGACACCCTACGGGCCATGAAAGAAACTTGGGCTTGGAATAGGTTTAAAAGCAGTAGAAGATTTGTAGATATAAAATACTACTGTGAGATGCGAAACATCTACAACACTTCATTGAAAAATTAACAAAAAACCTATCTTTATTTCCATATTAATCAAGATATCAAAAATCCAAAAAATTTATAGTCTACTTTAAAATTTAATGGAGTCGCTAAATCTAAGCAAAATTTTGCACCGCCTCCTGAAAACCACTGCGAAGAAAACTATAACAATTCTTTACCTATGCTGCAAGAGTCTGACTTTAATAATAATAAAACGCAATATCAACCAAATTTCTTGGATTACATCTAGATGATGATTTAAGTTGGAATACATAGTATATAGAGGATATATGCTCAAAGCTAAACAAAAGTTTTCCTATTTTCAGAACTTAAAAAAATAATTTTGGTCAAAATGCATTGCTGTCAATTTTTTATGCTACAGTGCACTCAGTAATAAATTACCACATTATGATTTGGGGTCAAGCAAAGGACATAAACAGAGTTTTTGTTATCCAAAAAAAGAATAGTACGTCTAATATTTAATCTTGACAACAGAACATCATATAGTGAAACACTAAAAAAGAACTAAATTTTAACTGTGACGGAAGTGTTTTGCGTTATATGTTTATAAATAAAAATAAATTTGTACTAAACAGTGATGTTCACTCATAAAACACACGGTCTAAAAATAATATTCACACTAATAAACACATTCATGCATACTTAGAGAAGTCCACAGTTGTACATTCTTTTATAATTTATTACCACATAATCTAAAAGAACTAAACTCTCTAACATCCTTTAAAAGAAATCTAAAAGAGATATTTCATAATAGCTGTTTTTATACTATTCAGGAATTTGAAAACTTTCTAAACAGGAACATATGTCAAACCACTCATACAGCATGTTTAGCAAGGACGGTACTAGGAGGATACAAATTTTATTCTCTTGAAATAGTTTTCCTTTGAATTTAAATGTTTACTGTTTTTTTTAATGTTCTTATTATTATTATTATAATGATTATTTACTTTATGTGTATTTTATGTATGTGCATATGTGTTTATATTCTGTGTGTATGTATGTATATACATGTATATGTAATATGTTTTATTAGATACGGACTATTAGTATGCGGTAGGACTTACATGAATGTAATGTTCACCAAAAGAGATCAATAAAATCTATCTATCTATCTATCTACACCACGTAATAGCATTCCCCAAAAGTATCTATCACAATTCGAGTATAACCGCTACTCACGTAGCAGCTTCGAATTACAATATGTCTAAGTAGAAGTTATTCACAATTTAATTTTAAAACAAACACCTTACGCAGTTGGATATGACGGTATCTCAGGCAAAATGCTATAATTAAGCTTACCATACATAGCGGAACCTCTAATACACATTATCATTTTTTCATTTGAAACGGGAACAGTTCCCCTAATCCGAAAACAGGTATTAGTTAAACCGATACCTTAAAATAGCATGATAAGCACAATCACAGAACTTAGACCCATTAGTTTACTTTCAACTCCCTCAAAATAGCGAAGTCCCTTATCCATGGTCAACTAACACCTTATGTGCTAGAACATAATGTAATTACCAAAATACAACCGGGTTTTCGAAAGAATCACGGAACATCCACCGATAGTCTCGATGATATATTCACGACAAATAATTCTGATAAAGTAACTTCCTTGACCTTTTAAGATATGTCAAAAGCTTTTGACTCCTTAAACACCGAATGGTTAATAAAAAAGTTAAAATTCTGCGGGATAGAGAATAAATCTTAATGTGGCTCACGTTTTACTTACTAAACCGTTTTCAATATACTCGTCTTGATACCACAAGTGGAAGAAGACTTTTTGACAAACGCTTGTTACTCTCGGGAGTGACCCAAGGCTCGATTTTGGGGCCCGATTGGAATAAATTGTTTTACTCCATACTCCTCACTCACCTCTTCAACATTTTCTTTATAGCCATGAGTACTCGGATCCTATCTAGACAGTGCTACTTGATGGTAATCATCACTGTCAGATTTATTGTTTAGTATTGACGTCTTAATCCGGCTGCTATGCGCCGGATTCTGGGAGTAAAAACTCTACCACTCGTTGTGTATTCCACCACACTCTGGATCCGAAAAGCGTGTTGTCAGGCAGACGGTACATTGCCAATTTCGTCGTTGTTGAGACTATCCGGACTATCCGGTATTATTATTATTATTACTATTATTTTTTTAAATCGCATGTTAAGACTTACATTCAGATTCTCATACCAATATATTTTATATGCGTTTGATTCCGTAGATTTAGTTTAGACGTATTTTCCCCAGAAGACGATAAAAATAAAGAAATGACCTAAATTTAATGCAATATTTCCTAAGAGGACCTTTTTCAATAAATTTGTTTCAGAAAAGAAGGGCAAGTAACATTCGTCTATCTAACTTTTCTGATTTGAGAGTTAAATCGAGCACGAAATATTTTGTTGGGTAAAGTTATTGTTTCTTTCCATATTAAAAAAGATACTTAATTATTTTCCTATTTGGCCAAATACTCACTCCTCCACCAGAAATTTTAATATTAAGAATAATTGCTTTACTTCTAGTAATTACATTCTATCCTAACAATGTGCTTTTAACAATTACCAGAAATTAAATTAAGCGAAAAGCAAAACTGACATTTATCTTATATTTCAGATTATGTAAAAACATGACAACAATTTCAGTTACAGATACATTTAAGAAATTTAATCTTTTGTAGACGGCTTGGAGTTAAAATGGAAGCCAAGTTGAAAACGCCTAAAGTTTTAAGCCCGGAATTAAGTCTTAAACTAAATGAAACACTCTAATAAATGGAAAATTGATCGGGAGAACTGAGCAGGTAAATTGAGATTGGAAACCTAGCTTGGTTAAAAGTTTACTATATCTACAAACTTTTCAGGCACGAGACCAAAATTAAATCCAATGTACTCATGTGAGCTCCTTACCAAATTTCCATTTAGGTTCCATTGAATTGTTAAAACCAATTACAGATTTATTAGATTAAGGGTATAGAGGAAAAAGATTGTATTAAATAATCAAATTCAATCAAACTTAAATGTGAATACCTACATTAACAATTCAATACATTGTTTTAGTCAGTCATCTAAGTAGAAATACTTGTTCGCAGAGCAACTGACCATATGTTCACTTTATTTGATATACAGGGTGAGTTTTAAGTGGGTAGTTATATTTTAACCCTCAATATATTTCGTCGTGTACAATTGATTGGCACTGTCAAAAAATGTTTTTCAACAAAAGAAATTTTTAATTTCTCATAATTATTTCGTCCTCCAGCAACTGACATTTTGATAGTCACTAGATAATTTTGTAAACGCCGTTCACAGAAATGACGTAACTGAAGGCAGTGTTGCCACTGCCAGAGTTCGTCATCACAATAATTATTCTCTCATGAATTGTAAATTTTGAATTTTTAAAAAATATTATTACCCTTTTGTCACGGACATTTTGTAAGACGATATTAGACTTATTTAATATCAGTGTAGACGCCGCACCAAAACAAATTTAATAGTTTATAAAACATTGAGCTCTTTTTAAGAAAGCATGATATCTGTACACACTGGCCGAAAATAAGAAATAAACTTCAAGGCGGCCAAGGCGCGATTAATTAGTCCTTTGTGGAAAGCGACACTTGTCTCTTGTAGCTTGCTCTTAAAATAAAGGTGTTAAAAGTATCTATTTATATATTTTTCCTTGTAAAATTCCTGACACTTTTTTTATAAATAAACGCGCCGTAAGCACCAAATATTAAAAACATGCAATACTTTTTCTGTGTATTTTAAATTATTATTATTGTCTCTAATTTATAGTTTAAGTTTAATATGGTTCATTTCTTGAAAATAATCATTTTAGAAAGACGCATTTACTTTAAAAGAACGAAAAAGATTTGTTTACTTACCTAATATAACAGTTACTACATGAACATATCATATCGACTTGAGGTTTGGATAGCATTCCATAGCCGTTTTGTTTGTCTAACATTTTCATCTACTTGAAAATATGCCTTTAACGTATCCAGCATTAAAATAATAAAATTAGTCGCTATGGTTAATCAATAATCACTAATTTTCACAAAATGAACCACCAAAGGAACAAATTATAAATAATAAATTTCGGTAACATAGTAACTCAAAATTTCGAATCACAAATTTAATCACAAAAAAACTATAAATAACGGTATTAAACACATTTTTTGTAAATTCTAATGCAGACAGGTACGCGAACACTCGCGAACTATTAATAACATTGGTTTTTACATGGGATGTAGTGTTGCCAGATGTGTGACATTTTCACATAGGTTATAAATTTCATTATAAATAAATCATGATTCTTTTCAAAAAATTTCTATTGACCTAACTGAGCATTTGAAAAACGGGTCTTACCATCGCAACAGAAACAACAGAAAACAGCAAAAGACTATTATTTATTTGTGCTTGCACAACTAGCGCTGTTTACGCGAGGTTCCGATTTATAAGGATCCTACGTACACGGTATAAAATTTAATTCAGTTTACTCTTTTTTAATGGAAGAACTGACCGAGGTCGGGGCTGACGACCTAAATTTAACTTTTTTATCAACTTTTTGCTAATATTGGTGTAAAATGGTAGACATTTTTAAATAATAGTTTTATTAGTGCAGGTACACAAGGAAAATAATGGTATAAATACCATGAAAATGGTATGTCTGGCAACACTGATTAGGTGCGTGGTTAGATGTGTGAAGATCATAGGTTACATATGCGACACTAATATCGCAGTTCACATTATGGCGTGGTTGAATTTTTATCATGTAATGGCCTATCCCGAAAAACGTGCTGTTTTCTCAAGAAAAAATTGATCTTTTTTTATAAAAAATGACGTATACTATCCTCCTAACCGTCCAGAGTATTATGGAGGAATAAAATGCAAACTGTTGGGTATGACCAGTATAAAAAGTGACAGAAATGTGTGAAAATACTGCAAATTATTTTCCATCACCTGATACTGTGTTGCACCTTCAGAGTTTTACTATTAGAGGCCAATTAAAATAGTAAAGAGCTGATTTATTCCTTGAACACCTACACATTTCAAATTATTGTAATAGCAGAGGGTAAGTACCTAATTCTTAAAAATATTAATCCTTTTATAACCTTTGAAAAAATGAGATGGAAACATTAAATTCCTCTCGAGATTCCCTAAAAAGTTTACTGTTCATCGGAAAATTTAGATTTAGTTGTACATTCCATATAAAACACTTAAAAAAAAATGATTGGTGCAAGAAAAAGTCAAAATTGTACATTTCTCACATTGAAAAATATTTCAAAATGTTTAAAAATTATTTCAAATGGAGCAATTAATTGTTTAAGTAGGTAATTATTTCATCCAAAGTTATAAATTCGGGAATGAACTTACTGCTAGGGCTCGGTTTTTCAATCGTGGGTTAGCTATACTCATACTTTTAGAATTCGAATTTTTTCAATTTTACGTTTGTTTTGGAAGTGGTTATAGCAACAAATATTTTATGCTAAAGTAACTTTTAGTTGAAGTGGTTTGTATTAGAATCTCAACGATTTTTGTGAAAATATAATGCTAGGTAATCTCCAACTTATGTTAACTCACGACTGTAAAATCGCGCCTAGGTGAGAGAATTGCATAAGAAATGCGGCAACGTTGCTTCAGTCCATTACATCATTTTAGCTAAGATATAGAATGTTTCCAGTAACCAGCAGTTCCAAAACAATTTCATCGTATTTTTCTTGAAAGTCGATAACTCAGTTACACGTGGGAATTAAAAAAAAATGTGTCAGAGGGTTTCTACAGATGTCAAGAATCGGTGGTTCAAATATAACTACACACTTAAGACTCACCCTGTATTTTGGACACATACATAAGAATTTTTCTTCGATTAGATTAGAATTTAAACAAGACTGTCCCTTGCAGTTACTGCACATCCATGTGCGATTCAATCTTACTTTCTGGCAACCCCATCTACCGGCAAAATTTCGAGGTTGGGAATAACTCGTCTTCTGGCGTCGATGGATTGGCTCTGGTAACGGAAATAGGCCGACGTTAAATAAATAATTTAAAAAACCCTAAGGTTTTTTGTGCGGAAGCCGACAAGTCTGGGGACGTATATGGAAAAATCGAATGTGTAGAGGGTGATCAAATTCGACTTTCGTGCTTAATTTCTCGAAAATTGTAGAAATTATACACAAATTGTTACCGGCAATTAATATTAACTTATATAAACTGCACGTTAAGGATAATTATAAATTTGTATCGCATCAACACTAGACGTTGCGACGATATTTTTGTTTTGTTTTTTTTTTTCGTTAACCCAATTTTTTCTCAGGCTTTCGAAAAATATTTTTATTTTGAGTAATTTTTATGCACATCGCTTTAAATATATTAAAAAGTGAAATTTGTGTCCTTGAAAAATCTTCTACAGGTTGAAATTGTCGGAACCAGGACAATAGGTTAAAATAAAACGCTACCTTGCCTATGTTTCGTTTAATATGCTTAAACTTCTTCAGGGCTCAATAGCCAAATAGATTACATCATTATTCCACAACAGAAATTTTTTTAAAAAACCACGTCTGTAGGCATAACAATTACAAGACCAATCAATTTGAAAGTCAATAAAATATACATATATGTAGACATTAGACACACAACAGATTAAAATTTAACAATGTTCTTAGCCAAAGTTAAATGCATTTCTAATCAAAACACAAGTAGGTGTTTCACCTTATTGTTCTAAATAATACTTAAAATTAAACTACTGATGAAGGTATAACAAAAACTATAATACCAAAGTAATCCAAAAAAGAAGGTAACAGTTAATTTACAAAATAGTGATAAATATTAGAAATACTACCCAATAGGTACCAAAGTCAAAATTTATTTAATTGGGAGAAGAGTTTATTTAATTGTCGATCAGGTCAAATACTAATATCGAAAGTATTTGAAACATTAAAAACTGCAGTAATTTTCTCATGCTGCTAATTTGAATAGAATAAAGTCCAGTTTGAACAGCTGGAAGACTATAAACTATTTAGTGCAAACAAACTCCTCAAACTATCTTAAAATTAAAAAAATATATTTTAACATTAGATTGTAGCCTCGGTTATGGCATCATGTCAAGAAAACACCTTTCTGATGTATTACATGCGACTGTTCCCCAGCATGTAATGATGATGTACGCATTTGCTTAATAAATTTTCTAGAAACCTTCTTTTTAATATAAGCGCTGTTATTGATATTATTGATAAATAGTTACTAAATCATAAAATTCAATGAATTGTCTACTAAAAGTAATATTTTTCTGTAGATACTCATTAAACGATAGATCTTTCAAAGTCTCAAACCAATGGTAAAACTTATGGCACTTATTATTATTCCCAGCTCAACTAGGACACTGTGCAGGATGCCTCACAAAACCCAATTAAAAGACCTTTCTCTTGATTTTTTTTACTCTATTGTAAGGAGATAAAAGTTGTTACACACTATGCAGTATCTAAGAGAATACAGGTAATAAGCTATTCTGACACATTTTAAGACTGTAATATTTTAAAAGTAATTAAATAGTAATCAATTTACCAACTTATTTTTTCTGCAAACTCACTGATGATCTAAAACTTTCATACCAGTTCTGTTCGAGGTCTAATATCCACAAAAAACGTCGTACGGATAATTGATTCCCGTTAGTAACAAGTATCAGGCTATTTATGGCTTGCGAATTAATTACCGAAGAAATAAGTTTATGACACGATTTAGCAATATCTGTAGAAAACACAACCAACCAGACAAGACTAAACTACCAAAACCATCTAATAAAATATTATTCATCTGTAAAACAGTATTTTTTACCACGACAGGGTAATTCTAAATTACAGTTGTTTACAAAACGTCTTATTTAACAAATGAATTCGTGATATTTTTTTATCAAAACAACTTTAAAACAACTTTTCAAACTACCTCAGCCTCCAACACATGCACAGAGTTTTCGATGCATCGGTTCTTGTTAGCAAGGCATAAGAACAGTTTTATACGATTAATATTTATTAAACAAATTAAAAGTATTTAATTCATACTGTTCAACTTTAATTAATTTAAAATTAACAATTTTATTTCGATTGAAATCTTTTCAGTTCTTTTTTAATTTCATTGGGTTCTTTTCCTCAAACATTACCAAATAAATAGTCATGTTAAAACTTGTAATTAAAATTTTTAGCCAGTAAGTTCTATTTTAAGCCATATGGGTGACCGACTACATTCTCAAGCTCGATTACAGGATATAACAAATTATTTGTAACGTATAATTACGTGGTTAAACCTAAAAGGATTATGCAGTTTTTTAAATTGGTTCCATTGTTTCCTTTTAATTTAATAATTACTGGAACAATGTACAAGCCTTTACAAAGTATATTAAATATAATAAATCTTTCTAGATCTTTGTGAACATATTTAGTAATTTCAGCGCCGATGAAATTATAAATAATAAACAAAAATAAGATGGGCTCCCCAACATTTTTAGAATAAAAAAATTTCCTACATCTCGAAACTCGAAGACATATCGGAATCAATTTTTCAGCATTTGTGCAATCTATTGGTTATCCACTACAACAATTTTTTCATGTATTTTCAAAAAGCGCCTAAAACATCCAAGACAAAATATATAAATGTAATTTTGTTTGTTGTAACTTATTGCACGAAGCATAATCAGAATAAAAAGAATAATAATAATTCAGATGACAAAGTACTAGGTAACTAGATCTTCGCTCTTCCATTCAACCTAAACCCACCAAACCTAATCAACCAACAAATTTGATATTGGTATAAGAGAAATAAAGAATCATCATAATTGAATAAAGATGGGCCGGAGGTATTAGAAGACTGTGACTCATTCTAGTTTACTTTTGTAAAAAGTGGCATAGTGTAGGTATTTATTCAAACTAATTCTTCAATAAGAAATATATACATCAGCATCACAAAGCAACGATCACACATTGTATGCGTAGTGTCTTACTAAAAAAGATGCTATTACGAATTGTAAGTCTAGTTTTTCTCTGATTGTTGCTCAAACAAACCTAATAAAATTTCAACTAAACCAAGCCAAAGAACAATGTTTGTTCCTAAGCATTTAAGGATTGTAATTTTTTTATACATAAAATTCACGATCCTCATGTGTATATATAAATTGAATTTCGAATGGAATGGAACTCTTCATTACAGAATGGTTTTTGGACGATATTTGGATTTTACACTTTAAGATTATTTTATTCTTTTATTTCCCAGGCCAGTTAAGAACAAACGTATTATGGAGACATGGGTAGACATGGGAATAATACTGAAAATCCCAAAAGGACAACGAAGCAGCTACAACTATCGATACGTTTGTTTCTTGAAATTTTCATGAAACGTATCTAATTATTCAATGAGCCCTAGGGAAACGGCTACCGATCTCTTGAGATATAGACCCATTGCAAATAACATTCTGAGGTAAGTAACACGTAAAGGAATTATACATCTGGATGCAAAAAATAACTATGCCTAAGTTAATTTACCTGAACATATCTCATATTCAAGTTGAATTTTATGTAAATTTCGAGGTAATATGTAAATCTAACTATTGTGGCTGATACAACTGATCTATATATACTCAATAATCAAATGGTAAAACAGGCTTGTAAAACTGAAACGAAGTAAATACACTCTCAATAAAGAAGTAAGGAAAAAAATTATACCTCATAAACTACCCAAATCATTTCAAGGATCACATTTTCAAAAACTCGTATCTTTTCGGCGAAAATTTATTGGCATCTAATATGTATTAATCAAGTTGGCTACTATCTAGCTTATTCTCGTATGCTTTATTTGTTGTCATTGTTTTAAGTCTAAAAATAGACGAAAATCTATATAATATAGTAAAAACTTAAAACAAGTTACACGCCCCACAAAACTCTACAGATTTTTACCAAATACCCCCCAACACTCTTAGTTTTTTTAAAGGTAAAAAGTTCCTCAGAATAATTTTATTTCTTTCCCCCCTTTTCCTTCAGAAAGGATTTATGGTCTTTTTGCACGCTATTTCGTCTTGTCACAATCTACCTTTAGTATCCCTGGTAGAAACGTTAGTACTTTAACTTTTTTCATCTTTTTTTATGGTATCTTTTAACTTTATTTTCAAACATCTTCTTACTGACGTCGTTTGTGTTGTTCTCCGTTCTCTTTTCAGAGACCAAAGTAGTCTACTATCTGTGTTTGTCCCATCTTCCTTGATATCGTTTTTCCTTTTCGGCTTTCCTGGTGGAAACGTTCCCCTTGTTATTTTATGGTTTTTCCTTTCTTTTTTCTGTAATTGAAGTTAAGGGTTGTTTTTCATAACACATAGGGGTAGTTTTGGGGTATTACGTAATTCTACGTCAGTTTATTCCAAACCTAACGAAACTTAAACATTTTTAGATGTTTTTCAGTCAATGTCGTGATAACGACGATAACAATTGATAAATTGGTTTGATGGCAGATGAGGGTGGTTCTCACCCTCTATGGGGGTGTTTCATACCGATAGGGGAACCTGCAATCACCTTTATTTTTATCGTAATACTTCAATTTTTTCCCGAAAATATTAAACAAAACGATTCAGGGGTGGGGTTTTTTGGCTCTAAAATTTTTTTTTGGGGGTGTACGACTTTTTTTGACCCCGGATTCGGAATCAGCGAGCAAAAATACATAGAGGATATACTCGTCTGTTGCTAGCAGAAAATATTTTTTTTGTGGGGCTGTGTTATTAAACATAGTTTCTCTAATTAACGTTAGAAGACGAGTTATGATGTGACACGTGCAGATACGCTTTTGCAAGAAGGGCGCTGTCAGCGATATGTAAGTCAAGTTCTGAATGTGTTTCAGTCTGTGGTCTCTAAACTCTGGAGACGGCATCAAGAGACAGGATTTATTACAGGGCTCCAGATGACAGATGTTTTAGACTGCAGGCCCTTCAAAACCGTTTTTTTAACTACACCCGCTCAAAAAAATTGCCTCGCTAGAGTTAGATGAGTTCAGATTTCGGTACAAATAAAGTGTAATAGACTCAGAGAAGTCAATTTTCGGTTTAGACGACAACTTAGAATATCTAGATTGACCAGACATCATAAGTAGGCGAGGTTATTGTTTGCTCGTAAACATCTAGTTTGTCAGTTACAGAACTAGACCAAGTTATGTTTTCAGATGACTCGAAATTTAAATTTTGAGTTAATGATGGACGAGTTCGAGTTCTAAGAAGGCCCAATGTATATCTATGTTGACCAAAATACTATAATTTTAGAAAACCTAAGTTTTAACTTATAATCCTCTAATTGTTTTAGGTAGTATAGTTGTTAAACCTACGAAATCAACCAATTAGCCCATCAAATTATTAACGAAATTGATTCTTACAAAGATACAAGTTAGCATCTATGTTCTGTTGACTAACCTTTACCTCAATTTATGGAGCATTACACTTTTAAAATTCCTCATCGATAAGTAGAGCTTCCATATGGCGAAAATGCCCAGAAGTTTGTTTTTTCGCCATTTAGTCATTAGCCTATGGCTTTTACGACAATTATTTATGTACAGCAAGATATACATCATTAAATTCTACATAAGAAGATTCTAAACATAAGAAGGATTTTACGTTGACATCGTTTTTGCCCTAACGTCGCTAGACATGTCATCATTTACTTCCATCATCTTAGCTGCAGTTTAATGGTATAATATTCTGGTTGGGCACTTGCAACCGATATTTCTTTTATTTACAAGAGCACATCAAAGCAGAAAGCTCATTAAGTTAGATAAAGAAAAGCAGCATATAAAAATCTTTCACCAGTTAAAAACTAGGGTCTAGTCTAATCTTTAATTGAAACAGTATTACCAACATGTCCACACTGTCTGCTCTCCGATAATAATGGCAAAACCCACGGCAAGTGTCATACATGCAACTATAATGTCTGTGGAAAGCATGGTTTTTAGTGTTCGAATATTTGGTGTTGTTAAAGAGATTTAATGTGAAAATTCCATTGTAACAAATGGTGGCAAATAATGAAAATTTAAAAATTTGTGAAACGTGAGAGAACTAAAGAATACAGAATGGTTTTGAATCGTTTTTTGCTAAACGATAAATTTATGTGGCAAATTTCAAAAAGAAAACTTAAATAATGAAAGAAATTATGAGATTTGTAACTATTAAACGTCAATGATTTTTGAAGTTACGGCTAAAATTAAGATAATTTATCAAATTGACTAAAAATTCATGACCTTCAGCCAGGTTATTTCAGATACCTGATCTTTCAGTATTTATCTATAGTCATAGGTTTTAGGAATGGTAAGAAATGACAAAATAATTAATTCCTAGGCACTTTTTTCAATATTGTAAGAGAAATTTTACTCTGATCGATAAATATCTTTATTATGTTCATTATGACGTCTTCTAGTACAGCATTTGTATGATACATTATCTTTGTCTATACTACTCTCTTAAAAAAAATTGCTATACATAGGCCATAAAATGTTTCACACCGATGTCCAAAAACAATTCTTCTATGTATCCTACTAAGAACACTTTACAGGTCTAAATAATTTAGAATAAAAAAAAACGAAATCTTTTACCAACTTCGGTTGATTTAATTTAAAGATTTATATTTTTTTCATCATTTCGTATATCATATCTGTGTGCTCCCTTCATCTGCACCACTTAAAATCTATGGTAGGGACAAAGTCAAAAATGTAAATATTTCAAGAGAAATTCAAACTGACAATTTCAGTAAAGACAATTACTCCTTCTTTTCTTTTTTGTTTTTTAATGACAGTCAAAAATTAATAGTGGGAAGATGAAAACAAATTGTCGACGTGTGCGACAACTAACACGTAAAGTTAATATCAAAGTCGTTGTTCCCGCGCTGGCCTCAGGCCAACTTCTTGGGCAGCTGGCAGACTGCATGTCTCTTTCCGCTTTAAGATGCATGTGGTGGTGGCGCCTGCTTGCCAGTTGCGTAACTCAACTGTTTCACTATTTCTCGTGATGCCCATTGTGTGCAAGGCAAGCAGATGATCAGTAGAAATATAAATATTCCTCATTTTGCTGCAAGAACAAGATCGGATGCCAGGTGGGCGTGACGATGTGACTGGCATGTCTTACCAGTTACACTCTGCGTGTTCGTGTACATAGTACGTCGCTATATACTTAATTACATACAATTTTTCTATGAATTGCGTCCTTCGCAATGATTACATTTTTATAACCGTCCACA
Source organism: Rhamnusium bicolor (assembly GCA_029963845.1). Lineage (NCBI taxonomy): Eukaryota > Metazoa > Arthropoda > Insecta > Coleoptera > Cerambycidae > Rhamnusium > Rhamnusium bicolor. The sequence goes on from JANEYF010000415.1 coordinate 710,300, forward strand.
TGTCAACTAAATACATTTATATATGTAACCTTGTTAAATAAAGTATGCTATAAATTTAAACAAACTTTTTATAATATCAGCCTAGAAACATTCTGTATCAGTTGTAATTTTTCAGATTACTGGTACTCTTTTATTGCTTTTGAAATGTGTTAACTTTTAAAATTAAACGTATCCAATATTGTAAACATTATTCGATGTCTTAAACCCCAAAAAGTATTCAGCCATATTAATAACAAAATTAATGTGTACTAAGTTAAAACTAAAACGTAATTAGTAAAGAAGTATTTAATACTAAGTAATGCATTCTCTTCAATATTTTCTTCTTTCTTTATTGGAAATAATTGTATGTACTAAATAAGGGAAGTCTAAAAGACACCAATATAAAACCTATAGAATTCATTTACTGGATATATTAAATTTAGCATTGCATATCCAACAATTTTTTATATTGTTTAAATTGTTACAGATGTATGGAACGCGCACCACAGATCTAAGCATAGAGATCCTTTCAAAGTAATACTCTCATATTTTATAAAACTGCTTACTTTCTTGTCTTATCACTTTATTGGAACCTATTTCAGTGTTTCTTCAATTTGTTATAATATTGTTTTCGGCGAGTTATCATATTCGCGGTTTGAAGACTAACAAATATTAACAATCTGTCATATGACAGATATACATATTTGTTTACATAATAAACTGTAGCTTTGTCTTAGTAAATCTGATTCAATAATAATTTTTGCAGAAATATATTAGTGAATATATTATCCAGAAAGAGTGAAACATTTAAATTTACTTGAAGGGTAGTAAATATTACGCATAAATAATGTATAAAAATATTCGAAAAATCGTTTACCATTACTGATTACATTTATTAAAAAAAAGAATTATGAAAACGTATGAAAATTGTTTTTATAACAGAGCTTTATACACTCTAATAATAATAATAATATAATGCATAGGAAGGAAAATAAACAAACGGTCCCTCACCTCTTCCTCTCCGTTATTTGTGTTGACAGAGTCCATGCTTTGACTGAGAGTGACACCAAGGGGTGCTTCCATATCCTGGTCAGGAGTGCTGCAAGAGCCGGAGTCGTGTCGGGCTCTCTTAAGAGACGGCGGAGTGGCGGCAGGCGGTGGGGACGTTGTGTCTCCCAGAGGATGCCGACCTCTCTTCGTGGTGTTAAAGGCGGTCTCCACGATTCACGCTAGATTGTCCTGAGTTTGGTCAACAGTGCCGCAGGAATCACATGCACTCACTCTGTCACGAAAAATACGAACAAACACCGGCACAGCTAAAAGAGTGAGCGTGTTAACTAGGATTCGCTCCTGACCCGCTGGCGTTCAGAACTCGACTGTGGCGCGGTGTCGTGGCTCGTCGTGGCGGAGGGTCAAGTGGGGGTGGGGCACTCAGGTGAGTAGGTGTTGCAGTGCTGTAGTCGCGGTGGCGGCGCCAGGGGTAGTGTCGCAGCCAGTGCTTGCCTCAGACTGCCACCCGCACCGCCCGACAGGTAAGCTGCCACCACCGCGCGCGCACCTTGCCACTCATGCGCGCCCTATTTGTTACCGCCGCCACCGACGAGGTCCTTCAGGACTTCAGGCCCTCTACCTACCATCCTTCCTTCGTGTCTGCCGTACCTGTCGATCGTGGTGACATGCACTGCTTATATAAAAATTTATTATGCTCGATAGGGACATCCGTTAGTAATGTTGTCTTTATGGAATTATTGTTTTGCACGAAATAAGTCAAATCAGGTTGCTTTTTCAATCACATAAATTCGATTAAATTTGCATTGAATAAAACAAGCACGATTGCAATTGAAATGGTGGAAATGCCGGAGAGAAACAAGAACTTTAATTAAAAAGGTTTTAGTAATTATTTTTGATTTTTTTTTTATTTTTATCGCATATGGCAAGAGTACATTACTATTCGATTAGACAAATATGAACATTTCAAATCTTTATGACAAAATTAATATTTAGTTTATTGCTTCTATTATTTTTAAAAACTGCCACTCCAATTTTAATATGAATTCTCTTTTTTAGGTGTGATTAAATTCGGTGAATTTAGAAAAATTTTCATTTAGGAACTATAGTACATTTTATCAACATGTAAATTTCCATTCATTTTACATGAAATCGAGCAAAAAAAATCCATTTTTTAATTTATTCACAAAAAAATAATCAAAATTAAAAAAGGCAAATTTCGTTTGAAGCTACAAATCGGTTCTACAATTTCAATAAGATGTTTGTCCCTCATTTGCATCAATAACATCTTAATTTTGTCTAGGCGTACTCTCAATGAGATTTTGGGTCACTGTAATGCAACAGCAACATTTCTTTGTCACTGTTACATTGATTTGCTTGTGCTCTTTCTAAATAGCAACTCTGCTATAGAACCTATTCAAGAAACCAAACAAATTAACATAAAGTTGAACAAGAAAACCAGACTTTTTAAATTTAAGAAAAATCACCATTGTTTTCCAATATGGCTGTCAAAATGTTTTGAAACCTACATTTTAAAAAAAGTTTTTGTAACCACTAGGACCCTTTGCAAGTCGATGAAAATTTACAGGTACATTATTAGCGAGTGTCTTTACCATCAACCAAAACAAAATTATGGACAAATTGTGACAAATTCATATTTATTTTTCAACCGTAAATGGCAAACTAGTAAGAGCTTCAGTGGAAAAAGTACCTAGTGATCTGTCACTCCATAAAATAGGTACCTGTTACTATCTAGTTTCAATACCTGTTACTCCTGCACATGTTTTGTAGATATTTATGTGTTTTATATATTTTTACAGGTGAATTTTGTTTGTTTTGTCTACATTATATATTAAACCCTCCTTTTAATGACTTTACCGTTTCATTTATCTAGAGTTTTGTACCAATTTTAGTGATATTGTAGAACCTTTAGGGAGTATGTCGTCGTTAGTTAAAAATCACTTGGCGCCCTAAATAAATTAGATCTTAATTCAGAAAAACGAACCACCCCGACTCCACTGAGTTTTGTCGGAGCATACCTCTTTCTCTGTTACTGGAGCAAAACTTACGTAACAAAATAGCTGGCTGAGAAATTAAAAGTATTTTAAGTATTTAAAGGGTTGTTTTAACGCCTGGGACCCTTTGCAAGTCTATGAAAATTTACAGTTATATTATTAACGAGTTTCTTTGCCATCAATCAAGACGAAATTATGGACAAATAGCTGGTTGAGAAATTAAATTTTTTTTAAATATTTTTAAAGGGAGTAAAAAAGGCGACTTATTTTATATTGCAAATAAGTTGAAATAAACTGTACTTATAATTACGAAATACATATATTGAAGATACTAAACTATAGGCCAATATCAAATACCGATTTTTGCAAAAATATAAAAATAGTTTTAATAATATCACTAAATATGTACAAAAATATGAATTGATATCAAATATGCAATTTAGTCTTCAGCAAGGCAAATCTAATCAGGATGTCATAATAGTAAGCTTAACTGATCGTATCTACTGCGCTCTGGATGAGGGCAAACCATCTCTATGTGTGTTTGGTAACTAGGAAAAGGCTTTGACATGGTAAGTCTTCTCAATGATAGTGGCCAACCTGCTAGTCATATACTGATTAAGGTAAATTGAGTAGTGGTGAGATGTATGTGAAACTTCTCATATGGTCCAAATGCTACTATCCGACTGACATCATAGATGTCTCTGTGGCGGATAGCGACTTGTGAAGCAAGTACTGAGAGCAGCGACCTCTCAATTTACCTTAATAAGTATATGACTAGCAGGTTGGCCACTATCATTTGTCTGTTCCATAACCTATGGCATACTGAGGAGAACTAATAAGTTCGAAACCGGTCTATGTCTGGTTAGGAATTGACAAATAATATTGGCTACCGATCTATCATGATTTGAAGGTACAATCCAATACATGTCGGAGTATTTGCCGCTGAGTAGTTGTTTCGTTCAAATCGTATTTAATAACAAGATTCTATAACAAATAGTCTTCCTCAAAATATACCAAACAAAAAATCGCATACAAAATTTAAAAGTTGAATAAAAAATTATATATTTAAAATTCCTAGAATTGAGATTCACAAGATGATAGATATTAAAAATATATAAAATTTTTAGAAATTAATTATTTCATATTAATTCACACTTGTTCACATTATTTATAACATTAAATTACTTTCTTTTCGCAATTGGTCTTCTAAATATGTATATGCAAGTGTGTATTAATATTTGCATGTATATATTGGGTTTATGTATGTGTATACATCTATGTACATTCTCTGTACCAATGGGACTGGCCCCTTCAGAGACGACTGTGTTGGCTGTGTACACTGGAGCTCCGCTGATTCTGAAAATGTGGATTAGTAACCTTAATAAGGACTGTTGTGTAGTTTCTAGCTGTGGTCAGTCCAAATACTTTGTTAGTTTGATACGTGTGTCTTGTTTGGAAAAATGCTTTTACGTTCTTTCACTCACATACAAATGGGTTCATCGGAATTTCGTTGAGTATTTTGTTTGTTTACGTAATCTACTGTTTTAATTGCCAATGTACTATTTAATTGTATTGTAAAAGTAAATAAACACATTCTATTCTATTCAGTTCTATTCTATTCTATTTTATTTCATATTTAAATTTCAATTTTGGAAATAATATTATGAAGAATATCTAAAAATGTATTAATCACAGTCATTTTGCTTCGGTCGCCTAAATAAATTCTATTAAAGAAAGATATATGCATATTTTATTTAATAAGAATATAATCATAAAAAAATGTATACGTTATGTTTTTACAGTCCAAAAAAACAAACAATGTACATGTAAGAAACTAAGCTAATTATTACACTGAATGTTAAAAGTATGGAGGTCGTTTGCTAAGTTCCTAAATAATAATTTTTCTTCATATTCTGTATGTAATTATTCTTTATGTCTTATAGTTAGATTTATCATACTGTACGTGAACACGGAGTAATGTCAATAAGTAGGCTGAATTTATCAAAAACATTTCCTACAGTTAACCTTAGAAGAATTAGCCTTGTGAATTGTCTTCATGAAAATAAAGAAAAGTAAGAATTAAGCAAAATATTACATTAAATTTTTTCGTTATAGGGGGGGATAAAACTAAGTTAGTCTTTCATAAAGAGTTGTAAGACCGCTAATATATTTTTACGATATATAACTGCATACAACATGAGAAAAGGATTAGCTAAGTTGTATTAAACTTATCGTCTGTAATTATTCATTTGTGGGATAATAAATTTATTAACCTATTTATCTTAATTTCCTCAGAAACTATGGCTATATACCTATCTATTGACTTCGTTATACATAAACTGTAGCAGGAATATTTGATAGGTAATAGAATAAACAGCATGTTTATGTTATGTTGTGTACTATATTATGGTGGCTACGCCGGTGAACATGATATTTGTTACGTATATTATAATTATCGCTGTACTGTAGGTGCCATGGGCTCACTAACCGCACCACCATGCACGACCTACATCCAAATAAGTCTACTCTGTTCCTAATGTGATATACAGGGTTAGTTTATAGAGACATTCCTCCTATAAACTCTTAATATAAGTAGTTAATACATTGAAAATTCGTTAATATAGAATTTGTTGTGTGATTTCGATTATTTTTTTTTTTATTTAAAGTGAACATTTATCAAAGCAGTGATAGTTTTTAAAAATAAGTCAAAGCTGCAACAAATATTTTTTAAATTCTTGCCAATATTTTGTGCAAATATATAAATAAGTTCTATATTATATATACAGAGTGTGGTTCAGATTTAAAATCAGATAGTGTTATTGGAGGCAGAGCACATTTAGCTGAGTTCAAAACACCCTCAAACTTACCCTTCAATGTGAACCGTTCTTGAGATACAAGGCGTTTTATTGATTTTGACTAAATCTGTAGTCGGTTATATTTCTGCAATCACTTTAAATATTTGGATAAAATTTTATATTAATATTATACTCTTTTAGTACAACCAAAAGCATAATTTACTTTGGAGAAATTTCAGTACAGGACTCAATTTTTTATAATGTTGCTCTCAGTGCCGATAACATCATCTTGTGTTTCATTTTTTGATAAATACTTGTAAACGGTTAAAAAGTCAATGGGCCAGTGTATAAAACAATCTCATAATACTTGATGGCACGTTTAATACTGCATTTTTTAAAAATATTGACTGACCAAATTTTAAATTCTACAAATAAGACTATAAACTAGCTAACGTCACTATTTTGTTAATTTTAATTAAATACCTTACACTAATTAAGCATCTTTTGACCAAGAAATACACATTTATTGAAAAATTGATGATTCGTGCAGAGCTGGACTCGCTTAAAATTCCATGATGAGGTACATTTTATTTAAATTATTTAATCATATTATGTACATCATTTTTGACACAATAATAAAAAATTTTCCATGTTCATTGCTAAACTGGAACATCTTTGAAAATATAGTATGATTTGGTATAGGCAATTTGGAAAACGTCTAAACTCTTTTTGCAGCTCTCCCACTTTCCTTGCAAAAAAAATATATACAAAAAATATTATCTTAAACACATAATAGGACTGCGAGGAAGGTTGGAGGTTCATTTAAATTTTCTAAAGTATTTTGCCAGATTCATTACAAGGCATTAATACTAGCCGAATGTGGTTTCAGCATGCTGGTGCTGGACCCCATTTTTCATTACTGGTCTGAGATCAACTGAATCAGTATTATACCAACAGATTGATCGGTCGAAGAGTTCCATTTAACTGGCCACCTGAACTATTTTGTTTAGAGGACCAACTCACGCCAGAGGTGTACAACGAAGAGTTCGATACGCGGGAACAGTTACTAGAAAAAAATATTAATGTATGTGATAATTAAAGTCCGGAACCGAATATTACATGACGTCAATATCAGGAGCAGCTCCAGGATACCGGTGTAAAAACATGCACAGAAATGTTAAACACGCCTTATGTACCAGATTAAAATAATTATATTTTACGTGCTGTTCAGCTGCATTCATACAAAGATACATCCGTTATGAAAATGCAAGTCACTGACGCTCTGAGGGTGGTCGAAGAATACACGTGGGCAATTGATATGGAGTTCGGTTTGGCCAAATGTGCAGTCGTCCACCTCAAGAGAGGACGATGCGGGGAATTTCTTGAAGATGCGCAGCTCACAGATGGAAGCATCCTAAGATATCTGGATGCCGGAGAGACCTATACATATCTGGGTGTGCAACAAAGGCACATCCAAAATGTAACACAAATAAAGGATTCTCTCCGCGGTAAGTACAGAAACCGCCTCCAAAAGATTTGGTCTTCCGAACTTTCGGGGAAGAACAAGGTGTCTGCAACTAATATGCTTGATATTCCGATTCTGCTCTACACTTTCGGAGCAGTAAAGTGGACGGTAGATGAGCTGCGCCAATTAGACACAGATACCCGCAAAAATGATGAATATTCACAGATGTATTCATCCTAGATCGTCCGTTCCTCGTGTGTACCTCCCACGTCAACGGGGAAGCCGAGGACTCTTGAGCTTGGAATGTACTCATGACAAAGTATCAAAGTATGGCATGTAACATCCTCAGTAGCTAAGATCCCCTCTTGCGGTTTGTAAAACATCAAGAAACTGTAGGAGTGGGAGCAGGATTGTTCAAGGCAGCAAAAAGAGCCGCATATGAACTCGGTCTCGCATTTGACATCAGGTGAGGAGGCCGGCGAGGTGCTGATGTACAGTCAGTGACTGAACTTCAGCCAAATCGTCTGAAAGACCGAATCAGAGCTGCTGAACAGGAGAAACTGTTTTGGCAGCATGTCGATAAACCCCAGCATGGGTCTTCTATGAGAGTATAGAAACGCTGGGTTTAGCGACCAGGCTAACATTCACCTTTTTAAGGTCAGCCGGGCTTAAATCAGAGAACGATGGATTCATTATGGCCTGCCAGGATGGTGTTATCAACACCTTGGTCTACTATAGACGCATGTGGCGTATAGAAGTTCCTGACATCAACTGCAGGCGCCGGAATCGCTCATGCACATAATCTGCATGGTCCGTATACGCAATTTCGACGTACATCCATCAACGTAACGTGGCGCTACGAGTGTTATACTACCATCTAAGGCACTCGTACATAGGAGACCAGAGACGAGTGCTGCCTTACATCCCCGGAGATATTGAGTCCGCTGTCGAGAACGAGAAATGCCGGATTTACTGGAACCACTCGTTCCCGACGGTCAGGCTAATCCGAGCCAACAAACCTGACATAGTCCTCCTCGATCTCAACTCAAGGTGATGTATGTCATCGAGTTCTCGGCACCTGCGGAGAAAAACATCACCTTAAAAGAGGAGGAGAAACGGACCAAATATTGCGATCTTCGGTACGAGCTCCAAGTGCTGCACTCAGGCGATTCGGTCAAAATGGTCATCCTAATAATTGGTGTACTCAGAGGGACAAAGCCTATGCTGCTCTCTAAACTGAACACCATACCGGCCTACCAAAAATCAGCCGAGTGTCTGGCAGGCCAAATGCAGAAGGCGGTCATTCTGGGTTCTCTCCATCTGCTTAGGGCACACGATTCTGGTATCTACAGCCACTAACCCTGCGGGATGTCGGGAGTCACTGATGTTAATGCGCCAGCGCGACTCCCGTGAGGCATCGGGGGCCACGGGAGGACTGTCCGGTATCGGATATTCCGAAAATAATAATAATAATAAAATATTCATTGGAAAAATTTAAGGTTTTACAAAGGAAATGTTTCACTACATAAAATGGCGAGAGTATCTCTTTAGATTTTTCAACTCCGCCTGTGTGTAATAATGTTACAAGACATTAAATTCTAACTCTGAGAAATCCTTTATTCATCATTCTACAGCAACTCTTTGAAGGGGAAGTGATCACGACATTTTCAAAGTGTTCTACGACAATATTCTCCGATTTAAAAAGCATACAGACTCGCTATGTTCACAGGTTGACTAATGGACAGTGTTGCCAGAAAAATATCTTAACACTAATTATTCCCAAATTGCAAGGTATCGTTTTAAAGATATTATTAAATCTGTAAACCGCAACAGTGATTTATAGATATGTTGGATACTTTGTAAAAACGTACTCCTTACTTGAGCTAGATAAAAATGTCCTCTTTTTATTTTCTACGTTTGCTTATTTTTAAATTGATTTTATTTTGTGTTTTAATGTAGGGATTGGAGATAGTGACCACTTTTATGTAGATATAATATTATATTTTAAACACCTACATGTACCAAATACCTAAAATTAGTTCTTCTCATCTGCTTATTTATTTATTTTGATGTAGTTTAGTATTTGACACGTAAAAAGAGCAGATTCGTTTTATGAGAACATCAAAAGTTAAATTAATTGACTAAAATTTATAGTGCTTTATTTTGTATTCAAATACAGAATAATTCCTGTATCGAGTACCTCCGTTCCAGAAATCTAATCCAGACTCTAGTGATAATGTAACATTAGAGATAAGATAGATCAGTGAAAACCTTTTAAAGCGTTCTGAAAAATGTATTGACGCTGGGGGTGGATATTTTGAAAACCTATTGTAATTTTAATTGATTGCATCGTTCTGTTAATTAATTTGTTTTTTTTTTGTAAGTGTTGTAAGTTGTTGCTTAATAAGTTTCATTTTGAGTTTATTTTGTCAAAATAAAATTGCCGATCTTCATCCTCAATATTTTGAAATTATTTTCCATTGACTTTTTAAACGTTTAGTAACATTTACCAAAAAACGACACACAGGGTGATATTATCGACACTTAGAGCAACATTATAAAAATTGAGTCCGGTCCTGGAATTTCTCCAAAGCAAATTATGCTTTTTATCGGACTAGAAGTGTATACTACTTATGTCAAATTTTATCCAAGTATTTAAAGTCATCCACAAATATGACTAACTACAGCTTTAGTGAAAAACCATAAAACGTCCTGTCTCAAAAACGGTTAACCTTCAAGGGTAAGTTTGGGGATATTTTGACCTCAGCTAAGTGTGTTCCATTACACTATGTCACTTTAAATATGAAGCACCCTGTGTAATTGAATCAGTCTTGAATATTTTTGAGGAATACAAGATATCATAATTATTAACTTAAAAATAGTTAAAAATATGTTAAAGCCTATTTATAAAACCCATCCCATACAATTTTGGCATCTTTACTCAGAGATTGTTATAGGGAGAATAACTTTCACACAAAAGATATAGGCATAGTTTTTATCTTGCTAGAAACTTCTCGACTTTTGTATAAAACTTTTCCTCTCTATTGGTTTCTGAGTTAATGACGATAACACCACCAATGATGGCCTACTTTGTGCCTACACAATTGCAACAATTAAAATGATCATAAATCAAACATTATAAGATGACACAAATAAATAATTGTAGACAATAATAAATAGTGTTAATAATTTAGATAGTATTTTTGTCAGAAAGAAACAAGAGTAGTTAGTTCTTTTTTTTTGGCATTAGACCTTGTTCATTAGCCAATCGCTGGGGTTATATACTTTTTATTCCTAAATCAACCTAAAGCAACCTAAAAAAAACTTAGAAGACACAAAGGGAATATTAACAATGGACACTCTCTTCTCGCCCAGGGGCCTATCGGGGCCTTTTCATAACAACGCACTGAGGGCCACGGCAAGGGGGTTATATAACAAAGGGAAAGACATAAGGATCACAAAGCTAGCCTAATGTATAATGCACGGATAAATATCAATATTTTTAAGAGACAATAAATGAGTTAAATTGGTGGGAAGAGGTACATTAATATTATCTAATTTTCTTAAGAGTTCTTCTGTATCTCCTGGATGGTTCTGACAATTAAAAAAATATGGTCCAGATCGACCACAGTCCCGCATGTACTACAGGTATCTGACTCAAATACACCAATCCTTTTCAAAAGTTTGCAAAAGCAAACATGACCAAGTCTTATTCTACAAATTGAAGTTATAAACAACCTAGGAACATTTAAGTTCTCAAACTAAGGTGCTTTGGGCAGATGTTCTACTACTTGAGCATAGTGGCTCAATGGGTTACCTTCTCGATACTGTTTATATGATTTTGAGCAGTTATTGTAAGATTTATTTTTAGATAAATTAATACAATCCGATAAACATAATTTTAAGTTTAAATTTAAGCCAGACATAGTACTCTCTTTTGCAAGATTGTTAACATAATGAGGGGAGATACCTACATGAGCTTAAATACAAACAAAATGAACAAGAAACCTATCCAGAGTAAAAGGTTTATATGAAATATGTATGAATTTGTGTGGATAAAATTAAATGCGTTATTTCTTAAGTATGATAATACACTCAAAGAATCAGTAAAAATTACTGCTTGCCTGACATGGTCAGCTTTAATGTATTCTAAGGCCTTAAACATTGCTATGGCTTCTCAAACAAATACAGATGTATTTTTTACCAGCTTTATTTTAAGTTCAAATTTAATAGATGGAATATAGATAGCACATTCTACGTTATCAGAAATTTTGGATGCATTGGTCGAAATTTGTGTACAACTTTGAAATCTTGTTTCTAAATTTTTTTTAAATTGTGAAATTAAGTCTGGGTGTGTGAAGGATGGAACTATAATTTGAGGTTCGAAAATAAGGTCAATATAGTTTAAATCCCAATTGATATAGCTGAGATTTTAAGCAAATTGCTAATATCCTCACTTAATTCACGAAATCCAGAACATAGAAGAGGCGAATTTTTTTTAGCCCAGTACTTACTAGTTAAATCAGACGTATTCAGTTGGTTAATTTTTGAAGTAGTTCGTTATGAAAGATGTATTATTAAAATTGTTAGAAAATGTGTATAATATTTTCTCTGTAATAATAAATTCCTTGTATTTTTAAAAATAGCAGAAACTCGTTTTAATATACAAAAACAACGATTTTCCAACTACTTTTCTTTCTTTTTGGAAAGAAGTATTTATTATTCAATAATCGGATAAACGCTTATATGTGGCAACTGGGATATAGGAAAATCGCTACTTTTTGAATATATGGGAAAAATACTAATCATATTGTTACGTGTTTGCTATCCACACAAACACCTCTACTCGTAGATTCGTTGATTGAAAGTCCAGGTAACACTTACTCACTACTTTATTTACTTATTAACAATTAATAACAATAGATTAATTAATGTCTTAACTATAATCACAACTGAACTCTTATAAGTCACTTTCTTATTTCTTCTTTACTCGTCCACGTTCGACTTAAGATTAAGTCTCGGCCCACCGTGCGTCTTATTTATACATCCATTCACCCGGTCTAGAGTACTCAAGAATATTCCCGGCCGTTCCCATACAATTCCAGTCTCATCTAACCAGTCTACACAGTCCAGTGGCGTAACACTGCCCCCTCCTTAAGCCTGAACGTCCCGATCAGGCAATTCATTATTCCCGACATACTTGGCTAGTCTCTCTATATGCACCACCTTCATCTTGGATTTTGGACTTCGCTGAATTCTATATACAACGTCGTTTAGTCTAGTGACGACAGTATAAGGACCTTCCCAGGGCGGGTGAAGCTTCGGGCCTTTCTTTCGTTGTGGGTTATATAGCCAAACCAAATCTCCAGCCTGGAACCCTCCTGAATTTGCCTTGCTATGGCAATTCGGTCTCGTACCAGCTCATGGATATTCCTTAGCCGTTCACCTACTTCATCGGCGTAGTCATTTATGGAAAGTCGCTCCTTATCCGGTGTGCCAAATACCAAGTCACATGGCAGTCTAATCTCACGTCCAAACATCACGCGAGCCGGCGTCTGTTTTGTTGTTTCATGAATGGAAGCCCTGTAGGCCATAAGGAAAAGAGGTAAGTGACGGTCCCAATCTCTGTGATGTTTCTCAACCACTTTAGATAGGTGCTCCTCCATGGTTTTATTATATCTCTCCACCATTCCGTCTGATTGTGGATGTAGGGCTGTTGTTCTTGTCTTATGAATTCCCAGTAAGCGACACATCTTCTGAAATACCCCTGATTCAAAGTTTCTTCCTTGATCCGAATGCAATTCTAGGGGCACGCCAAATCGACATACTAGATTATCTACCAGAGCTTGAGCGACAGTGGCTGCTTCTTGGTTGGGTATGGCATAAGCTTCAGGCCACTTACTGAAATAATCCATGGCAACTAAGATGTATTTGTTCCCATCATCTGTCACGGGGAATGGACCAGCTACATCGATCGCAATTCGCTCAAAAGGAGCCCCTACGTTATATTGTTTCATTTGGCCCTTACTTCTTGTCCGTGGCCCCTTACTTGCCGCACAAACTTCACATTTGCGGCACCATGCTTCCACATCTTGGCGGCTGTTCACCCAGTAGAATCGTTCGCGTACTTTAGTGAGAGTTTTGTTGATGCCAAAATGTCCGCCAGATGTTCCATTATGCACTTCCTGGAGTACTTTTGATATGCGACACCTGGGAATTACCAATCTCAAAGAAATTTCCTTCCCGTCTGGACTTTCCCAAGCTCTTTTCAACAGTCCATACTCTACTCTAAGGGAATCCCATTGTACCCACAAAGCCTTCAGTCCCACTGCCTTATCTGAAATGTCCTTCCAGCCTGGTTGGGCTCCTATTTCTTTCCATTCCAGAATAGGACCAGTTTCTTGATCTTTTAACTGCTCTTCTCTTAATGTCTCTCTTGTCCAATCGTCAGGAACATCAATTTTAACGGTGTTTACAATTATTATCCCTTGTTGTTTTTCTACCCGGTGAAAGTGCTTGCAGTCTTCCGACAGGGTCTTCTGGAGAGAGCGTCTGCATTTCTATGGGATTTTCCAGGACGATGTTCGATTTTAAAATCGTACTGCTGCAGTTTTTCTATCCAACGAGCTAGTTGGCCTTCCGGAGTCTTCAATTGTAATAACCACTTTAATGCAGCATGGTCGGTCCGAACTTTAAAATGTTGTCCATATAGGTATCTGTGACAATGGTCTATGGACTTGACAATGGCCAATAGTTCCTTCCGTGTCACACAATAGTTACGTTCTGGCTTCGAAAACGTCTTGCTGAAGTACTCAATTACTTTTTCCTGCCCATTTTGAATTTGGGAAAGAACACATCCAAGTCCAGAATTACTGGCATCTGTGTCTAATACGTAGAGGCATTTCCGTTCTGGGTATGAAAGAACCGGACTCGAACACAGTGCTGATTTTAGTGTTCTGAATGATGTTTCGCACTCTTGTGTCCATTGGTACTGAACCTTCTCTTCTGTAAGCCGGTGTAGTGGCTTCGCAACATCGGCAAATCGTTCCACAAATCGTCTGTAATAAGTGCATAGACCAAGGAAGCTTCGTACTTCGTGAACATTTGAAGGCCTCGGCCAATCTCGTACTGAGGAAATCTTGTCTGGGTCTGTTCTTATCCCCTCCGAAGACACGACATGTCCTAGGAATTTTACCTCTTTCTGGAACATTAGGCACTTTTTGGGATTCAATTTCAGGTGTGCATTTTTAATTCTTCCAAACACTTCTTGAAGGTTCTTCAAATGCTCCTTAAAATCCCGTCCCATAATCATCACATCATGAAGATAAACTAGACATGTCTTCCAAGTTAGTCCTCATAGTACCAGTTCCATCAGTCTTTCAAAAGTCGCTGGCGCATTGCACAGGCCGAAAGGCATCACAGTGAATTGATAAAGGCCACTTCCTGTCGAAAAGGCTGTCTTGTCTTTGTCATTTGGATGAAGTCCCACTTGCCAATATCCACTTCGAAAATCTAGAGTGGAAAACCACTGTGAACCTGCCAGCGTACTTAGTGTGTCATCAATTCGGGGTAACGGATAGCTGTCTTTTCTAGTGACGTCATTCAGCTTTCTGTAGTCGACACAGAATCTTAAAGTTCCATCTTTCTTAGCAACCAAAACTACTGGCGACGACCAAGGACTGGTTGATTCCTCAATAACTCCGTCTTTAAGCATCTTCTGTACCATTGCAGAAGCCTCTTCTTGTTTTGCTAATGGGAGCCTCCTAGGTTGTTGACGAATAGGAGCTGATTCACCAGTATTTATCCGATGTTGCACTATGTTGGTCTTTGTAAGAGCTTCTGTGTCCTTTGCAAATACTGTACTTTCTTTCTTCAAAAATTTTAAAGCTTCTCTATGTTCATCTGGAGTTAAATGTTTTAACTGGGCATTTAAGATCTTTACAACTTCTTGGTCCATATCTGTAGACGAAGCTCCAATGATTTGTTCTTCACATCTCGCAATCCATGTGACTGGTTCGTAGGTGCCAATTGCTTCGCCTTCTTTGAACGTCACTGAGTGTGAATTTAGGTTAACCATTCTAATCGGTATCTTATCTGCAGTCTGTGTTAAAGTCCTTGCCAGGATCACATTGTCTGTCATTTTAATTGAGTCATCCTTCTCAATGAGGCCAAAGCGGTATCCCACAGAATTTTCCTCCAGGACTGCCTCAATTACTTTCTCCGTTCTTGCAGGAATTTTTATGGTCCTCGAGGTTAGTAGCCTAATATTATGGAATTTTTCATCTGCCGTTGAAAGAATAATTTCTTCATTTCCAATCCTGAGAACTCGTTCTCCAACGTCAAGCACAAATCCATATTTTTCCATAACGTCTAATCCTAAAATGAAGTCATCTGTAATGTCAGCTACGATAACTTGATGTTTAAAACATAAGCGGCCAATCTGCAGCTCCATGTCGACTTCCCCATGAACCGCCGCCCTATCTCCCGTAGCTGTTCGGATGAGTAATCCATTCTGTTCTTTATTTACTTTGAAACCCATTATGAATCCTGCCCGTACTATTGATGACGTAGCTCCTGTGTCGATTGTGAACACACATTTCTTCTTATTTACATAACCCTCCAACAACAGACTACTTTGACCTCTCCGAAGTTGGGAAACTTTTATTTCTCGGGGGTCACAACATTTCTTGGCCAGCGCAGCCCCCAAATTGCCAGCCATCTTTAGTTTTCCTGAGGCTCCTCAACCACAGCAGCATTTACCCTTTCTGGGCTGCGTTGACGACAGTTCCTTTTGATATGGCCCACTTTGCCACACCTATAACAACGGATACCTCCATTCGGCCTCCCACTACTTTGTTGTTGGTCTTGTCTCTGCTAGGAGTTCGATTTTGTCAGTAGTTGGGTCAACATCTTGTGTACATCAGATATCAGGTTTTATATTGTGTTGTCTGGCTTGTTTTCCTCCACACTCACAGCTCGTACTCTCTGATTTGATTTTGTGGTATCCTTATAAGCAGCCTCAATCTCCAGTGCTTGTACTAAAGCCTCACTACTAAGCTTATGCCTGGCCAACTTAAGAATTCGCCTAACTTCCTGGTCCCTTACTCCATCAATAAATGTACCAACTGCTAACTGTTGTTGAAATTCCATTGGTGCTTCAGGATAGGCTAGATGGGCTAATCTCTCTACCGCAGCCTCGAATTCCTGGAGGCTTTCTCCACCTCGTTGTCTGCGTGATTTGAGCTGAGCCTGATATACTTGGGCGAGATGTTGGTCGCCATATCTTAGTTCTAACGCTGCCTCCAAAATGTTAAAGTTTTGTTGCTGTGCGACAGGAATTGTTTGGAGCAGGTCTAATGCTTGGCTCCTTAGTGCTAATACCAATGCTGTTGCCTTTTCCTCATCGTTCCAGTTATTTGAACGCGCAGCTGCCTCAAATTGTCTCTTATAAGTTGACCATGAACTTTGACCGTCGAATGAAGGTGGTTGTAACCTAGCACCAGACGACAGTACTAATTGGCCACCCTTCTCTCTTAATTGTTGTTTGAGTCGGGCTACTTCTCCTCTGACTTCGGTTATTTCCCCTTCAACTTCACCGACTTTTCCTTTAACTTCAGTTATTTCTCCCTCAAACTTTCTTTTAACTTCTATGACTTTTCCTTCGACTTCACAGACTTTCCCTGCGACTTCAGTGACTTTTTCGATAACATCTCCTTTAAATTTTTCAGTGAGGGAGAAAATGGCTGCCTGCTGCTCATCTAGGCTTCTTTTGAAGTCTTCTCTTTCCTCGAGTCGCCACTTTTCTTGATCCTCAAACATTTTTCTTAATTCTTCCTGCCGTTTTCTTTCTTGTTCGTCGTTTTCGGCTTGACGTCTTCTCTGTTGTTCTTCTTTTTCTTCTTTTTCTTCTTGTCTTCTTTCTTGTTCTTCCTTTTCTTCCTGTCGTCTTATTTCCAGGCCTTCGATCATTTTTATCAAGTCTTCTTTTTCTTCCTGGCGTCTTCTCTCTTGGTCTTCTTTTTCTTCTTGTCGTCTTCTCTCTTGATCTTCCATAATCTTCCTTTGTTCCTCCATCCGTTGTAACAATGCTGCAAGCATGTCCTGTGTTTGCTTCTCCGCCATACTTCTTGTTGTTGGCATTAACAAACAACACGTAAATCAATTTCAGAATAAAGTTTATTACACTATAAAGTCCGTAAAATGTTGTATCACGTCTATTTTAATAATGGAATGTTCCAGAAAAATCTCGAAATAGCACTAGAAAGTCTTATTTAGAGTCTATACTTCTTTTGTGTTGATAAAATTCACTTATCTCCACTAATTGTCCAATGGAATGTTCGAGAATTTTCACGAAATATCACTGATAAGTCTTGTTTTGAGTCTATAACACGTTTCCGTTAGCACAGTCTACGTATCTTCTGTGGTTTCCAAATCGAATGTTCTAGAATTTTCCCGAAATTGCACTAGTAGTCCTTTTTCTCAGTCTACAACACGTTATTACTAGCGGCACTCGCGTATTTGCAACTATTTCTAAATCGAATGTTCTAGAAACTTCTCGAAAATCTACTTTAAAGTCACTATTCAGTCCAGAAATAGTCCTCCAACACTGTCCAGTAGTTTAATTCTCCGTGTTACCACTAATTTCTGAGAAGAACACTGTAGAACCTTTTCGAATATTCCAGAAATTTCTCTTCCAATCCACTTCCGACACCAAATTGTTACGTGTTTGCTATCCACACAAACACCTCTACTCGTAGATTCGTTGATTGAAAGTCCAGGTAACACTTACTCACTACTTTATTTACTTATTAACAATTATTAATAACAATAGATTAATTAATGTCTTAACTATAATCACAACTGAACACTTATAAGTCACTTTCTTATTTCTTCTTTACTCGTCCACGTTCGACTTAAGTCTCGGCCCACCGTGCGTCTTATTTATACATCCATTCACCCGGTCTAGAGTACTCCAGAATATTCCCGGCCGTTCCCATACAATTCCAATCTCATCTAACCAGTCTACACAGTCCAGTGGCGGAACAATATGTTTTTATAAAATAAAAAACGGCATTGAGAAAATCTAAACTAATTTATTTTTAAGATAGATTTTAAATAAAAGAAAAAAAATCCGTCATATTTTTGAAGCATGTTTTATTTTATTCGATTTGTATCATTGCGAGTATAGTTTATTAGATGTTTATATAAAATACTAGTTTTAAAAAAAGACTGTTATTAACTTACATTTTACATTGACTTCGACATCATTATTACTGTTTTGCCCAGTGCGCGAACACACACACTTTTCCGGTTCAAATAAAAAGCAAAATTTTACAGCGATTTTATTGACGGATATTTTTTCATTTTACTTCCAATGGCTTTAAAAACAATTATTTTACAAAAGCCGGAAGCGATGGTCCCCATTGAGAATAAAAGTTTTCAAAGCTATTAACCTGAAATATATTAAAACTGGATTTATCTGTACTTGTTTGGGAAACAAATGGAAGTATAACATTCTTTAGGGATGGCTTTGGAACAAAAACAAAGTAGTCTATTTTGCTTATCTCACGTTCTATATGAACTATATACATATGTGTATTATGCGTATTATAAATCCAAAATGCACTGGTGGTTTTTGGTATGGAATAACTTTTTTTATTTGTGATCAGATTTTGAATTTGTTTGAGAATTCTAATCAAGATGGTATGGAAGTTTGTTTGACATTAAAAGTCATTAGTTATCATGAAGAATGACATGGTCGCCAGCGTGTGTGTTTTGTGTTACGCATTATTTGCGCACAAACTTTTGTAGACAATTATTAATTATTGCTGGTGAATTTAATTTCAAAATGTAATTTCTGTTTATTTGCGACAAAGCCTATTTTCATATTAATGGCTTCATTAATAAATAAAATTTTAAATACTGGGCAACAGAAAAGTCATATCAACTTCACATACGACCATTTCATGCAGCGGAAGTAGCGGTGCGATATTAGCCACAGGAATTATTGGCCCACATGTTTTTAGGGAGGACGAGCATACTCTAACAGTAATATCACAAAGATATTGTCACATAACTTTTTCCGGCCAAGTTATAAACAATTTCTTAAAATGTTTGTTTTGTTTTCTCAAAATGTATTCTTAACCGTCTCTCAAGTCACCCAAGTAACTCCCAGAAAAACCGAGGATATTGTGGATATAATATTACTGATATCAGCAGGATAATGCAAAGAACCACACGGCAAGAATCAATATTAATATGGCCGATTAGTTTGTCGAAACGGGGACATAATCTGACCAACCTGGTCGCCTGACTTAGCAGCGCCCAACTTTTTTATGTGAGGATTTTTAAATGGTCGTATATCCCATACTAGACCCCGTAATCTTCAAGTGCTCAAAACAACGTTGCAAACGAAATTGAACCAATTCCACTGGAGATGCTGGGCAGAATGATGGATGATTTTATGCGATGGTTAGAAGAATGTATAGCAGATTTTTTTATGTCCAATCAATAAAAAGTTATTCCATACCAAAAACCGTCAGTGCATTTTGGACTTCCCTGTATAAGGAAATACTGTGTTCCCATTAATATCACATTAGCTTATGTCAGTTACAATTTATGTTAACATTAAACAACATGAGCTGGAAGCAATGCAAGCAATTACAAATTTTTAATTAACTAATGTGCATAAAAAAGTAATAAAATTGTTGTATTTTTTTTTAATTATTACAACCCTTTAAATATTTAAAAAATTGTAATTTCTTAGCCAACTATTTGTCTATAAAACAAAGAAGGTTTAGCGCCATATTCCCAAAAAAAACAATTATGCAGCTACGGACACGTGTTTCGGAGTTATTGCCCCTCATCAGCGTAGCGTAGCTAAGGAATTGGATCTTTTAGTTCTTGTTCCTGATCGCTCCCATCGTAGATCCAATTCCTTAGCTACGCTACGCTGATGAGGGGCAATAACTCCGAAACACGTGTCCGTAGCTGCATAATTGTTTCTTTTTGGGGAATATGGCGCTAAACCTTCTTTGTTTTATTTTGAACCCCAATAAATCTATCTTGTTTTATTTGTCTATAATTTCGTCGACTTGTAAAGGATACCAGGGATTAAAACAACCCTTTAAAAAATTTTTTTAAAATTTTAATTTCTCAACCTGCTATTTGTCCATAATTTTGTTTAGATCGATGGTAAACAAACTCGTTAGTAATATACCTGTAAAGTTTCATCGACTTGCAAAGGATCCCAGGGGTTAAAACAGCCCTTTAAATATTTACAAAATATTAATTGCTCAACCAACTACTTGTCCATAATTTCGTTTTCATCGATGTTAAAGAAATTCGTTAGTAACATACCTGTATATTTTCATTGACTTACAAAGGGTCCCAGGGATTAAGCAACCCTTAAAATATTTAAAAAAATATTAATTTCCCAACCAACTATTTGTCCATAATTTCGTTTTGATTGATGGTAAAGAAACTCGCTAGTAATGTACCTGTAAATTTTCATCGACTTGCAAAGGGTCCCAGAGGTTAAAACAACCCTTTAAATATTTTAAAAAAAATTAATTTCTCAACTCGTTAGTAATGTATTTGCTAAATCAAACCTTTAAACATTTAAAAAAATTTAGCTTCATAACAAGTTATTTGTCCATAATTTGGTTTTCATCGATGGTAAACAAACTCGTTTGTTATGTACTTGTAAATTCTCATTGACTTGCAAGGTGTCCCAAGAGATAAAACAACCCTTTAACAATTTTTTAAAAGTTTATTTTTTCAACCAGCTATTTGTCCATAATTTCGTTTTGATTGAAGGTAAACAAAAGATTAATCAGATTATAATCAGATTACAAACAGATTATAATCAGATTCTAATCGGATTATAATCAGTTTACAATCAGATTACAATCAGATTGTAATCAGATTATAATCAGATTATAATCAGATTCTAATCAGATCTTAATCAGATTTTAAACAGATTATAATCAGATTACAATCATATTCTAATCATATTTTAATCAGATTATTATCAGATTTAATCAGATTTTAATCAGACTACAATCAGATATTAATCAGATTTTAATCAGATTCTAATCAATATAATCTGATTAAAATCAAATTATAATCAGTTTACAATCAGATTACAGTCAGATTATAATTAGATTCTAATCATATCCTAATCACATCTAAATCAGATTATAAACAGATTTCAATCACATTATAATAAAATTACAGTCTGATTCTAATCAGATTATAATTAAAATCTTAACCAGCTATTTGTCCATAATTTCGTTTTGATCGAT
Source organism: Rhamnusium bicolor (assembly GCA_029963845.1). Taxonomy (NCBI): domain Eukaryota; kingdom Metazoa; phylum Arthropoda; class Insecta; order Coleoptera; family Cerambycidae; genus Rhamnusium; species Rhamnusium bicolor. Next base: position 731,868 of record JANEYF010000415.1, read on the forward strand.
TGTAAACAAACTCATTAGTAATGCATGTACACTTAAATAGTTACTTCTATAATTTCTTTTTTATAGGAAGTACTTCTAAATTTGATTATTTGTGGTACTTATTCTACATCAGCATTTTTTTTTTGTAATAATTATATACCTATAGTTAATTTATTTCTGAGGATGATCTTTAGGTGAACATGGAGAATTTGTAAAACATAGTAATTTTGAAGAATCTATAAGAGTCCCGCTATTAATTCATGTTCCCGGTTTGTTAAATAGAAAAGTTGTATCCAGTGAATTGTGGAACTAATTGATATTTTTCCAATATTGGTAGAATTAAGGCAGATATCTAGTCCGTTACCACTTTATCCAAATCCTACTACAACACTCGTATAGTGAAGGACTAGGTTTGGTGCCCGTAATGATTGACGAAATTCAAAACAAGGTTAGTAGGTATATGTAATAGATATATTTTTTCTAATTTGAAATGTCATGACGATATCTACCATGATTTTCTATGTATTCTCTATAGAGGGTTGTGTTCGAGAAATGAGGATAGAATAAGCATTTTCGAGAGCCGATTGATTTTAAGGATGGTAATCTTTCTACCTGCGATATACAAATTCCGCAGCTATCAATCTTACTTGCTGGTTGGTCTAGTCGTAGATATGACGTCTATGGGTCTAGTACTTCAGGAACTAGTATTTCAGGAAATCACAGGTACAAGAACACTATTATTGCAGTGGCGTAAATATAAGTATGACCGAGCCGCCAATGTGCAAAGGATACGAACTGATATTTTTTTTACAAAGATCAACTCAATTTTTTAGGTAAATATACAGGTCTACGATATAAAATAGAAATCACTCTTGTTTAGTGACAAAAAATTGATTAGGAATATCACACATATAAATCTTAAATCCCGTAAATATTGTAACTCTGTTATGTAGGTGGATTGTTGTAATAGAATATGTCTGCGGATGGGGATTACAAGAAGTGATATTGCAAAAATATTTGACTTTTCGGGAAAAGTTGTTCTTTATAAAAGTTTTTGCTTTCCTAAAAAATAAAATTCAAGTTAAGAAACCTTATGTTTTTTCATACATATATCTTCAATTTTTGGAACAAAATGTTAGATAAAAAATTTGTTTCAAATTTTATAGTCAGTCAAAATCCAAAGTTTGAAACAAATTATAACTTTTTCATTTATATTGTTTTGCATGTTTTTCAGTAATATCAAGAAACCATGATGAAAGTAGTTTTTTTACTTATTGGAAATTCTCTATATGTTGTTCTACATGGTAAGACTAATCTGATATTAAAAAAGAAAATATCTTAAATCATTAGTGATTATGATGAAAAAATTGTTACAAGAAATATCTACTATTTACTGTATTTTTTAAAAGCATTTTTGTGTTAATAAATATAGCGTTTAATTAACCTTATTAACTTAAATTATTTTGATATTTTCATATTCAAATTTCATAAAATTTAAAAGTGTAAATCAATGATTTATTTTTTTAATAAATGTAGATGGAGATTCTGTCGACAATTCTGTTTATGCAAAAGAAAATGAGTAGCTCTGTCTCGATTTTGCACTAAGACTGTATCATATTGAACAATATACACATGATTAAAATTTAAAAAAAAACGTATCTACCATATTACAAAAGTAATAGAGCAAGAATTATTTTAAAATAAAACACGAAAAAATATGTGGTGTAAATAATATAATCCACATAACTCTCTAGTTTGGTTTTAAAATAGCCAACGATGTTTATAAATAAATAGAATCATCGACCATGCAGGAGGAGCAGTGGCAATATTATATAAAAACAGCAATAAATTATTCACTACACAATATCAACGCGGAAATACTGTTTATATCTAACTTCCGTTCCCAACCTATCTTTCTACTTTGTAAATAATAATTTGGTCAATTTATCTTGTAGTTTATGTGCAGAAAAATGCAGATTGATTATTATTGTAACTGAATTTTGTGCAACTTCGAGAATAATATAATAATTAATGTACAAGTTTTATCGACTTCTATAAATGTATTGAGTATTGGTTGCCATGGTTGAATTGGTATCGATTTAAATTTATGTGACATAAAATGTTTTGTTCGATAAATTTGTATGCAACACACATTAGCTTATTATTACAGTTAGTGGTATTATATGTATTGATTTTTTAATCATATTTTGTCCACAGTATAAGTATTATGTAGTAAATAATTTGGGACATATACTAGCAATTTTGGATTTTTCTGAATTGCGATACTACTTAAGAATTAAACACACTGACAACTAGAGCATGCTGCAAAAGTACTCAATAAATGATATTAAGTCCCTAAATAGGTGAACAGGTGAACTGAATTGAGTTAAACGGAATTTTTCTGTAATAAATTAATATTCTCGTATTTAGCGAGGTAGTAAATATAGAATAGATAACGTTGATAAAATTTAGTATCAAAAACGTATTCACTGATCGTGGCCTAGTCTAGAATTATTTTGCCTAATAGCCTAATTTATACGAGATGTAGGTTTAACAGTTGTATCAATTGTATCAATTGTATCAAAACTGCAACTAGAATGTAACATTCAAAAAACAATCATTACAACGCTTTAAAGAATCTGACATTTTATTTGCATCGTATTTATGCATTTCTAGAAAAAAATAATAAAATAATTATTAAATATTACGTAAGCATCCTTTCAAACCTAATATTACAACAGTAATAATTACCTACAGTTTCTTACATTTTATACTGCCATTCTTATCTGATTGCGCTAGTATAATAGTTTTAGGTTGATAATAAATCCAACGCGACACTTCAATACTAAGGAAGTTTAATGGTTGTGTATAGATTTCCCAAGTTATTTTCCTTTTTGATAATTATTGTAGTGGCGTTTTATTATACAATACATATACAGAGTAACTGGTAAGTCGACTTATTCCTTTGAGGGTGGGTTAGTAGAACTCATTTGCAGTTGATTTAGAGATTTAATAGTTTTTGAGATATTTTATTTTTATAATAAAAAAATAATAAAACTTTCCTTAATAGTTCAGTTTCCTGCGTCAGTTTATATATTTATGTAACAAAAATTAGGTTAAATACTTTAATAAGACAAAAAGACGAGCTAAAACACTACATTTGTGAAAAAAATTTCAACCCAATCGTACATTCATAGGAATTTATTTTTAAAACTTAATAATGCATTAAACGTGCAAATTATTTAAAAACTTCTCTACTTTATATATTACTTTTCGAATGAGGTTTATATGAAGTTTTAAAACTATATTTTACTTTCATAAATAACACAAAAATACTAGGTATAGGTAGAGCATCCATGGTTTTTAAATTAAAGAGATACAGGGTGTTTCGAAAAACATCTGCCATCGTTTAAACGAAGATTCTACACTAAAAAATAAGACAAATATACCTAATTCTTATAGGTCCATTTTGCTTCGTTTCTGAGATATTGAAGTTTTATTTTTCTTTGCGTTAACTATAAAAAAATATATACGCTACTGATTTTTTTTAGTTTTTTGATGGCCCAATTATGTAAAAAGTTAATTGCCGAAAAAATGTCACCTCTTGACGTTTTTTAGATATCGCCATCGTGTAGAAGATAAATGCAATTTTTAAGGTCTTCTTAAGTCTATTTAAAAAAATATTAAAATAATGCTATTAAATACCCTACATAAAAAATTGCATTTATCTCCTACACGAAACCTAAATCTAACAAAAATCAAGAGGTAACTTATTTTCAGCAATTAACTGTCTACATAACTGTGCCATCTAAAACTAAAGAAGTTAGTGATGTATATATTTTCTTTACAAAATTAACCGAAATAATAAAACTTCAACATTCTGCATTTCAAGTACGAAAGTAAGTAAGATAGTACCCATTTGTCTTATTTTTGAGTGAGAAATCTCCGCTTAAGCGATGACACATGTTTTTTGAAACACATAAGGGCAAGGGAAGTTTCTAAAAATAAAAAATAGTAATAAAATATCTCAAAAACTGTTAGGTTTTGCATTATGCATATTATAGTTAAATCAGTTGCAAATGAGCTCAACTAACATCCCTTGAAAGGAATACGGCGACTTATCATTCATGCACCCTGATGTGTAGCTATATATAACATTATTAATCAATGACTTTCTGAAGTTATTGATATTAATTTATTATTAAGCCTGGCTAAGGTCATTAATCCTACACAGACGTACTGGGTATGCATCATATCATAATACTTGAATAAGTACAATAATAAAAACAAAAATATTTTATATATTGTGATGTATGTTTTTGTACTATTTCATTTCCTTTAAATTCTTTTTTATGTATTTCCTTATATTTTGCAAGCTTAGTGCTGCACATTATTATTAAACTGTTAAATGACGTTCACACATGTACATTGTATAGATATACAATGTACATGTGTGAACGTCTAAGTTATCACTTAGATAAATGATAACTAATAATAAATAAATGAATAAAATAAATGGAAATAAATTTTATTAATACTGGTACACTTTATAAAAATATGTACAGAACTCACCTTCTTAAGCAGATTTATGAAGTAGCTTGGTTGTCTTATCACAAACTGGAGCACTTCTATAATAACTGTGTAGCATCAGATATGTTTCTACAGTTGTCTCAATAAGCGATGTTCGCTGCGGTGAATAAATATGTTTGTATTTTAAATCGACATCTACGGAAGTAATACAGGCATAAGTAAAACACTTTTGTGAACTCATTTAACGCAGCTGTAGATGCACCATCAAAAATTTGTCTTAATTTGGTAAAATCAGTGTATTTACGTCGTCCACTATTTGCAGCGATTCCACTAATGACAACGAAGTATTTTGCAATTTTTCTATTGCGTCGTGTAGTTCTCTATAATTGTTATAAATAGTTTTTAAATCTGTTTCAAGGAAACATCTTGAAAGCTTGTTTGGCTTTCCTTAATAGCTGCAGCCTCATTAGGGTTGAACTGTAGTATCACAGCTTTTATTTGTTTAAAATATTCAGCATAATAAAAAGCTGCCTTCAACCACGTTCCCCAACGTGTAAGAATCGGCTCTGGTAGTTCCGGAATACCAGGACACAGTGTGTGAAATGCTCGAAGCCGTTTAGGAGATTTGAGAGATACTGTTTTTGTATTTGCTATTAATGCATCTACCTCTGGAAAACATTTTCGAATCGTTTCTGCTACAAGATGGAACGCATGCACTTTACACGTAACATGTAAAAACCTACAATCGTCTCTTTGAAGAAAACGTCCCACCAAACGCATTTTCACAGCACCGTCGGTCACAAACATCAACACTTGACTTGTTGACAGTTCAAATTTTTCGAAAGTCTCCAACACCATCCGCGTAATTGTTTCGCCAGTACACGCAGTTAGTCTTTCGCTAGCTAGTAAAAGTGGAAATGTTGGTTTAACAGGGTCGAGTACACATACTATAACATTTAAAATAGAATTTTTTTACAATCTGTCGTCTCGTCAACACATAACAACAGCCGTGTATTTTTTAATGCACATTTAATCCTATTTACAATGTCTTCACGAACACTTGGTACATATCTACGTAACGATGAACGACTTGGTAAATTCACCTGGGAATTGTATTTATTCCAGAACTCTCGAAATGCTGGTTTATCCAATATGCGCACTCAGGGTAACATCACAGGCAATCAGCATTAACAGTAAATCAAACATAAACTGAGGTTCCAAAGAAGACACGCCATTTTTTTTTATTTTTATGCCAGTTACCATTGACATGAATTTTGCAGCAGTATTTATTCCAGCACATTAAGTCTTGATCACAAACTTTACAAATTATTTTACATCCATCATAGAATAAATCCGGAAATTCACCGATAAATTTATTCACTTTATCAGCGTACAGTCGTTTTCTACTCTTTACGCTCAACATTATTTATTATTTATTAGTACTCTATGCATCGACCGACAGATAACAACTGTGACGTACTTTGCTGCACTACACAAGGGCAGAAGTGTCACTTTGACGCCCAACACTACGGCGGTGCTCACGGTATGGATATCTCGGGCGCCAGTTTCTGTTTAGAGTGGAGAAACACCACTTTACTCTATCGGCGGGACGATAGAGGCCGGGCAACTACAGTGAAGAAACGGATAAGCCAGGGGTCGAGAAAAGGTAACTTACACACTGCAGTTAATGAAACGACTCTCATTCAATATATTTACATTTATTCTACACACTGATTATTATTTACACTTTATATACACCTTAGTAACTACAACTTATCCTACAAAAGGTCTTAACCACGGGCGAGCGGGGGCAGTAAGCGGACGGTCAAGCGGTGTGATACGGTAATCCGGTGAATTAAGCGATGAAAAGGTAACCAGCAATAAATTAATCGGTCACAAGCAGATGGCGGACGGATACCAGGAGGGGAAGCAAGCGCCAATACAAGCACACTAAGATTTACCAAACCTTTATCAAACCTTGCTACCTACTTCCGTATCCTGGGCTGCTTCCTCTCTGCAGCAGTCGGGGTCTGCACGTCTGGTCGGTACGGGCGGCAGCAACGGACTCTCCTGGATGCTCTGAAAAATCCTCAAGCTACTAAACTCTGCCAAAAGCAGAAGTAAGATGAGACGGGGTAGTCATGCGCGGAATATAGCAATACGTCACCCGAATTCAATTTAAATAAAACCTATACCTTTATACTCACAACAAGATTACTTACTATGCTGGTCGGCGTGGTTCTTCAGTTAGCAGCTAAACGGTAGCTGACTTGTTCGAAAAATCGTCAAGCTACTAAACTCTGCCAAAGGCAGAAGTAGGATGAGCGTGGTAGTCATGCACGGAATATCGCAACTACGTCACCTTTTTACCGACTTAGAAAAATTCGCAATTACATTTGTATACCTATGTACCTCAATACTCACAAGATTACTTAATGTCCTAGTCGGCGTGGTACTTCGGTTGGCGGTCCGACGGGGACTAACTTGTCTGCAAAATCCTCATGCTACTAAACACTGCCAAAAGCAGAAGTAGAATGAGACGCGGTAGTCATGCGCGGTATATTACAACTACGTCACCAGTTTACGGAATAATTCCGCAGTAAATTTAAATACCAATATCTTTATACTCACGAGCTTACTTACTGTCCAAGTCGGCGTGGTGCTTCGGTTGGCGGTCAGACGGGAACTAATTTGATTGTTTCCAGTCTCGGGCTCCTTCATGGTAGCGCGGGCATAAGGGTACCGGAGGCACAATGCGCGCTTCGCGTTTCGCGATTCACGTACTGCCGGCCACTCGGCCTATGTAGAATGTTCATAAAAACATATCAGTACTACCTATCTATAATTAACAATTAAACTATTAATGATCAGCTGACAATACCACTTATTACAAGCGCAGTACTACAATGGTCAAAATATTTTTCGAAACAGACAAACAGCACCCAGTTACCCAACTTAATTCTATAAAATAAAATCACTTCGTTACACAACTGAAGTGTGTCGTGTCATCGTCATCGTAAACAAGCGCGCGATGGCATTGGTATTGCGCCCGACCCTGAATCTACCATCGCTTGGCCAAGCTTATTTATTATCAGTGTAGGATTAAAGTTCTTTGTTCTTAACAAAAATGCTAAGCTAACATATTAATTATTATGTATTTTAGCTGCCTATTTACAGTTTGTATATATGCATGGAAATTTTGTGAATATTCAAATGGGCTTAAAAATGTCGGTTTCATATGTACAAACTTTTATGCCATACCTGTTTGAAAGTTCGAGCATACTTTCCCTATAATATAGTTAGCTACAATGATTTCTTTAAATTATTTATACTTTAATAACATAAATAAATGTTATTTTTAGGTCAAGAAAATTAACTAACGTTGGACAATTTACTGGAAATTTCAGAAGAACAGATTATAGAACTTATTCCTCAAATCAGAAAGAGAATAAAATTCATAAAACACTTAAAAATACGTAAAGAAGTAATGTGCCTTCCTGTGGTAAATTTGAAGTCTCATACAGTGTGTTCACGAATGGACTTATACTAATTACTAATTAACGGAAATAGTGCCTTGTATTGAAAACTGACTTTTTTTAAAATAATTAATTATTTCTGTTTGGCTCAAAGTTTTAGGATTTTAAAATGATTAGTTACGTGGATCACCTTTTATTATGTAGTTTTCCTTACTTAAATTTTAATTCCGGTTCGGTTGTAAATGTTTCAATTAATTATTATCCACAAAATTTTTTATGTAATGAAAGTTTGAAAAGGCAAAATTTAATTTTTGTATTGGTATTAAGTAAATTCTTAATAACTATTGATATTATCTGAAAGTCACATTTAATATTTTATTCATGTCCCATTTAAAGTCAAATGTACATTAATAAAATATCAGGTAAAAAATTATACATAAATGGTACTATCCGAAATTAATTATCTATATTTTATTATTTAATAATTATAACCCATTTACACAAAAAATTTTATTCAGTTTTAACATCATAACATATTTCTTCATTGACTGATTCTTTGAAATATTTTTAAATATAATTAAGCACGCCTACAGAAATATTTTAGTGGGGGCAAAATATCAGTTCTCTACCAAAATTATAATACAATTCAATATGGGCATTCTCTTGAAACTTTTTACACTAGTTTTCCTATAGGGTAATTTCATATATCTGTGGATTATTTTCTGATTGAGTATATGTACACGAAAACCCGCTAATAAATGTAATTTTAAATTACTGATATCGTATTGTCTTTGTTGGTCCCTTTCATAGATTTTTACGTATGGTCTCCTATTACTCAAATAATAATGGCAATAATACAAAGTGGTTTATAACGGATACAGTCAATTATATCTTCATGACAAATTTAAACAAAGTATTTTTCCTGTTTCTTTATTTAAAATTTTACAATCTCCAGCAACAAGTTATTCTCGTTCCGAAAAAAAAGTGAAAAGTGGTGTTACGCAAGGCTCAATTCTTGGACCTGTTCTTTTTCTAATTTACATCATCGATCAAGTTGATAATTTTACAAATGTTCAGTTTTGCCTATGTGCAGATGATACAGGTATATTATTCAAAAACTCTACCTGAATGTGGGGAAATATTACATAGCCTAAACGACTGGTTCTCTGCAAACAGATTAATCCTGAATTTAATAAAAACACACAACATCACATTCCAAGATATTGATTTACATCATGGTACTATTTCCTTAGTAAATAGTATTTAATTTTGGGGAATATGTATAGATGAGAATCTCAAATGGAGCTAAACCAGAGGCTTTTTAGTACTTCTGATGCATTATTTATTATAAGAAAAAATATCGGGCACAAAACATCGATAATTGTGCATTATGCATATTTTCATACTACATTACATTACGGGATTGAATTCTGATACTACTGAAGTTGAAGCTACATTTAGAATTCAAGAAAAAGCAATAAGATCAATATAACGTTTAAGACCGACTGAATCGTGTAGAGAATATTTTAAGTATCTTTGAATAGTGACTTTGGTTAATCTTCATATTTTTCATGCACCTGTATTTCGATATAAAAATAATTTAAGTAAACACATGGATATCCATAAATATAGTACACGACAAAATGATCAATACAGTGTAGACTTAATTATTGTCACCGGAAATGCGGGTAGGGAAAATTTTCAGAAGAATTCGTTGTCGTATGCAACTAGTAAGAATTTGCTAATATGTTGTTTAAAAATACCCTCTGGATAAAATAACGTTAAAAAAATTTCAATAAAATGCCTCTAGTTAGTATTCAAAATATCGTACCTAGGAGAGAAATGAGTCCTTTCATATCCAGTACTGAATTTCGAGTAGTTTAGTAAACACAGAACCAATAGCACCTATTTGCATCTCGTAAAGGCGTAGCTATGTACGGAATATTTAATCCGTAGTATCCATAATGTCATTAAGTGATTTTTCACAACAGAGAATTTTGATTTATAGAAAATTTTTATTGCGCTTCTTTCAGAGTTTCTTTGAGAAACGGCTATTGATGTTTTCAAATGCTTATGCATATATAAAATTGTTTCTGTTCTGACTATACTAAAATATGACTTGATTTAATATTTTATATAGAACAGTTACAATGGAATCCTAAATAAGTTGTGTTATTGTATTTTGGTGATATTGATTGTATTGACAAAAAACCAAATACCTCATTAGGTAAACGTGACTGATAATATTGTTATTACTTTTTAATGCTTTTATATTTATTATAAACCCTTTTGCTTAAATATATTTATGCGATTAGGTGAATTTACGAATTTTTAAATTGTTTTCAAAATGATAATATTTTTAATCTTTTAAATGTTTCTATTTTAAGTATGATTTTATCTATTGGATTTAATTATATAAATATTGATTTAAAAAATGGTTGCTGTAGTCCTGAGGATGACATTAAATATTGTCGAAACGTCGACCAAATGAGAATTTGAAGTCTTCTTACATTTTTAACCATTTTAGATCCGACAAAATACCAACATTTCACAATAGTTTATAATTTCATGAAATAATTTATGGAAAGTTTCATGAAAGTTTTATAACTTCATGGAATATAAATGAAATTTCAGGACTGTTTCATGACATGAAAGTTTTCAAATTCCATGAATTAAATTAGTGAAATTTCATGAAACATAAGTATTTAAGAATTCTTTAAGTTTTTGTCACTAATTAATATTGACAATACTCATTTAACACATGTTAATTTTTAATCAAAACATAATTTACAACATAGAGCCATAAATACTCAATCCGACATTCAGGAAAGATTCTTAGGTGTTGAAACAATAATTCCCAAATCTAAAAATGTTTATCTGAATAATTTAAAAACTGTAACTTAGAAATTGATTTTTTTTAGATGAAAATTATGTTTTAATATATTTGTAAAATTTCAACAAAAAAAATGTTATAACAGCAAATACATTTATATTAAGGCTGGGAATCGAATACGAATAATTCGAGTATTCGAATATTCGAGTAATCGAATACGAATTATTTCAATGGGAAATTATTCGAATATTAGAATACTCGAATACTCGAATATTCGAATATTCAAATATATTCGAGTATTCGAATATTCAAATATATTCGAGTATTCGAATATTCGATCATATTTGAGTAAATTTGAATATTAAAATATATTATTAAATTATGTACGAATAGGTATGCAGTACGCATCCAACCAAAGTAGGTAGATAGTAGGTATAGGTAGGTACCTATTCTAAAATCCAAATATATAAATAGATCACATAGTGGCACGTTTTACTCCCAGTCAAACTATTCCATCTCTTTCTCTCACAGAAGTATAATAAACTAGCTCTGTTTTCGTTTTATTTAAGTTTCAATAGTTAAATACTAACTAAATAATTCTGGTCTTTAAAGCACATGTACAGGAGACATACCCTATTGTGGGTATGGAAAGCAAATCAAATTGCCTGCTTAGTGGTTTACGTCACGACTATTATTGTGGTCTATCCAACCAAATACTCAAATATAGTATTCACTATTCACTAGTATTCAGTGCTATACCTATTAATAATGAATATTCGAGGATCCGGATTATTCGGATACCTATTCGAATAATTCGGATTGTTCGAGTATTCGATTATTCGAATTATTCGAATAGGTAATCGAATAATTCGAATTATTTGAATTTCCGAATACTCGAATTATTCGAATATCCGAATACATATTCGAATAATTCGAATAATCCGAATATTCGAATATCCGAATCGTTCGAATATTCGAATATTTTTTCGAACGAATATACGAATACTAAAATCTGGAAAATTCCCAGCCTTAATTTATATACATTTCATTATGTATCCCTCAGATTTGTTTCGAGTTATATTCTTATTAATAAAACATCATGTTTTATAAGATTATTATTTCTTTTTTAATTCTTTTACATTTATTATAAACTTTTTTGCTCATATGTATTTATGCGATTAGGTGAATTTACGAATTTTTAAATTGTTTCCAAAATGTTAATATTTTTAATTTTTTAAATGTTTCAATTTTAAGTATGTTTTTAATAAATAAGTATTGGTAAAAAAAAATTGTAATTTGCTATAGTCCTGAGAAAGACATTAAATATTGTCGAAACGTCGATCAAATGAGAATTTGAGGTCTTCTTATATTTTTATCCATTTTAGTTCCGACAAAATAGCAACATTTCACAATAGTTCCTAATTTCATGAAATAATTGATGGAAATTTTCATGAAAGTTTTATAACTTTATGGAATAAGAATGAAATTTCAGGACTGTTTCATGATATGAAAGTTTAATAATTCCATGATATAAATTAGTAAAATTTCATGAAACATAAGTATTTAAGAATTCTTTATATTTTCATCACTAAATAATATTGACAATACTCATTTAACACATGTTAACTTCTAATTAAAATATAATTTACAACATAGATCCATAAATACTCAATCCAACATTCAGGAAAGATTCTTTGTTGTTGAAACAATAATTCCCAAATCTAACAATGTTTAACTCAATAATTTAAAAATTGTAACTTAGAAATGGATTTTTTAGATGAAAATTATGTTTTAATATATTTGTAAAATTTCAACACAAAAAAATTTTATAACAGCAAATATATTTATATACAACATTATGTATTCCTTAAATTTGTTCTGAGTTATAATTCTCATTAATAAAATATCATGTTTTATAAGATTATATTTATATCAACACTAACCAAGTAACTTCTATAAATAAGCAGAAGTGTTTTCATTACCATACGAAAATGAAATACGGATACTTACGTGATATTTTAATTTTAAAAAGTAATGACTAATAAATATGCTTCTAGCAGTTTAAATTAGATCTTTAGGCTATGTTCGTAACCTGTATTATTTATACTAGAAACTTTTTTATTTTGTTTCCGTTAAAAAGTTCTATATTTCCGTGTTTGTATTCCATTTACAATATCCCTAAATGTACCATTCCGTTATTAAATATAACTCTGTTTACAGCTTTTCTCTAGTTTTGCTGGAGATGTATGTCAATTTAAAACGTACGATACCTAGATAAAGTTTCAAACACATTAAAAGTTTCATGGAAATAATTAATTCAAAGATAGAAGTGCAATATCGACAGGCTCTAGGGCAGAAATACGGCGATAAATTGGTTATTCATGTTTTACTAGCATCACTGTCCTATCCTGACTTGGCTATATTAGGACACTTGATCCTAGTAGGTAGTGCAAATTTATTTACTTTACAACTGACGCAGCGGAAAATGTTGATTTACGATTATTTTCTCTATTAACCAAAATATACTAAAATCTACCACTTGCCGCAACAAACTGTCGATTCTACTGTATCGGTGTTCTATTGGTGTTCTATATGTTTTTGATTCATCCCTTAGATTAGGCAGTAAGTAACATACTATACCATATATTATTACAGATCCCGTCATCAACATGTATGATTTTCGCAACACTCAGTTAACATTTATCCAGATTATTTAAGATGTTGTTGCTACGCATATTTAGAAAGAAAATACCTTTCAGAGTTTCAGTATGCTGTGGAAAGATTCGATTTAGCCACCACTTGTTTTATAATCACCATGAATTATAAAAAAAGATTATAAGGTAAAATAAGATAAAACTAAGTAAATAAAACAACTGGATTATTTATAAATTGATTGAATGTAACTAAAATAAAAGTTACTTCTATGATGTATTAACCAATATGTAACAAATTGGAAGCAGTTCACAAAATCAGTATCACGTGACGTCAAAGTTGAATTGTGTGATATTTATGAATATATTTGCTATAATTTGTGTAACAGTAAAAAGGGGGAAAATAAAAAGAGAACTATTTTAATTCATATTGTACAAACCTTTCAAAATTTAGTGGTTTTATTGATATATCTACCAAAACAAATCGTTACAATAAAATACATAACTAGGTGAATGCTTATATTGCATTCTATGTTACAATAGAGCCTTGAAAGCGAAGGCAGGAAGCCACGTCACTAGAGGAAATAAGCAATAGCTGGATCCTTAAATTAAAATAAAACACATTAACTTCTCTATCCAGATCTTTGAACAGGAGTTTCACGACAATTTGTTTGTTTACTAAAGGAATCTATACAGTTAATTAGTGAAGAGATAAAGAAATTTTATTTCATACTCAGGAGCGTAAACTCTAGGCTACACGGTATAAGCGCTTTATTATTCGATTTTAAAAAGTTAAAAACTACATTTAATGTAAATTCATCTAAAATAGAAGAAATGTTTTTAAAATTGAGCTCATATCCAAACGACGCACAGTAAGGAAGCCATACCACCACCTAAAAACAAACATAATATAAAATAGAGGTCCAGTTATCAACAAATTTATACATCTCAAAGCAACCAATCGGCGTCTATGTAGATCATTGAAAAAGTTACAACATCACGTTACACCGAGAGGAAGGAAATTCCCATCTCTGCCCTACAAGTGAGGGAAGTGAAAGACCATCAAGGATTGGTAAGGAAATATTGCCTCACTGATTCCAGTAGGGAGGAGTGGAGTAAAGGGAGAATTTACTTCTCTCCGGACTCTCTAGTGTGCTACACAGACAGTTCTTGTGTAGCCGCCAGACCATCTTTCGGTGCGGAAATATATTTGGGAGGCAGAGAAGTGCAGAAGAGCTTTGCTCTAGGATCGTACACCAGGGTCTTCCAGGCAGAGGTTTCTGCCATCCTAGCGGTGGCAGACAAGGAACGGTGTGGAACAGATAGGTGGCATACATCTGTTCCGACGAGTCAGGTTGCTCTAAAAGTGGTCCCCGGGACGAGTTCTGGAGTACGAGGACACCCTAGAAGAGCTTACCAGGCATAAACAATTAAGACTGGTGTGGGTCCCGGAACATACCGGGGTTCCACGCAACGAAAGGCAGATAAATTGGCTAGACTGTAAGCCAAGAAACCCTGCCTCGGGCCTAAGTCTATGTTGGACATTACAAAAAGACAGGTCACGATGGTCCTCAATGAGTGGGCCATGGAATACTGAGGAAGCATTGGAGGACCAACAGGGCCTGTAGACAAACTCGAGATTTTGTGGCAGGGCCGAACAAGTCGAGATCGGCCTGTTTACGGGGTTGGAGACAAAAGACTCTTTTAATCGGTATTCTGACAAGCAAGCCACCGTAGACTTAGAAGAAATCTAACTCTAATATGTGTTCAGGAAGATCCTACATGTTCAGGATTCGAGAGTGATGGGGCAGTGTGAAGCGTTTGGGCACCTGAGGTATGGCATTTTTGGTACTGAGGCGCTTCTAAGGAGGAAATGAGCTCCTACGTACTGAGTGACATCCTAACCTTCATTAGAAGATGAGAGAACCACATGCTGAGAGGTTGGGTAAAAGGGCCCGTCTGCTTCCTACTTACCAAGCGTCAGCCTCCTCTACCTTTACCATTATTACCATTATCATTACATTGAGAAAACAGTCTAAAAAGGAAAGTATTCTCTTAAGAATAAGGTTTTACAAAGGAAAAATTCACCACTCCGACTAATTGTTAATAACGCACTCTTATAAACCCATATCAAACTTTAAGCGTTCCCATGTTGTCTGAAGATTAAAACCGTTATTTATTAAATCATAAATAAGTAATGTAATAGCTGTAACAACTTATAAGCAGCTAACTTTGAATCTAGGAGACAAAGTATGTAGAACTGAAATTATTATTCAGTTTCTGTTTTAGATCTGATTTGGCTATAACGTATTTTATGATTCCTAACAAGAAATGTTTGATTCATAGAAATGCCTCAGAAATATTCTTAAGAAAGGAAAACAAAAATCGTTAATTCTGAATTAATAACTGATATCACAATTGGTATTTTAATGCGCCTGAAAACTGTGACGTAACCCATACCCAAATAACAGTTGGTAGCATTGAAAAGTTTCTAAACAAAGAAAAAGTTAAATGACAGTTTGTTGTGTTGAAAGTACCAAAATATTTAATGAAATTCGAGACAAAATACGTCAAATTAAAATTTTACGTGATTTCTTTGCATAATTGCTTAAATTTGGAAATACACTCTGCAAATCACTTTGCAAACCTAAAGATAGATTTTTCGTATTTATTGCTTTGATTAATAAAATAATAAATATTAGAATCAATGAAATAAACATAGTATATACAGATTGCTTGTTTTAATGTCGCCTATTTTTGAAGGAAGAGCAAAAAGTTAAATGACAGTTTGTTGTGTTGAAAGTACCAAAAGATTTAATGAAATCCGAGACAATTAAAATGTTACGTGATTTCTTTGCATAATTTCTTAAATTTGGAAATACATTCTATCACTTGGCTTTGATTAATAAAGTAATATTAGAATTAATGAAATAAACATAGTATATAAAGATTGCTGGTTTTAATGTCGCCTATTTTTAATGAAGGTTGTAGATAATTTCTTGGACTATCTCACTTTGTAAACAAATTATTATTCCAAGTCCTACTTTCTTACTTATGAAGAAAGATCTAAAAATTTACGTTTTTTTAAATAGAATTTTTTTTATTAGAAGAGATGTAACAAAATTTCATTCCATTTTCTCTCTATCAAAGATAATGGTTTATGAAGAAACATTCCCAATTTTTAAACATCTTTGTCATATACTTTATTTAAAAAAAAAACTGTGGAAAATAGTGTCATATAAAAAATAGTTACAACTTATTGCAAAAAAAAGTTGAAGCTTATTGTATTCCAAAAAACTAAAAATTAAAATTGTTCGAAATGTCACAACGCATCTTGTGTCAAAACATGCCCGTGATAATAACGAGTTTATTATAAATTTAGGTTAATTTCCAGTACATTAGTTCTATTAATCTTAGCAAGCATAACAAATTTATTTTAAGAATATTCTTCACACTGTCGGTTATTTCAAAGCATATTAATAGGTACTCACAGAATTGTTGTGCTTGGGAAGCAATACCAATATTAATCGGCTATTTTATTTGTTTCTTTATAATTACCTAGTGTTTGACAATTTGTTTATTGCGAGGTTTATACTCAACGGTGATTTCTAGAGAGTAAAGGTACGTTCAGTACGGAGCTTGGATGATAGGGTATAGATGATAGATGAATGATGATAGAATAATAGTAGAAAATATAAGCGCTGATAGGTGTTCACAACGAAGGTTTGCATAAACGCTTTTAACAGCTAGTATATTTCAAAATGTCTAGCGAAGATGATTACTTTTGTTCGGCAGCAACGAAATATTACATTTTCACTAAAAGGAAACAAAAATTAAGAAAGTATCATGTGCATCCCATAAATAGGGAAAGGCGCCGACTGGGTGAATTTCACCATTTATATCCTCAACTGCGGAAATATCCCCAGCGGTTTTACGCATATTTAAGAATGGAGCCCGCGGTGAAAAGTACTGTAGAATTGTTATGGAACGAATTACAACCTTTACATATGCCAACACCAACGGAAGAAATGTTCGTCGAAATATCTAAAAAATTCAACGAAATGTGGAATTTCCCAAATTGCATCGGTGCCATTGATGGCAAACATATCCGCATAATCAGTCCTAGCCACTCAGGAACCATGTATTACAACTATAAACATTTTTTTTCAATTGTACTATTGGGTATTGTAGACGCAGATTATAAATTTGTAATTGTTGATATTGGAGGGTATGGAAAGCAAAGTGATGGCGGCACTTTTCGTTCATCAGCTTTGTTCAAGTTAATGGAACAACAGCAATTGCAAATAACATCTGACAATTTTCTACCCAATACTGAAATATAAATGCCGTATGTTTTTATTGGGGATGAAGCTTTTCCTTTGTTAGACAATCTACTGAAGCCTTATGGAAAGACTCAGCTAAATCCGGAGACAGAATATTTTAATAAAAGACTGTCCCGGGCAAGAAACATTGCAGAATGTACATTTGGAATTATTTATTCCAAATGGCGAATATTATCAAAGGCCATTGAAACTGATGAAAAAACAGCTGATAAAATGATAAAAGCTATATGTGTTTTACACGATACTATAATAGACAAAGAAGGTTTTCAACGTCATCTAACAGAAGTTGCGGACATTCCCATGGTAGCGAATTTTCAACACCGTCAAAGTGGACGCTTAGCAGATACGGCAAAATTTGTTAGAGATACATTTAAAAGTTATGTTTGTAGAAATCGTATACAATATTGTTAAAATAATAAAAATAAATAAAATTCAAATTAATACACAATAAATTGTATTTTATTTAAAAATAAAATTATTACTTTTACTAACTTGTAGCATTCATATTTTTCCCTATTTCTTCCCACTGTTTTTCCAAAATAAATCTATTGTGGTGATCAGGATGGGCCTGATTCCACAACGATTCTCTAATAAACACTTTTCTGATTAATTCTTCGGCACCCATACTCGTACTGCAGCTCGCAGAAGAATAGAACGGACTATTCCACAAAATATAATCGAGTATAAACCACTCGTGTATCATATATCCCGTGCTAGTATCACAGCTCTGTACTGAACGGCTGCATTGAAATACACTGTAATATTCTATAAGCGCTTGTAAAAGTTACCTACCATCCAGTCTATGATGTATCATCCAAGCTCCGTACTGAACGTACCTTTACAGTCTTAAAGTAAATATTTACTACTTCTAATATAACTCTAATTTGCAAGTAATAAAATTGCTATACTAATTATTTAAGGTGACCATATTTAAATAAAAACATAAGATAGGTAAATAAAGTTTTTTTGTGGGAAACACATAACAAGCAAAATGTAAATTTTAATTTATACTCATAAATGTGCAACAAAAATTATGATACCACAGTATTCCAACAGAGGGATAAAAAGTTAATTTACAAAATAGTAATAAATACTAGAAATAATATCTAAATAGGTACCAAAGTCGAAATCCTCTCAATTTATTTAACTGAAGATTAAATAAATTTTTGCCAACACGCAATTCTTAATAATTTATAAATTTGTATACTAAAGGAAATGATTGGTAATGATGGTAATCCTTCTTAAGGCCGTTGTGCATACCATTCGCAGACCGGTTTCTGGTTTTTGCCTTCATCAGTGCGAAGTAGATATACACTATTGGAAACAGTTTAATTAGAAAGCCTGCTATAGGTGTGTGCATAAAGATGAAAATAGCAGTTATGCATGCGACAGAAAGTGACTTTTGCATCGATGTTGCCTCATTGTACGTTGTGTTTATGAAGTAACGAGGGCATGCCTCATGGTATCCCTTCTTTCCACACTCAGTTTATTGTACAAATATTGGGAGTTTACGAAAATTCTATCATTTTGCAAATATTCTCTATCTAAAACTATAGTAATAACATAGACAGAGACATTGAATTGGCCACTCGAGGTAAATTTTCCTAACCCCCTACAACCACGAATGTACGAATACGGCCACTGGTATGAACAATTAGTAGCGGAGGGGGATCCTCAGTCGCGATTTGATGATCGTGGTAACCGTGGTCGCCCTGTCGTGGTTTCATCTGCAGGTAGGGTAAAAAAATACTGTACGCCATTCCCAGTGCATGTCTGATAGCCAATAAATTATTCATCTTTAGGTCACGAGCTGCATTAGCCCGTGGCGACGTAGTGGTGATGTTTTGATCAGTACATTTCAAAAACATGTTGGATATGGTTGTTATTTCTATAAATAACTACGTATCCCTGTTTATTTCGAGAATTTCTAGTTCTTTGATGCATATTGTTTTTAAAATGCATCAAGAAACTCAGTGACATTTCAATAATGAATCGCCCGATAACTCCCACAGCAGTATTACCGTCGTAATACCACTTTATCATTTACACTTTTTTTTCGGTTGCATAAATATACATTTTCAAATTAAGGAGAAGTGCCAGTTTAACCTGCCACATTAACGACCGAGACGATAAAAAAGGAAATGAGACAAGAGCAACGTGAGAGCAGTTCACCACGTGACCACACAATTGTTTATTGCAGTGTTACCAAACTGTTAAAATGTGATTATCAGAAAGTTACAATAAATTATCAGATTTTAGGAAAAATTATCAGATAATTCAAACAACACACATATGAAATCATTTTTTCATTTGGTGAACTTGAGACAACTTTGTAATTCTTTCACGCATTTTGAACCTAATAAAAAATACCATTATCTGTGTTTGTCTTTAATTTATTTCTGGTTTTGAGTTTGATATTTTTGGTTTTGATTGAATTAAGTTAACCTTTGAAAAAATGCGTTCACATGTAGCACTGAGCGCAGTCCGCACTCAATACAAAAAGAGGGGCAGAGCTCACGTTGCGTGAAGACGTTTAGGAGATTTAAGAAACACATTTTTGTACTTGCTATTGATGCATCTAACTCTGGAAAACCTTGTCGAATAGTTTCTGCCACAAGGTGTAAAGCATGCACTTTACACGTAACATGTACCAACCTACAACCGTGTTCTTGAAGAAAACGACCTACCAAAATGCATTGTCGCGGCACCATCGGTCACAAACATCAACACTTGGCTTTTTGACTAGTCAAATTTTTCTAATATCCCCAGCACCAGCACCTTGTTAGCTAGTAACAGTGGAAATGTTGGTTTAAGAGGGTCTAGTACACGTACTATAACATTTAAAATAGAATTTTTTGTACAATCTGTCGTCTCGTCAACAAATAACCACAGCCGTGTATTTTTTAGTATTTTTTAGTACATTTGATCTTATTTACAATGTCTTCGCTTACAGTTAGTACATAGTTACGCAACGTTGTGTAACTTGGTAACGTCACCTTGCGATCGTATTTATTCCAGAACTCCTGAAATGGTTGTTCATGGAGTATGTGCAGCGAAACATCACAGGCAATCAGCACTAAGAGTAGATCGAACATAAATTTTGTTGTCGAAGGCACGCTATTTTTTTTAGTTTTATGTTGAACAAAATTTACGTGACGTTTATAATCACGTTTGTCCCAGCACATCAGGTCTGTCTCGCACACCTTACAAATTATTATAGCACCATTGTAGAATATATCCGGGAATTCACGCTTTACAAAGCGTAAACATGCTTTCCCTACTCCAAACCCCACCACGGACGTAGTCAATTTTTATTTTCAAAATAAAAAGTCATTATTTTGAGCAGGTCTTTTGGAATTTTTTCTGTGTACATGCAATCACCCACATGTTCTCTATAACTGACTTTTTTAATTATTAAAATTTTTTATGTTTTATGAATTATAATGCATTGTTTGTTTCTGTGCAAGAAAATGCCTCCATGCGGAATGACAAAAAGGTGAAAAATGACATGTGCTGCCACAACACCGGCAACAAGGAAGGCCTAGCCGTACCTGGACGGTATTGCCGTCCTGGCTGGATACCATTTTTTGTCAACTTTGTCCCTTATGTTATATTGTTTGTTTGTTTTTATATATTTATATATGAAATAATTAAAATAAAAAAGTAGCTTTAATTAGAAATGTATATAAAATAGGAAATAAAACTGATTAAATTGAAATTGAGATTTCACCGATAAATTTATTCACATTATTATCAACAATACAACGGAGAAAAATAAATTACGTTGTACACACCACAAGGCACAACAATAGACTAAAATCAAATGTTAGTGTTTGCTAAAATAGTTAACAAGTCTCGCTTACGTATTTGGGTATTTCTCTACTTGGCACCACCCGTGACTTGCGGACCGATTTGCCACCTCTACTTATAAGGGGTACCGGATCACATATGGAAGGGATACGATGAGGCGTGCCCTCGTAACTTCGAAAAACACAAAATAATGCAGAAAAAGGCAACAGTGATGCACTAGCTTTTTCTGTTGCATACATGATTTTGCTATTTTTATCCTTTATGCACACACACAAAGCAGGCTTTCTAATTAAATTTTTTACAATAATGTACAAACGACAGCAAGATAAAATTCAAACTAACTAGTATTCAGCACTTGTACTGTACATTCATGTAGAGACTGGTGAGTCTGAACTTTTCTCTTGCTGTCATTGTGTATGTACCTACTTCGCACTGATGAAGACAAAAACCAGAAATCGATCTGCGAATGGTATGTACAATGGCCTCAAGAGGGATTTCCATTTATGTGGTAAAAATTTTTACTATTAGGCAACCGTAATTAAAGTTTAATCACTTCTTTTAGTATGATACAAATTTATAAATCGTTAAGAAGTGTGTGTTGGCAAAAATTTATTTAATCTTCATTTAAATAAATTGAAAGGAGCTAGACGTTGGTATATATTTAGGTAGTATTTCTAGTATGTATGCTTATTACTATTTTAATTTATAGTACACGTATAAGCTTTTGTATATAGATTTTTATATCAATGAATTGTATTTAGTATCTGAGGATGATTTTTAAATTGGGTTCATAGTCCGGACATGGGAAGATTTCTCTCAATAAGGCTATTCTGTACATTTTTTGCATGTGAAAGAGCAGACGATATTTTGAAAACATATTCGATTTCAAATAATTTTAATTTAGGATAGGTGGACTATGATATTTTTTTCGTGGGTTGTATATTTTAATAGCATTACTGAAGTGACAAGTTGATATGATTGTCACTATCATTTTCTTTTGATTTAATCGCAATACAATTTAGAAAATAAACACATAATTTTAAATTCTTTACTTATTGATGCAAGAGACATTGCAGTTTAAAGGAAGGAGGATAGTGTATTTAGTATTTTAAAATCCAAGTGCTATAAATTAGTGCTGACAACTGAAACCGGTTTTTTGGATAACCTATTAATCGATTATGGATTATTAACGGTTCTGTATAAAATCGAAGACCGGTTACTCGGTTAACTGGTTGTTCGATTAACCGATTATTCAGACAACCAGTTATTTGAATAACCGACTATTCGTATAATCAATTAATATGCATTTCATTTCTTTCAAATGTTGTTGAAATCTGAATTATATTATATCTATTATATTTATATCTGTAATATATTTTATATGTTGGCAGAAATTTTATAGGAATTCTCGAATTCTCACTACCACGGCGACAAAAAGATAAAAATACTGAAAAGCCCTCCTGACTTAACTTTTGACAAATTGTTGGAATAGAGTCCAGATAAATGTGACTTTCGTTTCATCCTATGTGAAAACACGTACGTATGTAGCTTGAAGTATGTCGTTACATTTTTCATAATCACGTCACTCGGAATGCGTCACAAATATAAATCATAAATTTACTAATATAAGGGTGGGTTTAGTTTAAATAACATCTGACAGAGCCTATAATTTTTTCTTCATTCATTTAAAATTAAAAAAACTAAATTTACTTTGTTAAAATATTTAAACTCGTTTGTTACAGATACTGTGTGTATTATGAAAACTAGGACCCTGTAGTTATGTCAGATATACGTAAAGTTATGAGGCTTTTGTCTACTAAAATAGAAATTTTCAAAATTTATGGATCCACAAATAGTAACAATTGTAACAAGTACTGAAAGCAATACTAGTGCAGTGCATTTAGATCTAAAATTTATTGTTTAAAAAAAAAAAGTCCAAGAAAGCTCTTTTTACACTTTATTTTCGTCGTTCTAAACAACGTCTCAAAACTGTCCGGTGATCCGTTGTACGCAAAGTTTTTTTCTGAAATCGCTTCAAAATGTTTACTTCCTCGGCGCAATTTCAGATCCCAAAATACACTATTCTTGTAATTTAGTCCGTTGCTAAGCAACCATCATAAAACAGTACGAGAAAGTTACTTTTCCGACTAAGTCGGGAAATTAACTCGCATACAGGTTTCTAGTCAGTAATTTCAGGATTTTAGTCAGTAATTAAATACACGCAGACAAACCAACTCGCATTAAAAATGCATTTTTTAGTAAAAATACAACATTAAATTTAAAGTCACATTGTTTGCAGTTATTACTAACTCTGGTGGTGTCACAAACACCTGGACGTCATCATCACTGTCCATTTTAAATATTTTTTAATATTTTTTTAGCACTTACATGTTTAAAGCGAGATAAGCACTGAATCAAGACTTTTATCACAACAATAAATAAACAGCGATTGTCAAAGAAACGATCTGACAAGCAATTAGATTGTAAATGAAAAAAATGTTATGCATTAATAAAAATTCCTTAATTTATAATAAAATTGATTGCAATTTTAGAAAAAAATAGTATGTGTACCTCGTAGTAAAAGCACATTCCCGGACTTCAATGCATCAATGCGACAATTTACATCGTCGTCCGGGAATGTATGCTTTTACTACTAAATACACAATGTAGCCCGTAAGAAAAACTAAAAAACTGTTTCTTCGCGAATATCTCTGTTCGTTTTAATTTTACGAATATGAGCGTAATTATAAGATCGAAAAATTAGAAAATTATTTACAGAAAACGTCTTTACTCGTTTTGTCATACAAGTTATAGTTTTTGAGCCAATTTGTTGTAAAAGTTATGAGTGAAGCAAAAACTTCGATTTTACTTTATTCTGTACTTAATAAGTTTATAAATTAGGTCCTATTTTGAAAAGAAAACAAGGAATGAAGGATGAAAGAAGTTTTTGTGATTTATTTATGAAATCAATGATTGCTTTATTTAATGGTGATAATATGTGAGAATTGTGAATATTCAAAGTATGGTCATGCGTTAGCAAGAACTGATATTTAGAGTGGAATGAAAAATAATATTAACTGAAAATTTTTGTTAATTATTATTTACTAACTTTTACAAATCTTATTACAGATAAGTATAATATATATCATTTTAAACAATTATTTTCCCGGCTATTTGCCAAAACGCTGAAACTTGGATTACAAAAAAGATAATATGCACATTATGTTCAGTACTACTGACTCAATAATGTTATTTTTAATTTCAACTATTCTGTCTAATAAAACCAAAAATAAATAAAACACAAGGTACTCACCAGTTGACACTCACTTTAAAAAACTTTAAAATATCTACCGACACGTGTTCTCTACTTGCCTTTATCGTCGTCAGGGTAGCTGGCACATTTAAAGAATCCGAAGTAAGGAAACTTGTAAACCCCAATGTAATAAACATTAATGGCTTCAGAGAATAGAACAATTGAAATTATATAGTGGAAATACTCCTTATTAGGGCCAATGAAATAATTTAAAAACAAATTAAGTTCCTCTTCTTGATAAAAGTTAAAATATACAGTGGAATGAAAAATAACATTAACTGAAAATTTTGTTAATTATTATTTACTAACTTTTACAAATCTTATCACAGATAAGTATAACATATATCTTTTTAAACAATTATTTTCCCGGCTATTTGCTAAAACGCTGAAACAACTGAAACAAGTTTCCTTACTTTGGATTCTTTCAAATGTGCCGGCTACCCTGACGACGCTAAAGGCAAGTAGAAACACGTGTCGGTAGATATTTTAAAGTTTTTTAAAGTGAGTGTCAACTGGTGAGTACCTTGTGTTTTATTTATTTTTGGTTTTATTAGACAGAATAGTTGAAATTAAAAATAACATTATTAAGTCAGTAGTACTGAACATAATGTGCATATTATCTTTTGTAATCCAAGTTTCAGCGTTTTGGCAAATAGCCGGGAAAATAATTGTTTAAAATGATATATGTTATACTTATCTGTAATAAGATTTGTAAAAGTTAGTAAATAATAATTAACAAAAATTTTCAGTTAATATTATTTTTCATTCCGTCTATATTTTAACTTTATCAAGAAGAGGAACTTAATTTGTTTTTAAACTGATATTTAGGTTTCTTCCACTTTTTTCTTTTCTCCTTCTCATTCTTCTCCTTCATTTTCATCCTCTTTTCTGCTTCTACCAAATATGTCATATACACATTTTTCGTGTGAGCGATCTTTTCCACTAAATATGGTGGGGAAACTCTAAATCTGCGTTCTTATATGGTTAAGGCCCGGTATATTCATCTTCTGGTAGAAGGGCTATTAGTTACCAAACAGATTTATATTAATTATTACGTCTCTACTATTGCAAAGAACTGATCACAATTGACGCAGTATATTCTCATATGAAATTACTGTTCTGCCAAATAGATAAATAGTAACTATCATTTTACTGGTTTAACAATTTTATTTTTGATTTTATCTGCTCGAGTAACTTTACCAGGAGGTTGATATACGCCCCTTAAACAAATACCATAGGAAAAATTTAACTCACTGTCAAAAATTACGTTTAAAATAATTGTTTATAATTAAATACAAAGGGTATCAAAAATCGCTTTTGTCTAAAGCGGTGGACGAGCCAGATCGGGCCCTGTCAACAAGTATAGAAACGAGTTTTCACTTTTCAGACGAAAAATTGTGTTCTATTATCTTTAATCATACTTCGATTTCAGGGTTAACCAAATTTAAAATTCAATTTGTAAAAGTATCATTTTACTGGAATACGTAACTTCATATGAATTATGAAAACCTAGCAGTTTCAACCCTTGGAGTACTTATTTTCGTTTGATCGTCTCGCGGCATTTAACAATAAAATAATACCCATCCTCTGACCATGAATCATTAATATAACGCTTTCTGAATAAGACAAAACGCATAATAACTCCCTTTTTGGAATTTCGTGTTTAAGTGATTAAATAATACATTTGCGAGGATTCTCTTTGAAGACGCATTAAATCAGGTAAGATATTTAATTGAAGCGTTTACAGCGAGGCCAATTGCGAGGCACACTTGACGCAGCAGTGTGGCGCTCGTGCTTTACTATCAGTGCTCCTTAATCAACATGACTTGAAAAGTAAACAAAACATCACCAAAGTGTTTGCCAGCAGTTGTAAGCCTGACTGGAGAAACAGCAAACGCATGGCGGTTTAGATTGGTTTGTAGATCTCCAGGGAAATCGTTGGATAACTTTAGAATTTATCTGGGAGTCTGGGACACTGGTTGTATTAAACACATATTGCTTGAAACATGTACTTCAGAGCGCTTGATGCAATGGATTGGCATTGGAATCTATGAGTTAACGCAAATTGGTTCTTAATATGTATATTTCCAAGAAAACGCAAAATTGTGTATCTCCAGTACTCACAAATACATCTTTTTTCATACAAATCAGCATTGTAATAATAGATATTTCCAATAAGAAAAATGGGATGAGCATTAGGAATAACGCGTGTGAAATTTGCACAATGAAGCGGTAGCAATATGTAGTGGTGTAATGAATGACTAAAAACAAACCATTTTAAGAAAGTGACTGTGCGTCGGTGTGGGGCATGACATACTTAACTTTTATATCTTATCCATAAACAATTGTTTCTTTTTGTCAGCGTACACTTGCATCATTAATAAACCTTATATATAGGGTGAAGCAAAACATACCCAGCCAAGTTTCCTTAAAACAAAAAAAATTCAGTGCAAAAAAATTTTATGAAAACTATTTATTGAAACATGTAAAAATTATTTAAGAAAACCAAGATCGAGTATATAACCACCACGGCAATCCAGACAATGTACAACTCCACTTTGAGCGTCTAGCATAACTTTGCGCAATATTTCAGCTGGAATTTGCGCAATTTCTTCACGAATATTTACCTTTAAGTCTTTTAACGTTTGTGGGCGATTAATATAGATTTTATTTTTTCAAGTATCCCCCACAAGAAAAACCTGGTGCCGTCAAATCAGAGGGAATGAGGCGGCCACTCAATATCTCCATTTTTTGAGAGCAACCTGACAAGGAAAATGTCTCTAAGAAGATCGACCGTTTCACGTACTGTGTGGCATGTAGCGCCATCCTGTTGCATCTAGAAGTTTCCTATGCCAAGTTCTTTCAACTGTAGTTGCAGAAATTCACGTATCATTGTTCGATATCGTTCTCCATTAACAGTAACTGCATTGCCCCCGGCATCTTCAAAAAGAAGGGTCCAATGATTCATTCGGAGCATATTGCGCACCAAAAACGACTTTTTGATCAAACTGCACGTTCTCTTAAATACAATGGTTTTCTGTTCACCAAAAACGATCATTTTGCTTGTTGATACGACCAGAAATTCAAAAATTGGGTTCTGATTCCATTAAGTTTGTAACGATTTGTGCGTATTGCAAACGTCTTTGGGAATATCAGTTGACCGTAGTTTGAACACAGCTTGAATTTTGTATAGATACATATGCAAGCCTAAGTGCAAAATTCTTCTTAAAGTCCGCTCAGACAACCCTAATGGCGCCACACGTCTTCTTGTGAAAGTTTTTGGTTCTGCCTGAACATCAGCCCCAACAAGCTCAATATTTTCATTTGAACTACCAGAACGAGGAATTCCAGTATGCTTTACATCAATTGCTGTGCCATTCTGTAAAAACGCGTTTGCTAAACGCCGAATTATTTCTCCGTGTGGAGCTCTACGATCGGGATACGCTCTCCTAAAAGCGCGTTGAGTTGAAATTATCAAAGAAAAGTTTTGGAAATACAATTTAATAATTTCTGCGCGATCTTTAGGCGAATAACGCTCCATAACAAAATTCTATTTTCTACTTTGATACAAAAACTTTACTCTTGACAGTTGTCAAGGAAATAACAAAATTATAAAAATATTCCGTAGCTGGGTATATTCTGCCGCACCCCATAGTATTATCTGGTAAATTTCTACGTCGCAATGTAAATAGTATTTTAAAAATGAACGATCTACTTTCAAAGACGTAATATGTCCATATGCATAATTTTGTTGCGTGTTTGCAGTCCAGTGGCGTAACAATATCATTATGGACAGAAGTTACTTCTTGTCAATTTTTTTAAATTTACTCATATATCACCCTGTATACGACCATTTTAAACAATTTGGTCATCTTAGTTTGAGACCAAGCAGAGATAGAGATTTGTCGCAATACATTGTCTGTCAGGATATCGTTCGGCATAAAGGGTACAAGTCGCAACTGCATTTTTTCTACATTCCGCATAAATAATTAACATGTCCACTTTTTCATCTCTTGTATAAATTTGCTGCATTTTGAACACAATTAACAAGAATTTTAAACATTTTTTTAAAGACAGAATAAAGACACCGGTAAACCAATAAATGTTTTACAAGCTTAATATTTCATTGTTTTCAAAGCCACCTTAGTTATTTTTTACCATTTAACTACAACAAAATTTTATTTTCTTATTTTCGCTTATCTGTAATTTTGTTTGTATTTATCGTACATCTTAAGAATTCATATGAATAAATTGCTTATTATAATAGCACTAATAAATTGTACCACAGTACCAATGATGATACCATTTGAAAAAATTGTGTTTTGTCCCAAAACCATTTTGACGAATTTTATTTGCTCATAAATCACATAATTTAGTATATTTGAGGGAATTTCGATTTTTCTGGCATTCACAAGGGTCAATTAGAATAAATTGGAACAGTCACGACATACTTAAATGGAAAATTAACAATAAAATTAAAACTAATGACATTTAAAGTGTCACTCATGTGATATCATTGGATTCAGAAAATTACGCAGAATTCAAAAATGCAATAATATACAGGGTATTTAATTTGGAAATTGATAAGTTAATGTCACTTCCGGTGAAACAGGAAGTGGAAATAAATCATTTATATGTCAAAAAGTGACATTTATTAAGTATATAGCATGTTCCAAATTTCAATCGTTTATCTTGAAAAACTAAAACAAAAAGGGTGTACCATGATCATGTTACACACGATAGTGGAACAAGGTCAAAACAGCTAAGCCACATTTTTCATACCATCTCAAAATTGTTACGCGAGGGCTACCCCGTCTATGAATATTTAATTCACGGAAAATTCTCACTGGACCATAACAACCGACCTTGTTTCAACATAAACATCAATGGCGTACATACGTTGATTTAAAGGCCAGTTATCCATAGCTGAATATAAAATATTAAAAAAATTTGGTCATCGTAAGAAAAAGTAGAACATAAATAGCGGGAATTTTTAAAGATGGTTCAATAGTCTACTCAATAATTAAATAATCTAAAACATACCCTACAATTTTTAACAATAACTACATGGGAAGTTGTCTATGGCCTCCTAGAGCCCATTATGCTGCTCATTTTTATTTCTGTAAAATGTTTATTTAAGTACTTAAAATAGAAAAACATAATAGAACATTCCGTAATAATACCCTTGCTCACTGATCGATAAACCATTAAATATTCTTCCATAATACTCGATACTACCCTTATAATTAGAAATTAAATAATAAATGTATTTTTTTTCCGTTAAAATATCGCGTGTGGTATTCATAGAAAATAAACATATTTAGAAAGACATAGAAAGACAAGCAAGGTAATTTGTTATTCCATTAATTTATAACATTTCGTAAAACATTTAAACGTATCGATGTTTGAGTTACAGTCACGAAGAGAAAAGTCAGGTGTGTGGCGTCCATTTTATGTCATGTGGGGGTTACCAATCCGTCGAGATATTCTCACAAAAAGTACATTTTTTTGGCTAGGAAATTGCAATTAAAAATATTTCCTTATTGAACCATTTGAATTAATTTTAATTATAGTTCATAACCGTACCATTTTTTTTAATATGTACCCTGAAAACCATATTAAAATTTTTGGAAAGTATTGATCATTGTGTATCCTGTATTGTATTAAAAATGTGCTTGTCGAGGTATTTTTGTAGATACACGTAATAAAAAAGTAAACGTGTCGATTCAAATTTATTACAAAATATACTTTATCTAAAAAAAAAATCAATAATTTGCAGAGATTTTACTATCATATTGAATCAACTTTTATAGAAATATTTTACGGGGCCTATTTAACAATTCTACCAAATTGAAAATCAAAACATTTTAATCAAAAATGGCATACAAAGTTAAAAAAAGAATAAATGATCTTCATACATTTTTCTCTTGCTTAATGTGGTTTTAGCGTTGTTAGTATTATTTCAGGCTCACAGTCTTAGTTCATCCATTCATCACACAATACCATGTACACAATATTACTTATGGTTGCCTGAGTACCTTAATAGCCCAGTTGATAATGGTGTGGGAGGTTATCGCCAGCGTAATGTACGCTGTTGTCGCCTTGCAAGTAGTCCGCAGACGAGCCCTTCTTATCCGCCTAGCCCTCTTGCTCCCTTGTCAATTTTTTTCCGTCTTCTAATGAAGGTCAGGATCTCACTCAGTGCGTAGGAGCTATATAGAATCTGTGGTGGGAGCTCATGTGCTCCTTTAGAAGCGCCTTAGTTCCAAAGATGCTATGCTTAACACTGCATCAAGAAGAGGTAAGATGGATTGATCCTTGTGGAATTGGTACCTGGCCAGGTCCTCTTCCATCAGATATCTATCCACTATCCTTTCTAGTGCATTTAGCAGGAAGGACGTGAGACTGACGCCCTAAATGATTTGACAGCTGTGTAGCCCTTTCTATCCACTTTGGGGATGAAGGCCACTTTAACTGACCTCCAAGCCAGGGAAGCATAGACCACTTAGTAAATTTCTTGTGGAAAAAACCACTATGGATTTATGATATTTTCGAATTTTAAAAAGACAATCAAAAATTAGTCAGACATAAAAATGCATCCATAGTATATATTTACCCATCATCCATATTTGGCAATAAAAATAATAAAAATATTTGGCATTGTTTGGGGCCAGACGCTATCACAAATTTCAAAATTTATAATGTTGACAATAATCTCATTACCAATATCGACAATTTTAGATTGGTGTAACTGATTTATAGTAAAAAAGGGTTGGTATTCGTTCTTCCTGCACAAAAACCAAGCCTTGCAGACTTAAGCAGTGTTCAGTATTTGATTGGCCACGACCGTTGCAGAATTTTTGTAACATTTTTTAATTTACTGCTGAGAACACTGTTAACTTTAAAATTGGTAAAACTAAATATGTTAAAACAATTTAAGATTAAAACTTTCGTTACACGATAGTCAACCTTGAAATTAACGTTTCATAGGAACGGCCTTTTAAAAATTTTAAAACGCATTCCGAGATCAAGTCTGAAAAAATCAAATATTCCGTTTTTTATGAACAGCCTTTTAAAATTTTTTGTAGAAAATTCAAAATATGCTGTCGGCAATAGTCTCTGTCGGCAAACAATATCAATATATTTATTTATTTATTCATATATTTATTAGTCCAAGACAGCGTACAATGAATAATACAATATTGTGAAGCACACACTATAAGAACAAACTAAGCACAAAAAAAAATACAGACATTAGTAAAATTAAAAAAAAAAAAACATGAAAAAGCTTAGAAATAAATCAACTTTTACTAGTCAGTAGGTCTATATAATAAACCAGATGAATTATTTTGATTATTATGGCACTATTTTTCCAAAAGATTTTCAGAGTCTCGTCTCGTTTTCGATAAGAGACAGGGGTGCGGTGAGTTTTGATACAGGGGAAGCAGTTTGTGATATAGAGTGATGGGTAGCGCGAGGCCCCGAGCGAATCGAGGCAAAAATTGTTTTAAGAAAAGGGACGTGGCTTCCGTATACTCATTTTAAAGCAAATGTCGAAAGCTGCAAAGTTATGATATCTAGAAAAAGTACACTTGTAGGACCGCCACTCCTCAATAAACATAAAACATAAAAACACCACAAAAATTAGACAACCCCTGATTCCAAAGCCAAAGCTACACGGGCGAGGGTTACACTTATGGAAAAAACGCAGACACACAACCATATCCACCGACATTGCCAACGCCGGTGGCGAGGATTGAACCCGCAGCGAGTTTGTTCAGTCACACTAGCCATCATGCACTCTCTAGCCAACTATAAATTGAGCCAGCTAGTTAAGTAGTTAACATGCACATACCTACCTATTTACAATGTAGGTTAATCTGCCTCTCCTTTTTTTGCGATGTCGGAAATAACTTCGTCGTGAAAGTTTGAATTTTTGGACATCTCCTTCACAAAGTCACTTTCTATTATCAACAGGAACAATTTTGAAAGCCGCTCTTCACTGGTTGAATTTCTTGAAAAAGTTTTTATTCTCGTGTCCGTTTTGATGATTTTGAAAAATGGCAGGCCATTCCACTAATACTTGAAAAAAACACTTTGTACTCTTTAAGACACGCTGCAGATTGAGCTAGAACTAAATTTAATCGATGCGCAAAACAGTGTACAAATATTGCATTCTGAAAAGTCTCTTTTACTTTGGCCTGCAGGCCCCCCAATTCACCAGACATTACAGCGGCCCCATCATAACTTTGGGCGATAAGTTTAGCACCACACTGTAGATCATCGACTATCTGACAAACTATAGTATATAAAGCGGCGGCCGTTCATGGCGTTGTTACCTCTAAAAATCCTAAAAGCGCTCTTGGACTTTCCAATTTGGATTTATGTAGCGTACTACGATTGACAACTGACTAATATTCATAATATCGGTTGTTTCATCTAACATAACTGCAACAAAAAGGAGCTTTTTATTTCTTGCTTGATCTTTTCTAAACAATATTGCTTATCGACTGAATCAAATCAGTTTGAATGTGATTTGATGTACCGCGAAATATCGTGGAGGTGTTCCAGATGGTTACTTAAAATTGTATCGTATTTTGCTAATAAATCAACTAAATTGATAAAATTGCTCCTATTAGCAACGCTTCGAGATTCAGTATGACCTCTAAAACTAAGTTAATTTTCGCCGAGAAAACAAACAATGTCAATAAGTCCTTTTAACACTTTCTTTCAACTGCTGATCTAATGAATGCTCAATTCGTGATTTTCCAAATGTTTATTCTCTTTTAGCACCGTTCGCAAATGAGTTTCACACTTACCATGCGTTTTTGTCACTTTGTGAATGTTTTTTAAATCTGAAAAGCCATTTTTATTCGAAACACCTTTTTCATTTGTGAACAGTACACATGGCCAACAAAACAATTTACACAAATTTTCACAACACCTTAACCACTGATTAGCACTGTACACTTCAATATTAAAGTACCTATAGCATGATTTAACTTTCGTTTTTAAGAATTTTAAATCAGGTGTTGGTTTCCCATTTCTAATAATATCCAGTTTATCTTGAAACAAATATGTTGAAAATCCCCTTTTCAACAAATTGCACACCACACAAACGCAAATAATATTTTCCACAGTGCTAGAACCAGCTTCCAAATTTAATAAGTAATTCTAAATCTGCTTACACGCGCACTAATATTCAACGTTTTAAAAATCACTTGTCGCCGCACTACAGGTTTAGAAACATCCAAAAAAGTTTTTACAAATAGGTATAGCACAAATGCTGAGAATAATACTAGGAAGATTAATATTAAGTATGATATTAAAATCGATATTAAAATCGATATTAAAATCGAGATTAAAATCTATAAAATAAAACGTATTACGATGTTATACAGCTCAGATATCAAGATTATGAAGTGGGGATGGGATGCATTTCAAGAAGCCACCTACTTACATCAGAGACAGTTGTCTCTGCTTACATATATGTCTATTGAAATTGGGTAAAAGTAAATTTTAATGATTAATATATGTGATAAATAATAATTAGGTTCTATTTATGTGTTTTTTTTAATAATCCCAGGGGAAGCACTGCTTCCCTTGCTTCTCATGGACTGACCGCCACTGATAAGAAAGTATGTTAATTTAAATATTTGTATCGGGTGCATTAATAAACTCTGTATAATTATTTTAATTGAATCACTTCCTATATTTTAAAGTTTCCTGGGGCCAAATTCTTCTTGTACTTATTCATAAATAAATGGTGTTTTTTCACATAAAAACGATACATTATGTAAAATATAACTGTAAACTGTGTAAAAAATTCCTCAGATTTTTTACGATGTCACTACGTGTACTACCTCTATTTAGTTAGTTATTCGGCAAGTCTCGTTAGTGTTATATGCGTTTAGTAAAATAATATTTTCATTTTCAAAGTGGTCTTGTGGTTTTAAATAATTTTTCTTAGTGCAAATATGGTGTTGGATAATGTGTACTTTGTTTTGTAGATTTAGTGACTATAGTGTTGTGAAGGTGATGGAAGTAACTAACTGGTAAATGATGAGATAAAGACAAGCAATAATGACAAAGGTAATTTTGATTTTATGATTAAATTAATGTGAATGTTTATTTTTTTTTTCAATTAACAGGTAGGTCCAGAACGAGAGAAATCCGTGAAAATATTTTTTAAGGTAAGAATTTTCCATTAATATAATAATAACTGAAAGGACATATTTTAGTCTTGAACAAAAACCTACATGTAATATGCAAGCAACGAATTATCTAGCTGCTTATGCTTTAAATGCCTCACTCGATTTAATTGCTTTATTTTTCACCTAGGAAAAAATTCCAAAACTGTACTTACATATTTTTTCTGAGGAATTCAAATTCGAAAAGAAAAAACAATTGAACGTCAGATAAAAAGTTATGACCAGAAAACTGAAAAAATACAAAAATTAACACCTGATATATTACAAATTACTTAAACTTTTATTTTAAGCAATACACTCTTCATATTCAACTCAATTTAAAGAAAATTCAGCAATATATAATATATTGTCATTAAGTTTGGCATAAAATAGACCTATCTTTTAAAGCAAAGTCATCTATGAAAACAAATAAAAATTTATAAATAATTTATTTATTTCAAAAATTGAAGTAATTTTGTAACGTAGGTAGGTTAATCCCATATGAGTAATTATTCATGGTAAGGCAAACAGAAAAATTCTCATAAAATTCCTTTATTAGTGTGACCGGTTTCGTGAACAAGTAAGACATTAGATTATAAACTGTTGTAGTGTATGTATGTGTTTAAAAAGAAAAGCACGTTAATTTTATAATTTTTATTAGAAAGTTAATTAGATACCAAAAAAAAAATTTATATCTTACATTTACTTACTCCCTTTTTGACTATGTTGCAAAACTATTTTAATTTTGACTACCCTGGTTTTTATTTATAAAAATTCCTGTGGCTGAAGATGTGAAGTAATTTACTTGTTCACGAAACCGGTGACACTAATAAAGGAATTTTATGAGAATTTTTCTCTTTGCCTTACCATTAAAGTAATTCCATAGAATTTATTTACAACAAATGTTCGAAAACATCACCATTTTGCTGCAATGCCCAAATACCATCTGAAAAACGTTTCTTTTTTTACGTACAAACAACTTAAAATTTTCACGGTTTTACACGTTTCAGATAACAAAATTATAAACGTTTAATATTAGTATATGTGAAACGAATATGTCAGACATTTTAAAATTTATTACTAGTGTACGTAACTCCAAAACGTTTTAAAAACGTTTCTGTTCGACCTTGATGGATTATTCAGTTGATATGAACGTTTTATGAACGTTTAAGAGAACAGTTTTATAAACGCTTTAGATAACGTTAATTTAATATTGTCAAAATTATCAAAAAGGACGACCAACATTTTTTTGTGAAGAAATCACGTATTTTTAACGTTACGATAGACGGTTATTTTTCCAAAAATAAATGAGCGGTTAATTTTTTAACGTAATTCGTGTTACCAATGACACGTTGAGAACACGTTTTAAAAACGTATGTGTGTTTACTGGGATGCAAACAGTGGCGAGACCATTTGATCAAATTATCTCTTCATCTACTTAAAGTAATAGGGTTGTTAATTTTATTTCTTGTTAAATTTTTAATTTGATTAAAAGCCTTTGCTTCCGTTTGCACAAAATATTATGTTTTCGAACATTTGTAAATAAAATACACAATTTAAATTTTTAAAATAAATACATTAATTAAATGTTATTGTTATTATTTGGTCTTACAGAGATTGTTTTAAAATACATGTTGGTGATATTTTAAATTTAAACGCCAATATCTTATTAAATGAAAGGTAATAACATATTACATATTGCTGAATTCAGAAAAAGTTTACTTTAAACAGGGTGTGACACTTAAGATAAAAAAATTGAGGTAATTTCCGGTTAAACCAGAAGCGAAAAAATATATGTGTGATACGCATTTATAACGAGTGGACTATCACATATCCATTTCCGTATTGATATACGGGGTGTCATTTTTTGTATTTTTTCAGTTTGTCGGCCATAACTTTTTTATTTCGTGTTTAATAGTTTTTTTTTTTTATTTTAGAAATAGGATTCCTCAAAAAAAATACGTAAGTATAGTTTGTTCTGGAAATATTTTCCTAGGTGAAAAATCAACCAATGAAATCGCGTAAGGCACTTAAAATGCTCGGCCTGTACAGGGAGTTCCCTTTAAAAACTGATCCCCTCTTCATTTTTGTTAATATTAGTCATTTTTAATTTTTCAAGAAACTACTATATGAAGATTTTTTTTGTTTTCAAATATGCGTTTTATATTTTTTCTATTTCTAGAATTGCACAGGGTACAAAATAAAGTCATATTTTTTTAAATAGGACACCCTGTATATTTTTATATTTTTGAATTCGTTGCTTCTTCAAATTACAATGATATGTAAAATTTATAATAATAATAATAATAATATATTCTTTATTTCTCAATTAATTGCACAATAAATACAAGTAACTGTAGAGAGCGTCAAACATACAATACATAATAATAGTGTAAAGTAAAATATAATATACCTTAATAGGTATATTCATATTAAAAAACAAAACATATAGTATCTACACAAACACATACACATATATTTAAGAATATAAGAGTCCCTACGCAAAAAGAGTAAACAACAAAAAACAAACTACGAATATGTATAAATAAAAACAGAAACAAACCAAAGAAAAAAATCAGTGAGAAACTGATTTAAAATTAATTATAGAAAAATATTTTCAAGAGAATAACAGTTCTTATCGATAAGTAATCTCTTAAGCTTTTTTTGAAAATGAAGATATTTTGAGATTTTTTATGCTGGTAAGCAAAGCATTGAATATTTTACACGCATTAAAATATAAACTTTTTGATAACGTGTAGATGAGTGTTGATCAGGAATAAGGTTGCCTCTAAATCTAGTTAGGTAATTGTGGTTACCTTGAAATTTTCAAAACAATGACAAATTCTTGTAAACAAAACAACCTAGTTCATAAATATATGTACTCGTTACTGTCAAGATTTTCAACTCTTTGATTACTGTTCTACATGAATCTCGTTTTGACAGCCTAGATAATATTCTCACAGCATATTTTTTGTAAAATATATAAACCAAGTACAATCTTCTGACTGCAGTTTACAGTGATCGCAATACATAGCAACAGGTTCGTAATTTTTTACACAGTTCATCAATATGGATTTCCCATTTCAGAGTACAGTCAAATGTGACCCCTAATATTTTACCTGAATTATGTATGTTAAACATATCAGAACTTTGAGTGTCTATACCACCTTGTGAGATTTGTTGCCTAAAAAGTATCGAAATAGTCTTCTCTTTGTTTAAATTAATGAAACTTTTTTCTGACCAAAGCATACATTATAAATATTTTCCGCAGAGCATAACATTACCTTCTGTAATTAAAAAAAATGTGTGCCATCTGCGTAGCACACTATCTGTAATATCTTATTTTGTTTTAAGAAAGAGACTAAATAGTTGGCAAAAATTATGTATAAGAGAGGGCCCAAAATAGAATCTTGTGGAACACCTTGGGTTACTTTCTTAGGTTCACTTTTAGAATCATTAATTTTAACAATTTGATCCCGATTACTCAGGTATGATTTTATGAAGTATAGTTGTGGTTCCCTGATTCCATAACTAGTTTTTCTAAAAGCAGTTTATGATCCACGCAATCAAATGCTCGGAAAAAATCAATGAATAACCAAAAGAACACATTTTTTTTATTTAGTGTATTTACAATTTTTATATGGAAATTACTTAGCGCGGTATCCATACTCCTATTTCTTACAAAACCATGTTGAGCTGATGAAATAATGTTATGCATACAAAAATTTGTTAGTTGATCGTTTAAAGCTGATTCGTAGATCTTTGAGAAGCTAGATAACAATGTAATAGCTCTGTAATTGCAATAAGCGTTTGAGTCACCTTCCTTATATAACTGGCAAACCACTGAGAGTTTTAATTTTTCAGGAAATATTCCATGTTCAAAAGATAAGTTTATTAAATATGACAGATAAGATGTTTAAAATTTTTTAGTAAATTATTTGATATATTATCGTAGCCACTAGAATGAGAACGTTTGGGTTTATTTATTAAGTCCACTTACAGGTGAGAAAAAATTAGGTGTTTCCAAAAGGTACATTAGTATTCAAAAAATCAAAATCTCCTTCTATAATTACATGTTTCTGATATTTAGATATTTTATTAAGTAAATCGTAAAAAAATGTATTAAAGTTACCTGTTGGTGGTCTATATATAACAATAATTATCATATCACAACTAATTAATTCAACGCAGGTGCATTCTAAAATACCTTCCCTACAGTACCCACATTTCTTATTTTTACATTAGTAATATCTTTTTTTAGATAAATAGCTCTACCACCGTGACTAGTAAGTTCACAGCAGTAAAATGAATAAAAAACATAATTACTAATAGTAAGCATCGACATTGCTCCCTCGATTGCCAATGTTCACAGTTGCTAAAAAAACATCTACATATTTTATCAAAATTACCTCTATTTGCAAAATTTTGTTAGAGACGCACTGTACATTTTGATGCATAATATTTAAAACATTTTCAGTAAAATTTGTTTCATTTTCTGAACTCTGCATGTTTAATTTAGTTATATTAGATTTTACAGAAATAGTGTCAATTGGGATAGTCTTGGGTATAAAAAATTGTTCTTACTAGAGTCGCGTACCACTATTACCAGCATTTTCGACATCACTGAGAACATGTACTGAATTTCAGCATCGATTAAGGTTGTTGCAAGCTACCTCCCAAGATAACTTGTGTAACAGAAGGGATGTTTTCACTATTTAACCTGATCTCATTTGGAGAGTTAATTTTAACAAACACCAATTTTTTTGAACATATTGTTACGCCACTGGACTGTGTAGACTGGTTAGATGAGACTGGAATTGTATGGGAACGGCCGGGAATATTCTGGACTGCTCTAGACCGGTTGTATGGATGTATAAATAAGACGCACGGTGGGCCGAGACTTAATCTTAAGTTGAACGTGAACGAGTAAAGAAGAAATAAGAAAGAGACTTATAAGTGTTCAAGTGTGATTATAGTTAGGACAGTAATTAATCTATTGTTGTTAATTGTTAATTAGTAAATAAAGTAGTGATTAAGTGTTACCTGGACTTTCAATCAACGAATCTACGAGTATAGGTGTTTGTGTGGATAGCAAACACGTAACAATTTGGTGTCGGAAGTGGATTGGAAGAGAAATTTCTGGAATATTCGAAAAGGTTCTACAGTGTTCTTCTCAGAAATTAGTGGTAACACGGAGAATTAAGCTACTGAACAGTGTTTGGAGGACTA
Source organism: Rhamnusium bicolor (assembly GCA_029963845.1). Taxonomy (NCBI): domain Eukaryota; kingdom Metazoa; phylum Arthropoda; class Insecta; order Coleoptera; family Cerambycidae; genus Rhamnusium; species Rhamnusium bicolor. The sequence goes on from JANEYF010000415.1 coordinate 772,222, forward strand.
TTTCTGGACTGAATAGTGACTAAAGTGAATTTTCGAGAAGTTTCTAGAACATTCGATTTAGGAATAGTTGCAAATACGCTAGTGCCGCTAGTAATAACGCGTTCTAGACTGAGAAAAAGGACTACTAGTGCAATTTCGGGAAAATTCTAGAACATTCTATTTGGAAACTACAGGAGATACGTGAATAGTGTTAACGGAAACGTGTTATAGACTCAAAACAAGACTTATTAGTGATATTTCGTGAAAATTCTCGAACATTCCATTGGGCAATTAGTGGAGATAAGTGAATTTGTCAACGCAAAAGAAGTATAGACTCTAAATAAGACTTTCTAGTGCTGTTTCGAGATTTTTCTGGAACATTCCATTAACAAAATAGACGTAATTTCAACATTTTACAGACTTTATAGTGTAATAAACTTTATTCTGAACTAATTTACGTGTCGTGAGTTAATGCCAGCAACAAGAAGCATGGCGGAGAAACAAACACAAGACTTACTTGCAGCATTGGTGCAACAAATGCAAGAACAAGGAAGATTATGGAAGATCAGAGAGAAAACGTCGGGAAGAAAAAGAGATTTGACAAAAATGGTCGAAGGCCTGGAAATAAGACGACAAGAAGAAAAAGAAGAACAAGAGAGAAGACGAAGAAGAAAAAGAAGAACAAGAGAGAAGACGGCAAGAAGAAAAAGAAGAACAGAAGAAGACGAGAGGAAGACAAAGAAGAACAAGGGGAGAAGACGACGGGAAGACAAAGAACAAGAGGGAAGACGACGGGAAGAAAAGAGACCAAGAGAGAAGACGGCAGGAAGAAAAAGAAGAACAAAGAGAAAACGCCAGGGAAGAAAAAGGAGACTTGATAAAAATGATCGAAGGCCTGAAATAAGACGACAGGAAGGAAAAGGAAGAGCAAAGAAAGGAACGCCAGGAAGAATTAAGACAAATTGTGGAGGGGACAGCATCAAGTCATGCTCTCAGTCACTGAACAGTTGAAGGAAGATGTACGGGCTGAAGTCATGGAAGTTAAACAAGAAGTCAGTGAATTTCGAGGGAAAGTTTGAAGGAGAAATAACTGAAGTTAAGGAAGAAGTAGCCCGACTTAAACAACAATTAAGAGAAGAGGTGGCCAGTTAGTACTATCGTCTGGTACTAGGTTACAACCACCTTCCTCCGACAGGTCAAAGTTCATGGTCAACATATAAGAGACAATTTGAGGCAGCTGCACGTTCAAATAACTGGAACGATGAGGAAAAGGCAACAGCATTGGTATTAGCACTAAGGGCCAAGCATTAGACCTGCTCCAAACAATTCCTGCTGCACAGCAACAAACCTTTAGCATCTTGGAGGCAGCGTTAAGAACTAAGATATGACGACCAACATCTCGCCCAAGTATATCAGGCTCAGCTCAAATCACGCAGACAACGAGGTGGAGAAAGCCTCCAGGAGTTCGAAGCTGCGGTAGAAAGATTAGCCCATCTAGCCTATCCTGATGCACCAATGGAATTTCAACAACAGTTAGCAGTTGGTACATTTATTGATGGAGTAAGGGACCAGGAGTTAAGGCGAATTCTTAAGTTGGCCAGGCATAAGCGTAGTAGTGAGGCTTTAGTAGATGCACTGGAGATTGAGGCTGCCTATGAGGACACCACAAAACCAAATCAGAAAGTACGAGCTGTGAGTGTGGAGGAAGACAAGCCAGACAACACAACACAAAACCTGATATCTGATCTACACAAGATGATGACCCAACTACTGACAAAATCAAACTCCCAGCAGAGACAAGACCAACAACAAAGTAGTGGGAGGCCGAATGGAGGCATCCGTTGTTATAAGTGTGGCAAATTGGGCCATATTAAGAGGAACTGTCATGAGCTCAACATTCAAGATCCGAGACAAAATCAACAACAAAGTATTGGGAGGCCGAATGGAGGCATCCGTTGTTATAAGTGTAACAAATTGGGCCATATTAAGAGAACCTGTCATGAGCTCAACATTCAACATCCGAGACGAACCCAAGTGCAAAGTAGTGGGAGACAGAGTGGAGGACGCATGCGCTGTTATAAGTGTGGCAGAGTGGGCCATATTCAGAGTAACTGTCGTCAGCGCATCCCTGAGAGGGTCGCAGTAATGGAATAGCTGGAGGAAAACTGGCGAGCTTGTACTTCGCGGAATATAGCAGATGACCTTTCCAAAAGACCGTGTCAGAAAGACTGCAAGCCTTGCCACCGTAAGGAAGAACAACAAAATGTACAAATAATGAAGACCGTTAAAATTGATGTTCCTGACGATTGGACAAAAGAGACATTAAGAGAAGAGCAGTTAAAAGATCAAGAAACTGGTCCTATTCTGGAATGGAAAGAAAGAGGAGCCCGACCTGGCTGGAAGGACATTTCAGACAAGGCAGTGGGACTGAAGGCTTTGTGGGCACAATGGGATTCCCTTAGAGTAGAGGATGGACTGTTGAAAAGAGCTTGGGAAAGTCCAGATGGGAAGAAAATTTCTTTGAGATTGGTAATTCCCAGGTGCCGCATACCAAAAAGTACTCCAGGAAGTGCATAATGGAACATCTGGCGGACATTTTGGCATCAACAAAACTCTCACTAAAGTACGCGAACGATTCTACTGGGTGAACAGTCGCCAAGATGTGGAGGCTTGGTGCCGCAAATGTGAAGTTTGTGCGGCAAGTAAGGGACCACAGACAAGAAGTAAGGGTCAAATGAAACAATATAACGTAGGGGCTCCTTTTTGAGCGAATTGCGATCGACGTAGCTGGTCCATTCCCCGTGACGGATGATGGGAACAAATGCATCTTAGTTGCCATGGACTATTTCAGTAAGTGGCCTGAAGCTTATGCCATACCCAACCAAGAAGCAGCCACTGTCGCTCAAGCTCTGGTAGATAATCTAGTATGTCGATTTGGCGTGCCCCTAGAATTGCATTCGGATCAAGGAAGAAACTTTGAATCAGGGGTGTTTCAGAAGATGTGTCGCTTACTGGGAATTCATAAGACAAGAACAACAGCCTTACATCCACAATCAGACGGAATGGTAGAGAGATATAATAAAACCATGGAGGAGCACCTATCTAAAGTGGTTGAGAAACATCAGAGAGATTGGGACCGTCACTTACCTCTTTTCCTTATGGCCTACAGGGCCTCCATTCATTTAACAACAAAACAGACGCCGACTCGCGTGATGTTTGGACGTGAGATTAGACTGCCATGTGACTTGGTATTTGGCACACCAGATGAGAAGTGACTTTCAATAAATGACTACGCCGATGAAGTAGGTGAACGGCTAAGGAATATTCATGAGCTGGTACGAGACCGAATTGCCATAGCAAGTGATCGCATGAAGGCTCGTTATGATCTTAAGGCAAATTCAGGAGGGTTCCCAGGCTGGAGATTTGGTTTGGCTATATAACCCACAACTAAAGAAAGGCAGGTCCCCGAAGCTTCACCCGCCCTGGGAAGGTCCTTACACTGTCGTCACCAGACTAAACGACGTATAGAGAATTCAGCAAAGCCCAAATCCAAGATGAAGGTGGTGCATATAGAGAGACTAGCCAAGTATGCAGGGAACAATGAATTGCCTGATCGGGACGTTCAGGCTAAAGGAGGGGGCAGTGTTACGCCACTGGACTGTGTAGACTGGTTAGATGAGACTGGAATTGTATGGGAACGGCCGGGAATATTCTGGACTGCTCTAGACCGGGTGTATGGATGTATAAATAAGACGCACGGTAGTCCGAGACTTAATCTTAAGTTGAACGTGAACGAGTAAAGAAGAAATAAGAAAGAGACTTATAAGTGTTCAAGTGTGATTATAGTTAGGACAGTAATTAATCTATTGTTGTTAATTGTTAATTAGTAAATAAAGTAGTGATTAAGTGTTACTTGGACTTTCAATCAACGAATCTACGAGTATAGGTGTTTGTGTGGATAGCAAACACGTAACAATATTTTACAGTTTTAACTATGTTGGTAATATCGTCAATTATTTCAGTTTTACTAAAATGCATATAAGCGTTTTTGTTCACGTTTAATAAACTTAATTTACCGGGTATGCAATTGTTTAGTTTTGTAATTTCAGATAATTTGTTATTAAATTTGTGAATGTATCTATTTACATAACTGTTTTTTGTTAATGGAGCAGTAGCTATTGTGATATTCAGTTCTGCACATAATTTTATCTTATCACATAAGTCTCTGAAAAGTGAGTACTTATTTTGTTTGTTAAAATTGTTTGAACCTGCTATAATAACAACGTGATCATTTACCGAATAATTTCTTGTCAAGAAATAGATATTTTCAGTAACTTGAAAAGTTGCCTCTGGTTTAACAATTGATTCCACATAAAAATTACACATATCTGGCTTTTTAGACAGTACGCATTAATTAATGTTGCGACCAAAATCGTCGCTTAGTATTAACAGGTTCTTTTTTTCGCTTTGCCTCTTATAACCTCTTTGAATTATATTATCTCGCACTTCAGAATTGTTGCTGCTTGTTATTTTTTATTTTATCGCTTTGTATATTATCTGCATTTTTATTAATATGTTTTGTTTTATGTTAATTGTTTTTGTGGTTTTTCTGTTAATGTGTTAATTAAATCAACTATTTCTGTTTGAGTATTATTAATTTTCAATTCATTTTCATATTGTGTTCCTGCGTTAGTGTGTTTAATTTTGTCCACGGCACTAGTTCCTTCTATCCTTTTATTTGTTAGTGTAGATAAGTTTTTATTTAGAGTTGTATTGGTTTGGGTTCCTATAGTTTTAGCTTTTTATTTCTAGCGTCCCTATTTTCAGTTCATTTTATTTATCTTGCAAATCCTTAATAATACTTTCTACTTTCTCTTCTTTTCTACTTTCTAATATACAGGGTGGGGCAATAGTGCGTCGGACCTCGATATCTCGAGTTCTACGATAGCTAGAACTTTTTAAAAAAAAATTGAAAGTAAACTAGATAAAAAAGCCTATAACTGGAAATTATTTTCGAACATACAGGGCGAGCCAAGACGTAATTACAGGACCAAGTGCCGTTTTTTAAATGGAATGCTATGTATATCAGTACATTTCTAGGCTCTAATAATTCCTATATTATTATTGGCTATCTCCCAACCACTTTGATGTAATGAATTTTTTGTTGAAATAATGCCATCTGCAGATGGATATTAAAAAAATCACCACAGTCACAATTATAGGTTTTAAGAAAAACTTATGTGAATACCAGTTACAAGACATCTAATTAATATTTCTGAATCATTTTCATTTCCTAAAAATGTACAGGGTGGCCAAAAATTAGTATTTAATTAAGAACTTTTTAAATTGAATTTTCTCAATTTTTCAAATAGAATATTTTTCAACGATGTGATGTAAAAATGAAAAACGAACATTTTTTGTAAGTACTTCCCTATGGTTAATTGCAACCATTTTCGTTTTATTGAACAATAATTACAACATTCAAAAATAAACTTAAAAAAAGAGGTTTCTTCAAATAACTCAGTAGAAAAACTTATAATAAATGTTCCACAATTTGGCCATTTTGATTGACACACACCTCTATGCGCTTTTGAAATGAGGTTCCCACTGTTCCTAAAACTGCCGGTGTGATAGATCTAAAGGCAGTTATTATTCTTTCCTTCATATTTTGTACTGTTGTTGGTGTGTCTCTATAAACAATTTCCTTCACGTATCCCCATAAAAAGAAATCCATTTTTGTAAGACCTGGGGATCTAGCAGGCCATTTAGTGGGTCCGTTTCTTCCAATCCATTGATGAGGGTAGGTATTGTTTAAGTGGTCTCTAACTGCATTTAAATAATGTGGTGGAGCACCATCTTGCTGTAACCACATCCTATTTCGAATTCTTCCAGGAGATTTACCAATAATTGTGGCAGATAGTTTTCCAAAAAATGAAGATAAATAGCTCCAGTCAATGTACCATTAAAGAAATGTGGCCCTATTACATGTTCTCCAATAATTCCTCCCCAAACGTTTATAGACCATCTGTGTTGGTTATCAACTTGTATAAAAAGGAGGATTTTCCGAAGCATAATAATGGAAATTGTGCCTATTAACAAATCCATTTTATGAAAAGTTGCCTCATCAGTGAATAAAACATTATTGAAGAAGTTGACATCAACTTGCATTTACCTCTGGCCCAATTACAAAATTGTAGGCGCTTTTGAAAATCGTCATCAGATAGTTCCTGTTGCATTTGAATATGATATGCATGCAACTTATTTGTTTTAAGATTCGACCCACAGATCGTCCACTTATTCCTACTAATGAGGTCACTTCTCTTTGACTAACATGGGGATTCTCAGCCGTTGAAAGCTCCACAGAAAACTCATTTTCTTCGTTCACAACACGTTTTATTCTTTCACTTTTTTTATATTCGATATTTCCAGTTTCCAGAATTCTATCGAGAAGGTTTTGGAAGCTGCTAACATCAGGAAGCCTTCTTGCAGGATAACGTTGGTGATAAATTCTCTTGGCAAGTAAACAATTTCTGTCTGACTCGCCCAAAACAAAAGTCATGTCTACAAGTTCCGCTTTTATTAAAATTCGTATTGTAAAATTCCAAATATTTTAAATTCAATACAAATTGTAACTAACGACCGATAAGTGTGATAAATGCTCCTTTGTATACGACAATTTATTCCAAACTGAGGTTTTATTGCTTGTCGAATAACGAAAACAGCAAAAAAAAATGTACAAAAAAACATTATAGTAATGGACTGGTTAAATACTATTTACTCATTTCAATGAAAATGATCCCACTAAATGGCCTCATTTCAAAATTGCATAAAGACGTGTCAATCAAAATGGGCAACACATCGAACACCTATTATAAAGTTTTCTAATGAATTATTTGAGGGAACCTCTATTTTAAGTTTATTCTTGAATTTTACACTTATTTATTTATAAAACGAAAATGGTTGCAATTAGACATAGGGAAATACTTACAAAAAATGTTCGTTTTTCGTTTCTACATCACATCGACGAAAAATGTACAGAGATGTTTTATTTGAAAAAATTGGAAAATTCAATTTAAAAGTTCTTAATTGAAAAAATAAGCATTATTTATTTCTAAAACGAAAATGGTTGCAATTAGCCATAGGGAGTACTTACAAAAAATGTTAGTTTTTCATTTAAACATCACATCGTTGAAAAATATATAGGGTGTTTTCATTTGAAAAAATTGAAAATTCAATTTAAAAGTTCTGAATTGAATACTAATTTTTGGCCACCCTGTACATTTTTAGGAAATGAAAATGATTCAAAAACATTAATTAGATGTCTTGTAACTGGTATTCACATAAGTTTTTCTTAAAAGCATTATTGTGACTGGTGATTTTTTTAATATCCATCTGCAGATGGCATTATTTCAACAAAAAAAATTCATTACATCAAAGTGGTTGGGAGATAGCCAATAATAATACAGGAATGAATAGAGCCTAGAAAGCGGCTTCAAAAAATGTACTGATATACATAGCATTCCATTTTAAAAAAAAAGGCACTTGGTCCTGTAATTTCGTCTTGACTCGCCCTGTATGTTCGAAAGTAAGACTTTTTTATGTAGTTTCTTTGCAATTTTTTTAAAAATTTCTAGCTATCGTAGAACTCGAGATATCGAGGTCCAACGCACCATTGCCCCACCCTGTATGTTGATTCGAAAATTCTTGTCATGGCAATTTCAGTTAAAATTTTTTTCAATAATTAAATAAAGAGAAAGAAAATAAATATAATTTTCACAAAACCAATAAAATAGTATTTTGGCAAGTAAATATGACGTATGAAAAACTTAGCTCAGATATTACCATTAGTTGCTGTTGACAGTTTGAGGACAGGGCAGGCTCTAAATCTTTAAAGTTTCCATTATTTTAATTATAGATTGGTTCTGTGAATACCTATACTAATTCCCTGTATTCTCTTGGAATAAAGCGATATACAAGCATATGTGGGCATGGTAGCCGGAGTACCTATTTATTCGGTACCGAATATCAATGGTTCGAATCCATTCCGGACCAACAAATTTTTATTTGTAATTTGCTTCGGATTAAGATGGGGGTGAACTGTCGATACCCTAGATGTTGTTGCACAATTTGCACAGCGTGATTCGTAATTACAAATCAATAGTAGACAAAAAAAGAAAGTGATTTGTTATATACATGGTGTTTCAAATTTAAATATACATACGTTAGCTGTGAATAGAACACACTGGTGGTTCCAAGATACCCATCATTAATAGATCCATCTCCTTTCTTACTGAGATACAAAACGTTTTTTTAGATTTTGTCCAAATCCTTATTAGATCGTAACTTCTGAATCGGTATAATCGGTTCATACTTGTTACGTATATTTTACCATAAGTACTAAAATCAAAATCCAGGTCCGATTTTAATAAAATGTACTTTTTATTTCTTAAGAAATAATACCCTGTATAACATAGTTTTTGAAAGTTTAGATATATGAAAAGATAATAAAAAAATAAGCCAAATGGCGTATTTTTACAGTTCCCCCCACTTTTGTCTCTTCTAAATACAGACCTGTTTTTAACATAAACAGACTCTTAAAATAATGCTCTACAGGGTAGGTATTTTTTAACAAATAAAAAAAAGTGCGTTTTTTTAATCCGAACCAGTATTTTGATTTTAATAATTTAAATCACGATTTTTATAATAATAATAATAATAATAATAATATTTATTGGTCTTTTTGATCATGTCACATGATATAAGACAGGGTCATTAGAGAATTAAACATAAAATGGAATAATAATAAAGATTACATAATATAAATAATGTTATACTAACAGTCAAAAATATATAAAACAAACAGTTGTATAAGGCACAAACAAAAAAAAAATATATATATATACATATATATATATATATACACATATATACACATACACACATATATACATATATACACGTGTATAAACAATTAATCATGATTGTTACACAATATAAATGTTACACTAACAGTCAAAAATGTATAAAACAAACAGTTATATATGACACAAACAACATTATATCTGTATAACAAATAATAATGATTACATAATATAAGTATTACATTAACAGTTGAAAATGTATAAAACAAACAGTTATATATGACACAACAAAAATATATGTGTATGAACGGAATTACAGAAACACAATTATAGCAGAACGCAAAGTATATGCTCACGGATCTACAACTAAGAATTGAAAAAATCATTAAGATTGTAAAATACATGGGTCATCAGGTAACTCTTTAGATTGTTTTTGAAATTGTGTTTATTTCTGGCCTTTTTAATGTTGTCAGGTATCTTATTATATATTTTTATACAGGAGTAGTGTGGTGATTTTTCAAATTTACTACTATGATGTAGTGGGACGCTTAGTTGAGCCTAATATCTCGTACTATAATTATGCTGGTCGTTATTTTTACTAAACAGATTAGAATTATTGTAAACAAACACAGCACTTTTCAATATAAATACACCACACAGTTAATATATTTTGAGTTTTGAAAGTTTCCCGACAAGACTCCCTATACCCTAGATTAAATATTAATCGTAGTATACGCTTTTGAATGATAAATACACGGTTTATCTCTACTGCTCTACCCCATAACATTATATTGTAG